>CM061533.1:154394474-154767754 GCA_030545055.2 Neoaliturus tenellus
AATTTTGAGTTTGTGAAATATTTATTTGACAATCGGGTGAATGCCAAAATGGCTATATTTTTCAAAAAATAATTTTAATTTGAGAATGACTTGGACATGGTTTGTGAGTTTTAGTTTACGGACAAATGGTGGTGGGGGTAAATAATTTACATATCTATATAAAACTCTAGTTTGTTTGCAAAGGTGAAACATTCCACTAAGATGCCTCCACTGGACAACACTAATGTGCCTTGCAGACAAATTTTCGAAATTTTACAAGACATACCAATTGAAATAACAAATGGGGAAGAGGAAGAAGAAAATGTTACAGAAGATGAAAGTGCAATGGAAGAATTGGATGAAGAAGAAAATAATTTAACAGATATTGACTTACACGCTTATGAAACATTGGACTCGTCTTCAGAAGAAGAAGAAATGGAAGATCAGAACACCCCTCAAGTTGGAGCTATATTGGACAGAATGTCATTGTGTAAAAGACTTGTATTTTGTAGTAGAAGATTATTTTTGGAGAGTAGTGATGACGAGGATAGCAGTGATGAAGTTTCACCTTTGTAAATAACTTTTTGTAAATAATTTTTTGTTTTGCATTTTACAAAAATCCAAAAAAAAATATAAAACTGTAAAAAAGAAGAAAAAAGAATATGAGCGGGGGATAGAGCAGCAGATGCTCTATCCTCCGCTCAAAATAATAATTTCCGATGGCCTTGACCCACTTTTGAGAATTGATTGTGGTGGGGGAGAGCATTAGTGGTGGGGGAAACGTCATATATACGGGTAGTCAAGCCTCAGTCTCATTTGGTAAGAAAGAGGGAACGCTGGATCGGAGGTGATGGTAAGATTGACTCAATAGCAAATACTTTAACACTGCAATATGTTAACAGGTTGTCAATGGTTAGGAAATATTTTTATTTTTTATACTCGCTAGTTTGTTTAAGCTTAAAATTTTAAATATATTTTGTTTTGGTCAAATGCTTTTGCCAGACTTCCTACACGCTAAGACTCATATAAAGTACAGGATTAAGCTGATCTCTCGGGGAAATACTATGTAGCCACCTCACACTGGTTATCGGAGTCGCATAGTATTGGTGATTTATACAACATAAAATATTTTCAATATGTTATATATCACCAATTCTTATTCGAGTCAGATAACCAATGTTAGGTAGCACATCAGTATTTCCCCGCGAGATCAGTCTTAATTCTGTACATTTTTTGAGTTTTGGCGTGTGGTAAGTTTGCCAAAAGCATTTGCTCAAACAAATATATTTAAAAGTTTTAATTTTAAACAATTTGGTATATGAAATTAAAAAAATATTTAACTTTTGCACCTGTTGATATATTATTGAAAGTATTTGTTAGAAAGTTGATCTTACTACCATCTCTTGTCCATTGTTCCCTCTTTTTTACCAGATTTAAGGTGGCCTTGACCTATATAGTTGTCCTAAATAGTAAATTTTAAATAAATATATTACATTTTGTTCTGCGCATGCGCAGAACGGGTTTTCCCAAGACCACCCCCCACCACCCGCTATAAAAGGAGGTCGGCCAAGAGCGTCTCTCATTCTTTGGTGAACTTTTCTAGAGGTAACATCTAAAGACGCTAGTGGTAAAAAGTGTTAAAATGCTTCTTTGCCATATTTGTGGGGAATTTTTCCCAGATGAAGACATTTTAGCTATACATCAAGAATTACATATGGAAGACCCGGCGAGTGAAACGGCTATCGAGATGGACATGGACTGGATTGATGACATTTTGGCTGAATTTAACCGCAACCTGGACAATTGGCAAAGTGAACTTCAACAGATTCAACGCAGAAGACCCAGTGTTATCCAATATGGAGGTTCTGGACCGTCAGGACTAAGAAGAGGAACTGTTGCGGAACCAGAAGAAGAAGAAGAAACGGACACTGATACAGATTTAGACACGGACATGGATTTGGATATAGAAACAGAACAAGGAGGAACCAGACACTTATGCACAACTGCTTTTCCCGGACGCACGGTAATACATAACAAAATAAATAATGTGCAACTAGATTTAGAAAATTTTGTAACCGAGGCAAAATCATTGATTAGTGAAACTTTAACTGAAGAATTGGCAAGATTAAATCTTATTAAATTTGGTTTAGTGTTGGACGCAAAATTTAGTAAATCTGATGGTGAAACCACACTTCGAGGTTTCATAACAAAAAACCGTACTTTGATGTTTGCCTCGGATGTAAATAAAATTGTAGACGAATGTATTGAAGAATTGTTGACGAAAATGCAGGAGCATGAAGGGAGAGGGTCAGGTTGGATGTTTACATCCGTAGAGGGTTTAGATTTAAGAGTACATAAGCACGGTTACGGTATGAGGGGTAGTAGCTATATCCCTCTACCAAAAGCCATTGAGAAAACGAAAGCATGTATAAATGTACAAAATGTAGATAATGAATGTTTTAAGTATGCTATGTTATGTAAATATATTTTGCCAGAGCAGCACCCTTGTAGAGTAAGTGGACATTATGTAAATGTAAATAATAGGTATAATTTTGTAGGACTATCTTACCCTGTAAAAATTTCTGATATATCTAAGTTTGAGAAACACAATCCTGGTGTTAGTGTAAATATTTTTGGTTTGGATGATGCAAATAATGTGTACCCCTTAAGGGTGACTAAAACTGAACTTAGGAACCATACTGATTTGTTATTAATAACAAAAGGTGAAATTTCACACTATGTGTACATAAAAGATTTTGAAGCTTTAGTAGGTAAACAGTTATCCAAGAGGAAATGTAAAAAAACAATTTGTAAAAGGTGCTTTTGCTTTGTAAATAAGGAGTTAAGAAGAGGAGGTGCTCAGTGGCTACAAGAACACCAAAGACTCTGTAATGAAAATTTTGAATGCAAAATTAGTTTGCCTGCACCTACTCGCTCTATTGTAAAATTTGAAAAGATTAGCCATCAATATAGGGTACCATTTGTAATTTATGCAGACTTTGAGTCTACACTGGTACCCCAAGAACATCCAGAAGGGGAAATTACCAGTAGGACGAAATACCAGCTGCATAAACCTAACAGTTTTTGTTTGCTTGTTAAATCCACACTGTCAGAAGAACATTTGAAAAATTTTGGTTTAAGTTCAACACCGATTTTGTACAGAGGGGAGGATACTGCTAAACATTTTGTAGATAACTTGTATTATATAGCTGATAAGGTTAAAGAAGTGTACAGTAATATTGTTCCTATGATTCCTCTAGATGAAGAGGAGGAAATTCAATATATCAATGCCACTAATTGTTACTTGTGTAAAAAAGAATTTACTGTTGAGAACCATAAAGTTCATGACCACGATCATCTTACTGGTTATTACAGAGGGGCTGCTTGCAATTCATGTAATATTAATTATAAACTTCCGAAATTCATTCCAGTCGTTTTGCATAACCTTAGTGGTTATGATTCACATTTTATTATTCCGGAATTGGGCAGGGATGATGGGAAAATTGATGTATTGGCCAACACTTTAGAGAATTATATTAGTTTTTCCAAGACTGTTGGCAAAATTAAGCTTCGATTCGTGGACTCTTATAGATTTATGCAATCCAGCCTTAGCAAACTAACAGCTAATTTAAGAAGACAAGACTTGAAGGAAACAAGAAAAATTGTGCCAGAAGATAAAATGGACTTGGTGCTAAGAAAAGGTGTGTTTCCATATGATTACATTACTGGACTAGAAAAATTTGATGAAACAAGACTACCACCTATCGAAGCGTTTAAAAGTAAATTAACTGAAACCGAAATTTCAATTGAAGATTATAATCATGCTCAGAAAGTCTGGAATGAATTAGTCATGAATACCTTGGGTGATTATTCTGACTTTTATGTAAAACTAGATGTAACATTATTGTGTGACATAATGGAAGAATTTAGGAACACCTGTTTCACCGCTTACGGACTGGACCCCCTTCATTCGTTTACATCTCCCGGCTTAGCATGGCAGGCCATGTTAAAATCCACCGAGTGCAAGTTGGAGCTGTTAACCGACATCGATATGGTTTTGATGATCGAATCAGGTGTACGCGGTGGATTAACTCAGGCCGTTACAAGACATGTCAAAGCTAATAATAAATTTCTACCAAACTATGATGAAACTAAACATTCGATTTTTCTTGGCTATTTTGATGCGAATAATTTGTACGGTTGGGCGATGTCCAAACCCCTTCCGTATGGCGACTTTCAATGGGTAGACCCTGATTCAATTGGAAATATTATGGATATTCCCAAAGAAGGTGACACCGGCTACATCTTAGACTGCGACTTTGAGTATCCAGTACACCTACACGATCATCATTACGACTTGCCACTGTTGGCTAAAACTGAAGTATCACCGACGGGAAAATGGCCCAAATTAATGATGACATTAAACAACAAAAACCGTTATGTCGCGCACTATTGGGTTGTACAACAAGCGTTGGAATTAGGATTGATTATTACCAAAATTCATAGAGTTTTAAAATTTTCACAATCTTGTTATTTAAAACCATACATTGATTCAAACACTGCAAGGAGAGCAGCAGCAACATCAGCTTTTGAAAAAGATTTTTACAAGCTCATGAACAATGCAATATTTGGAAAAACTTTAGAAAACAAAAGGAAACACAAAATTGTAAAATTAGTAACAAACCCCAGACAGATGCAGAAACTTGTACAGAAACCAAATTTTAAAACTACTATGATAATTAATGAAAATCTAGTAGCGGTAAGCATGAATAAGACCAAAATTGTTATGGATAGACCATTGTACATAGGAATGTCAATATTGGATATAAGTAAAACGCACATGTATGACTTTCATTACAACAAAATGGTTCAACATTATGGAAGAGAAAATATTGGAGTAGCCTACATGGACACGGATGCACTGATTTATTGGATCAAGACGCAAGATATGTATGAAGACCTTCGGACGTTTATACACAAGAATGACTTTGATTTCTCAGACTACCCCCGGAATCACCCAAACTATAATGAAAATAATAAGAAAGTTTTAGGCAAGTTCAAAGATGAATGTAACGCGTCGATAATGGAAGAAATCGTAGCACTAATGTCCAAATTATATTCTTTTAAAGTATATAAAGGACATCAAGAAGAAACATCTACCACCAAAAAAGCAAAAGGTGTGAAGACAAGTTATTTGAAGAAAAATGTAAACTTTGAACAATACAAGAACTGTTTATTTAACGACACCACCTTGACTGCTAAATTCAACACCATAAGGAGTGAAAAACACAAAGTGTACAGTGTTACAGAAGTGAAAAAAGCATTGTCAAACAAAGATGACAAACGTCACATTATGGAAAACCAAATTGATACTCTTCCTTTTGGCCACTACTCTCTCAACCCTATCGACAACTAACCTATTCTTCGTCCCTCTTCGTCCTTCTTCGACCTAAATTCCTTTTCCTTCCGTAAAAAAATGGGGAACACGGCAAGTCCAACGCCGTGTTCCCCATTTTTTTACATCAATTTGAATGACCTTGACCCAGTTAAATATGGGTATGATGTAATAAAAAATTTATTTTTACTTCATCCATGAATGAGGAAGGATAAAATTATGGATTTGAAACAAAAAATTGTTCATGAACTTCATAAACCGGCTAGGAGAAAATTTCCCCGAAGAAATACTGTTATAAAAGGAATGAATGATCTATATCAAGCTGATTTAATCGAAATGATTCCTTATAGTAAACAAAATAAAGGATTTAAATATATATTGACTATTATCAATTGTTTTACAAAAATGGCAGATGCTTTACCGCTAAAAGATAAAACCGGCAAGAGTGTAACAAAAGCCATGGAAACTGCGATACAGAGAGACAAAAATACCATAAAACATTTACAAACCGATGATGGTAAAGAATATTTCAATAAAGAATTTTCAAATTTAATGAAAAAACACGACATAAACCATTATTCCACTAATTCAGAGGTAAAAGCATCAATCATAGAAAGATTCAATCGAACTTTAAAAGGTGCGATGTACAAGATGTTTTCAAACAGAGGATCGCACGTATGGATTGATATGTTACCAAAACTAATAAAAGATTACAATAACAAGTTCCATAGAACAATTGGTATGAAACCGAACCAAGTGACTAGCAAAAATGAAAAACTAGTATTAAAACGTATAAAAATGAATACTAAACCAAAAGTTGAAAAACTAAAGCCTAAAGTGTTTAATGTTGGTGATAAAGTGCGAATAAGCAAATACAAAGGTGTATTCAGTAAAAGATATCTGCCTAATTGGACAAATGAGGTTTTTGCCGTATTTAAGGTACAACCTACAGTGCCGGAAACTTACATTTTAAAAGATAATAAAGGACAATTGCTTGAAGGAGGGTTTTATGGACATGAAATGTTAAAATCCACAGTAGGTGATGTATATCTCGTTGAAAAGGTGTTACAACGGAAAAAAGATAAAGTTAAAGTGCGATGGTTAGGATTTAATAAGAGTGAAGATTCTTGGATACCTAAAAAGGATCTCATATAATGATGGAGCATCATTTTAGGTTGAACCTTTACAAAGGATGGAGATAATACCGCAAAAGGATAGTTTTCCTATTAATAATATTGATGAACTCACGGTGGACAATTCAGAATTAAACAGTGGCAAACATGGTGTTTTGTTATCAAACACGGTGCGTTGTCTTGTAACCGGTCCATCCAATTGTGGTAAAACAAATGTAGTATTCAATTTGATTACAAACCCAAAAGGATTACGTTTCAATAACTTGTATGTCTTTTCCAAATCATTACAACAACCCAAATACCAATTATTAGAAAAAATATTTAATAATGTGCCAGAAGTGAAATATTACAAGTTTGATGCAAGTGAAAGCGTAATGCAACCGCATGAAGCTAAACCATTTTCAGTTTTTATATTTGACGACGTATCCTGTGAAAACCAAAACACTATCAGGAGCTATTTCGCTATGGGACGACATAACAATATAGATAGCATTTACATAGGTCAGACTTATAGTAAAATACCAAAACAACTGATAAGAGACAATGCAAATGTGTTAATTGTATTCAAACAGGATGAAACTAACCTAAAACACATATATTACGATCATGTCAATGCGGATATGTCATATGAACGGTTTAAAGACATATGTGGTAAGGCTTGGGCTGAAAATTATGGATTTTTGACAATTATGAAGGAACAACCACTAAATAACGGTCGATACAGGATAGGTTTCGATAAATTTATATTAATTCACTAACCACTATATCACACAATCATTCTTGTACAGCACGTCTTGCTACAAACATGGTTAACCAAGAAAAGTTAGTAAAGGAAATTAAATCACTTAGTGATTCTATTCGGGCTAAAAACAGAGCGTTAAAGTTAGGTATCAGCGAAATGGAGAAATTTCTCGAATCTACTTTTAAACCTATTACAGAGCCTTTGAAACAATTGAAGAAAAAATTGACTAAACCTTCTTTTCAAGGTGATATTATTGCTCCGATAACACAATATGAAAGGGAAAGTGTAATATCAGAAGATATTAGCGATGAGGACCCGGAAGCCTCCATATATAGTGATACAACGGCAGAAAGAGAAGATGTATATGCTGGTAGTGAAGAAGAAGCGGTATCTATAGCGAGTGAAGAAGAAAAAACAGAAGGAGAACCATCAAACATAAGCTTATTGGGTGAAAATATTCATACAAAAGGACATTTAGGAAGAAAATACTTGTTAAAACTGTTAATTGGAACTGATTCTACTAAAAAATACCACAGTTATGGAGCAAGAATGTCCAAAGAAGGTGTAATGATTGGTAATAGCAAATTAGATGTCGATGAACATGATAATATTCACGTAGGTGATCAAATATATAAGGGAACAAGGAAACTATTTGAATTATTATTTGAAAATAAACCTTTAAAAGCATTAGTAAAAAGTGATGATTTGGAAGTGTATAGCAAAATTTTGGATCAAACTAATGCATATAAAAGAAATTATTTACCTGAAGCACCCATATATAGAAATAAATCTGTAAAATATAAAGATTTTGTTTCCAAATTAATACCAATTATAAGAAGAAAACCTGTAAAAAGAAGATTAGTAGCATCCACTTTAGATTTAAGTTCCCCAGAACCGAGAAAAAGAAGCAAATCAGTCACCGGTAAAGGATTGATGAAGAAACTATACAATACAAACGTAATTTATTACAATAATATCAATAAATTGGTAGATAGAATGAAACTAATACATGAAGCCAAAGAAGCGGGTCATACTGGATTGGAAAACGAATGGGTGGCTTTAGTGGATGAACTTAGAAACCGCGGGGTAATCTCATAAGAATGCGTTACCCCCTAAAATGCTATTCAGTTGCACCATGAGTGTCGACAAGTTTGGACGGTATTCCTCGGATGGATTATATTACGCGAATAACTTAAAAAGAGGTGCTGGTTTACCACAAACACCTGAAGGAGATTATGATATTAGTAATAAAAGGTTAAAAAACATAAAAGATCCCACGGACGAAAACGATGCAGTAAATTTAAAAATAGTAAAGGAAAAGCTATCACCAACATTAAGACTACACAATAACACATATGATGCAGAAAATCATAGAATTATCAATGTTGGTAAACCAAATCAAAACGGTGATGCAATAAACAAAGGTTATTTGTCATCTGAATTAAAAAATACGTTAAAATTCAATGGAAAAACGTATAGTGCTAACAATAAACGTATATCCAACGTAGATGACCCTAAAGATGAAAAAGACAGCGTGAATAGACGCTATTTACATTCCTTGATACCTGAAAAGACAAAAGATGGATTTTCTTTTTATAAATTTGTTATTAATGATATAGGTTATCCAAAAACTGAAAACGATGCTGTAAATCTAAAATATATTAAAGATCATTGTATCATACGTGATGTAGGGGTTATAGATTGTTTTAATAATTGTTTAGCAAATGTTAAAGATGGTTCGGCGCCATCAGATGGTGCAACAGTGGGTCAAATGAAAGAGACTTTAAAACAAGAGACATCTGGATTTGTAAAACAAGACCAAGTGGTATCACGGCAGGGGGATGTGTTTGTACAAGGAAATGAAAAGTTTACATTACTTGAAGAAAAGAATAAAGTTCTTGATGGACATGTATTAAGGAATAATGTTTGGGATGGTAAAGGAAAACAAATGATACATATAGCTTCCGCGCCATTGCCTGGTAATGTTGTTACTTTTGAACAGATAATACAATTAGAGCCAACTGGACATAGATGGTGGAATTGCAATAACAAACGATTAACAAGAGTTGCAGACCCTGATTATGTAGATGACGCTGTAAATATTAATTTTCTTGTTAAAGTGATAGGTAATATAATGTTTGATATGCACAATTATATTGCAAGCGGACAATATAATCATGTTGATGAAAAAATGAGAAATTCATGGATAAAACAAGAAGTTTTTTATAAGTATTTTTTTACTAAAACAACACAACCTTAAGGATCCACATTTTAGGATCCTTTTAGTATTTAATTGATCAAAAGCATAAATAAAGTCATTTATGTTCAACTTGTCGTAGAGGTAACACATAAGTTGCGAAATTCAATTATAAAAGTGCATTATGACATTTCAATATATCAGTCCATATCGAGACACTGTAAGGAAAGGAGGTGGGATCACGTCCACAGCGGTTTCTCTATTAAGTAAAGCCTTAAATCGAATTCCAGTAGGATCCATCGTAAATAGAGCAATAGACGCTTTACCATACGAATTTCACATACCGGGAGGTTATCAGTATTGCGGACCAGGAACTAAATTGAAAAAACGACTGGAAAGAGGCGATCCAGGCATAAATAAGTTAGATCAGGCTTGTAAAGAACACGATATAGCATATTCCACATTTAGCGATACAAAAAATAGATCAATAGCTGATAAAAAGCTCGCGGATATAGCTTGGCAACGAGTAAAGTCTAGTGACGCTAGTATTGCAGAAAAAGCAGCAGCTTTAGCGGTAACAGCAGGTATGAAGGCTAAAACAGCGGTAGGAGGTGGAAAAAGGAGGAGAAAAGTAAAAAGGAGATCGGCAAAGACAAAACATGGGGGGAATATTAGAAGAAAACGACGTTCCACCAGAAAGGGTAGCAAAAAACCAACAGTATGGTCAATGGTAAAAAACGGGGCAGGACTATACCTAAGACCGTATCGTGCATATTAAATAAAAGAAATCAATTAGTAATACCACATAAAGCGTTAACAAATATCGAATTATTTAAATACATTTCATGTTTAAAAATACCTTTTTTTCGCGGTGTCTTTATGAAAGATGCTTTACCAGTTAAAATGTGGAAAAACGAAACCGGTATTGTAAATTTAGACAATTCTGAAGGTCCTGGCACTCATTGGGTTTGTTATAAGAAATTAGGTGATAATATTTATTACTTTGATAGTTTTGGCAATTTACCACCACCTAAAGAACTCGAGCATTACTTTAAATCTGCTAAAAACATATATTACAACTATAAAAGAGAACAACCTGATAACACATTAATATGTGGCCATTTATGTTTGGAATTCCTAGCTAAAAGTATCAGTCACCATTGACATGTCATCCTATACGGTATCATTAACAGGAAAATCGTCCACTTTACGAAGTATCCTTTTTCCAGCGTTACGCTTGCAAAAAGGAAGATTTTGGGAAGCGGCACTGTTGGATTTTACAACTTACAACTCTATTCCCAATGTTACGGAAGGTAAAAATAACTTATTGCATTATTATAAAGGAAAAGATGCCAGTGGGAAGTTTACAGACTTAGAAGTTTGCAGTTTACCCACAGGTTCTTATGAAATTGATCATATTAATGAATTTTTGCAAAATAAAATGGGAAAAGACAATATAACATTAAAAGGTAATAACAATACTATGAAAGCTGAAATAAACTCCAATTATTATATAGATTTTACTCAGGAACAATCAATCGGTGAATTGTTAGGATTTCCCAAAGATAGCCCAATTTTAGAACCAAATCAAACACATTCTGGTAAACAAACTGTAACTATACTAAAAGTTAATAGTATAGATATAACTTGTAACATTATACAGGGAGCTTACAGAGATGGAGCGAATACTCATATAATACATACTTTTTACCCAAGTGTACCTCCAGGATTTAAAATTGTTGAAAAGCCACAAAACCTAGTATATCTGCCGTTGAACACCACTTTCATTTCAGACATCGTGTTGAACGTATTGGATCAAGACGGTAACTTGATAGATTTCCGAGAAGAGCCAATTACAGTTAGATTACATTTAAAATCGACACTTTAATACAAAAATCATGGGTTTATCATTTAAAAGTGGACAGCCTACGGGAAACCGCATTAGTAGCTCTTCAGCTGTGGAGGAGTTAACACGCGAGAACATTCGTTTCTTAGAAAAGATTGGTTTAAAATTAACCGATTATGGATATACTGGATATAGCGCAGGGTCCAACATTCGACGAAACACTATGGGAAAAAGAATATCACACCCACAACCCTTACACTTCATCAAAATTGAACAATAACGATGAAATTCGTATTCCTATACAACATCAAGACATTTACACACTACCATGTGAAAGTTACTTGTATATCGAAGGAAAAGTAACAAAAAAGGACAATAGTGTAGGTACAACAGTTCCATTTATAAATAACCCTATGGCTTTCCTGTTTGATGAAATTAGATATGAAATATCAGGTGTAACAGTTGATTCCACCAAAAAAGTAGGAATTGCAACAACTTTAAAGGGGGTAACATCTATATCACCTAATGAAACCAATTTACTTCAACCGGCCGGATGGGTTTTACCTGAACATGACACAATCACTCCTAATACAAAGGGATATTTTGATTTTCATATTCCATTACGTTTGTTGCTTGGATTTGCTGAAGATTATAGAAAAATAATATTAAATGTTAAACAAGAATTAGTTTTGTTGAGATCTTCTAACGATAAAGACATTATTAAAGCTCCAGATGGTACAACGGATGCAAACCTAGAATGGAAATTAACATTAGACAAAAATGTATGGAGAGTTCCACATGTTAAATTAGCTGACGAACATAGAATGCTACTATTAAGAAAGTTAAAGGCTGATCGTGATATTGTAATTCCTTTTAGAAGTTGGGAATTCCATGAACATCCAAGCTTGCCAACTACAGATCGTCACACTTGGACTGTTAAAACATCTAATTACGTAGAACGAGCCAGGTATATTATATTTGGTTTACAAACAGATAGGAGAGACAGCATCACAAAACATGCAGGCAAATTTGATCATTGCAACTTAAAAAATATTAAAGTTTATTTGAATTCACAATTTTTCCCCTATGACAATTTAAATGTGTCATTCGCTAATAAAAAGTACAGTATATTATACGATATGTATGCGAGATTCCAAAATTCATATTACGGTAAAACAAATACACCTTTACTATCACCAGAAGAATACTTAGATGGTTACACAATAGTTGTAATTGATTGTTCTAAACAAAATGAATCAGTAAAATCATCAAGTGTTGACATAAAGATTGAAATGGAGTTTAATGCAGCTATACCTGCAAATACAACTGCATACTGTTTAATTCTACATGATAAAATTGTAACATACACACCTCTAACTGGAATTGTTAAAAATGTATTATAAAAAAACCGGTTTTGTTACATTCCGCGAGTATAAAAGCGGAGCGTGCAGGCCGCTCCTGATCAGTTTGTTGCCTGACGTCGTATGGGTAGCATCATCTTCAATATGGCTTCTACAAGTGGTACAACGGAATGCGATATTGAAAAAGAAATTTCAGAATTTTTGGACATGAATGAACAGCAACACGTCACAAATCAAGAAGAAGAAGAAAAAGGTAAAAAGAAAAAATATTTGTCCAAGAGGAAAAGAAATGTGGAAGAAAATATTTCACCAAATATTTTGATGGAAGTATTTTTAAGGATTTTTTATCCAATCTCTTCAAGTTTGGATAAAAGTGTTTTAATTGGAGTTATGAAATCATCCGACTATTCACCTACAGTAATTTTAACTCACGGAACAAAAATGATTTTGTTTACAGCCAATGCTTGGGAATCTTTTATGAAACACCTCCATTTGTTAGAATGTTACTTTAATAGCAACATGTTTGGCAGGAAAACAAAAGTAGGACTATTAGATTCAGACTTGGAAATTGATATTATTAAACACAGAGGTGAACATCAAATGAGATTCAGAGATACGACCAAACATGACATAAAAATTCAACTGAACAGAGAAGAATTTTTTATTTTAACATGTGCAACTGAACCAATAACAAGATATTTAAGACAGCTAGTATTCTCCAGTTCAATTATTAAAGATTATTTAACAGACACTTTGGACAAACAACCGGATGCACCAATTTTGTATGGACCTGTGGACACTTCAATATTCAACAGAATTCCTCATGAAGTTCAAATGTGGAGACAATTGGAACAATATGTGCAAGAAAAAAATAATTTTGTAAAATCGGATGAAGAAACACATTTCAGTGATGAAAAGGATCAAAGTGATGATAATGACAACAACAAAAATGACCAGATGGAAAGTTAAATAAAGTTTTAAAATTTTTCACAACACTTTACACTTGAATTGGTAAATTTTCAATAAAAAATTCAAAATTTTGTGGGTGTAGGCCTACCGGGGATGGTGCCCACGTTAAATATACACCAACGCGCCTTCAACTGTACGGCCTGGCATAAATACATGCCTACCGTGGTGTGGAAAACAGTTGACCTTCTGACACCGTGATGGATAGACGGGTGACCTTTCAAATGGACATGGAAGAAGAAATCAAGTCCAAGCCGGGTATTATTGAATTTCAAGCTTTTCGTGGTAACGATGATCGGTTCATAATTAAAGAACTTGTATTTTACGATATAGATAAAAATATTCCTTACACATTTTTATTCAAACCACCATGCTCTTTTTCTTCACTAACCAGCAAAGCCGCAACAACAAACCGATGGACTTGGAAATATTTTCATCACATCGATTGGTATGACGGTTTTACCAGTTATTCAGACTTGTATCATATTATGCATCAATTTTCAAACAGATTTACTAATATTTACACAAAAGGACTTGAAAAAGAAAAGATGGATAGAACAATTTACTTCTACTCCAGTTAAAGATGTGCAAATTAATAAAAATTTCAAATTTATTGCTGAAAACATTTGTATTTGCACACAAAGTGTGGAACATGAAAGGGACAGGCACTGTGCGTTAAAAAACGCTTTAAAATTAGCAACTTACCTGCAAGATGGAGAAATCGGTGATGGTGGTGGGGGTAACAGCGATTATAAAAGCGAGGAGCAGACCGAGACCTGGCACGAGTATTACTCGAGATTCCGAGACGACAACATCTCAGAGCAAGAAGACAGCGAGGACCTCTAGAACAACCATGGCATCCAACCAGTTTCTGCAAACTTTGGTGGAGCAGTTCAACGCCCACTCCAAGTCTACAATTTTGCCGGTAAAAAAATGTTCAGAGCTGAAGGATGAAAACATTATATTATACATACCATGAAGAAGATGGAAACTACAGTCGGCGAGGCAATCTGCTGCAGCTTGAGCGAAGCCCCATACACTCCGGGAGATGAGCCGAAATTCCAAATTTACCTGCCCAAAAGATTTGTACACCTACTCCAGAACGAAGATCTCCGCTCCATACAACCAGGATGTCTCTACTTGGTGTCACACGGATGCAGCGGCAGCAACTCCACCGAGCTTACCATCCACATCGCAGACAAGCAGCAGTGTTAAAAAAAAAATAATTTTTTTCTTTCTTGTATCTGTTTGTATTTTTTAACTATATATATTTTTGTCATGTAATCTTGTTTGTACTGTTTTAAATAAAGATAAAAAACCAAAAAAAAGAAAAAAAAAACACAAAAAAGGCAACATATCAATATGTGAAACAAAAAAATTTTTCACATATTGATATGTTGCCTTTTTTTTAAAGCTCTGGGGTGACCTTGACCTTTGACCTTTGCACAAATTAAACATAAACTTTTTTTCAAACAGCAATATGTGTGTGTGTGTGTGTGTGTGTGTGTGTGTGTGTGTGTGTGTGTGTGTGTGTGTTTTCCCCCACCATTTCAGGTTACCAGCATACAGACTGTAAAGAAGTACAGTTTGATTGCAACTGTCAAACGATGAGCACCCTATTTGAGCTTTGTGTAAGAATAATTATTGAAGATCAACAGCTATTTAGCCATACTTTACAATCCAACGCTCCTCAACAAATTAAAATTTTTATCAAACAGTACAAGCTAGACAACAGAGGTTACAACACTTTTGGTTGGTACAAGTTTGGTGATGGTACAAAATTTTGTCGAAGTTGTGGAAGGGCCGCTGTATCCAACCCGGCACAATTCCTACAAGATGATGGATGTTTACAATATGGTCATGTCGCTCCAGTTTTAAGTTACCATACACCTAAAGAACTTTGCGCCATTTGTTCAATCAATATGTTTACTTGGCAAAAATTTAACCACCTCTCATCAGACAGCGTGTAAACAACTTCCCCCCACCACTATTTCATACTACCTTAAAACGACCATGCTAATATTCATTCCGCCTTTGGACATCATACGGAAAACATCAAGATGGCTCTGACTGTAAAATGTGCAAATTATGAAGAAGTATTTGTAAGAAATCTGCAAGAATTAAACGAAATTGTTCAAGAATTTAAATCACTAATCGAACAGGGATACCGATTGAACATGCAAATTTTTGCTTGCAACACAAAATGCCCTCATGTCCCCAGGGATGACGAGTCGCCTAGGTCACCATCATCAACTTATTCAGCCTACTCCTCCAGATCATCCATGAAGACTCAAGCCAGTCCAAACTTGGAATATTTCTCCTGACTAATATTTATATTTTGTATCCTCATTGTACTTCAATATGCATATTTTTGTATTGTAATAAAGGAATGATAAAATAAAAACAAAATAAAAAAAAACCTATCTTGCTACAGTATTGTAGCAAGATAGAATTTTTTTTAAAACACAAATTGGATGACCTTGAACATGTTCTAACATGTTCAGGTTTCCCCCCACCACTTTTCCTATTGGATACCTGAGAGGCAGCACCAATGTGTTTCATTACATCTTCATCTTTCAAGCTGCAATCATGGATGTTCCACCACCAATATATGAGGCCGATGAAGCGGAAAGCCTGGGGAGGAGGAGATGCCAGCATGTGGATCTAGTGGAGATGATGGAAAGAAGGATGGAAGAAAGACGGATCAGGAAGGACCATATGCTAATTCAGAAAATTTTAAAATTAGATCTCTTCATAATCTTGGCCTTATTGATTGCAATCTTCTTCTACTTGGTCTACGCGGTTGTATACTGTCTAAGATGCATCGAGTGTACAGATAAAGCAGCCAAATTGCCGGTTTTCAACACTACTCTGTAAATAAAATTTTCTTTTTTAAAACTCCAAATGGTTGACCTTGAACATGTTTCAACCTGTCTAGTTGTATCAATTACCCCCACCACCACGATTCCAAAAGACCAATCCTACATGCAAGTCTGGCTTCATTTCCAACTCAGCTACGCTAAAGGTTACACTACACACAATGAAGTGGGAATTACTTGTTGACAGTATTCAATACCTAAAAGAAATCTATGAAAAATTGCACATGCGGCTTCTTAAAAATCCAGGGATGATAATAAAAATGAACTTGGAATACGACTGTCCACTCATCGACGACAGTATGGATGAAGCAGAAGGGGTAGTCCAAAATACACAAGGAACATGTTGCTGTGAAGAAAATTCTTCGACTACATCAAGCAAAAGTCCGGACAGCACATATGGGGATGAAGGAGGATTTTTGTAATTTGTAAATAAAATAAAAAAATAATTTTTTTTTTAAAACTTCAAATGGTTGACCTTGAACACGTTTGAACATGTTGAGCATTGTGGATAAAAAAATATTTTTTTTTCTTATGCCTATTGCTGAATAACAAACTCAGTTGTATAGTTTGCAAAAAAATTTTTTTTTTCATTTCATCCGACCACTTTACCCCCACCATCTCCTTATCCCCACCACCCTGCCGAGTACCTCAGATACACGGAGAGACTTGCTCAGTTGCTGTTCAACTCTTGTGGTGTGCACATCTCACTTTTTGCACTCAATTTACTTATATTGAGTTTAAATTTAAATATTTAGCAAAATATCAAACATTTCTTAATTTTTCGGCAAAGTTTCAAATAACAAAAAAAAAAAATTTTTTCACTTTTGGTTTGATTGAAATTTCACAAGTTCCAACATCACCTGAGAAAGAATAAAAATAAATATTTCTCAGGAAATATTTCCAATCCGAGTTACGGAGGTCCGGTAAAGAACCGGCTGGGACAAGTTGTTTGTAAAAAATAAATTTTTCTTCCTTCTGACCACTTTACCCCCACCACCTCCTTATCCCCACCACTGAGCCGGGTACCTGGGATACCGTCTGTGTACAAGTCAGTAGGTCTTCGGACGCGGTGCTGTTCGGATCGCGTGTCGTTTGTCGCACTGTCGGGTGTTTGAAGAAATTATTCTTCGGCTCTCAGTCTCTCGGTGGGTAAGTAAAGTAAAAAATTATTTTTTTTTCAAGTGGGGTTGCTGGGACGGGTCATTGACCCCTGACGGATATATTAGGTCAAGAGTCTAATCGCTAGGGAATAAAAAAAATATTTTTTTGCACTTTTGTGGTTCCTCGAGAAATTTCAATTTCTCAACAAAATTTGAGGAATCGCAAAAGTGCAAAAAAATTTTTTTGTACTCTTGCGTGACCTTGACCTAATTAACGTCAGTGACGTCATCATGATGACGTCAGCGGTAATGACGTCACCATGACGTCATAGGTGTGACGTCATGTGACGTCATATGACATCATTAGTGACGTCATTCGTGACGTCATTGATGACGTCATCACTGCTGACGTCATCGTGATGACGTCATGGCCCAGCAGCCCCACTCATACACTACTCCTGTAGCAGTGAATCACAGTGATAATTAAGTAAGTATTGCTTGAATAAGTCATCTGTAAATATATTCAGAGGATATATTTACATCCTCCAGCGGACCAGGAGGGGAGCGGGCGTGCTAGGATTGATCCAGCAGGACAGCGGACCAGGAGGCGAGAGGGCGTGATAGGATTGCTCCAGCAGGACAGCGGACCAGGAGGCGAGCGGGCGTGCTAGGATTGCTCCAGCAGGACAGCGGACCAGGAGGTGAGCGGGCGTGCTAGGATTGCTCCAGCAGGACAGCGGACCAGGAGGTGAGCGGGCGTGCTAGGATTGCTCCAGCAGGACAGCGGACCAGGAGGTGAGCGGGCGTGCTAGAATTGCTCCAGCAGGACAGCGGACCAGGAGGTGAGCGGTCGTGCTAGGATTGCTCCAGCAGGACAGCGGACCAGGAGGTGAGCGGGCGTGCTAGGATTGCTCCAGCAGGACAGCGGACCAGGAGGTGAGCGGGCGTGCTAGGATTGCTCCAGCAGGACAGCGGACCAGGAGGTGAGCGGGCGTGCTAGGATTGCTCCAGCAGGACAGCGGACCAGGAGGGGAGCGGTTGTGCTAGGATTGCTCCAGCAGGACAGCGGAACAGGAGGCGAGCGGGCGTGCTAGGATTCCTCTAGCAGGACGGCGGAACGGGAAGCGAGCGGGCGTGCTAGGATTACTCCAGCAGGACAGCGGAACAGGAGGCGAGCGGGCGTGCTAGGATTCCTCTAGCAGGACGGCGGAACGGGAAGCGAGCGGGCGTGCTAGGATTCCTCTAGCAGGACAGCGGAACAGGAGGCGAGCGGGCGTGCTAAGATTCCTCTAGCAGGACAGCGGAACAGGGGGCGAGCGGGCGTGCTAGGATTCCTCTAGCAGGACGGCGGAACGGGAAGCGAGCGGACGTGCTAGGATTGCTCCAGCAGGACAGCGGAACAGGAGGTGAGTGAGCGTGCTAGGATTCCTCTAGCAGGGGACCGGCGTGCTAGGATTGCTCCAGCAGGACAGCGGACCAGGAGGCGAGAGGGCGTGATAGGATTGCTCCAGCAGGACAGCGGTCAAGGAGGCGAGCGGGCGTGCTAGGATTGCTCCAGCAGGACAGCGGACCAGGAGGTGAGCGGGCGTGCTAGGATTGCTCCAGCAGGACGGCGGACCAGGAGGTGAGCGGGCGTGCTAGGATTCCTCTAGCAGGATGGCGGAACGGGAGTCGAGCGGGCGTGCTATGATTTCTCTAGCAGGACGGCGGAACAGGAGTTGAGCGGTCGTGCTAGGATTCCTCTAGCAGGACAGCGGACCAGGAGGCGAGCGGGCGTGCTAGGATTCCTCTAGCAGGAGAGCGGAGGTGCTAGGATTTCTCCAGCGGGATGAGGAAAGTTGCTAGGATTGCTCCAGCAGGTCTGTAGAATATTTACCCACCCAGAAGAGGCGATCCGAACCGCTCGGCGGTGCGGGAGCGACTGCCGGTCTGGGCTCCGCGCGGCCCGGTTTTATCGGCGCCCACCCGCGCATGCGCAGTATGGGGGCTTCCGCTGTAGAGGTGATCCGCTACAGAAGTAGTCCGCGGCAGAGTAGATCCGCTACAGAGGTGATCCGCTGCAGAGGTAGTCCGCTGCAGAGGTGAGTGGCTTACAACCATCGGGGAACACTCTTCATTGAGGAACCTCACCCGCTCACCTCCTGTTCCGCTGTCCTGCTAGAGGAATCTTAGCACGCCCGCTCGCCTCCTGTTCCGCTGTCCTGCTAGAGGAATCCTAGCACGCCCGCTCGCTTCCCGTTATGCCGTCCTGCTAGAGGAATCCTAGCACGCAAGCTCGCCTCCTGTTCCGCTGTCCTGCTGGAGTAATCCTAGCACGCCCGCTCGCTTCCCGTTCCGCCGTCCTGCTAGAGGAATCCTAGCACGCCCGCTCGCCTCCTGTTCCGCTGTCCTGCTGGAGCAATCCTAGCACGCCCGCTCACCTCCTGGTCCGCTGTCCTGCTGGAGCAATCCTAGCACGCCCGCTCACCTCCTGGTCCGCTGTCCTGCTGGAGCAATTCTATCACGCCCGCTCACCTCCTGGTCCGCTGTCCTGCTGGAGCAATCCTAGCACGCCCGCTCATCTCCTGGTCCGCTGTCCTGCTGGAGCAATCCGAGCACGCCCGCTCACCTCCTTGTCCGCTGTCCTGCTGGAGCAATTCTAGCACACCCGCTCACCTCCTGGTCCGCTGTCCTTCTGGAGCAATCCTAGCACGCCCGCTCGCCTCCTGTTCCGCTGTCCTGCTGGAGCAATCCTAACACGTCCGCTCGCTTCCCGTTCCGCCGTCCTGCTAGAGGAATCCTAGCACGCCCGCTCGCCCCCTGTTCCGCCGTCCTGCTAGAGGAATCTTAGCACGCCCGCTCGCCTCCTGTTCCGCTGTCCTGCTAGAGGAATCCTAACACGCCCGCTCGCTTCCCGTTCCGCCGTCCTGCTAGAGGAATCCTAGCACGCCCGCTCGCCTCCTGTTCCGCTGTCCTGCTGGAGTAATCCTAGCACGCCCGCTCGCTTCCCGTTCCGCCGTCCTGCTAGAGGAATCCTAGCACGCCCGCTCGCCTCCTGTTCCGCTGTCCTGCTGGAGCAATCCTAGCATGCCCGCTCACCTCCTGGTCCGCTGTCCTGCTGGAGCAATCCTAGCACGCCCGCTCACCTCCTTGTCCGCTGTCCTGCTGGAGCAATCCTAGCACGCCCGCTCACCTCCTGGTCCGCTGTCCTCCTTGAGCAATCCTAGCACGCCCGCTCGCCTCCTGGTCCGCTGTCCTGCTGGAGCAATCCTATCACGCCCTCTCGCCTCCTGGTCCGCTGTCCTGCTGGAGCAATCCTAGCACGCCCGCTCACCTCCTTGTCCGCTGTCCTGCTGGAGCAATCCTAGCACGCCCGCTCACCTCCTGGTCCGCTGTCCTCCTTGAGCAATCCTAGCACGCCCGCTCGCCTCCTGGTCCGCTGTCCTGCTGGAGCAATCCTAGCACGCCCGCTCCCCTCCTGGTCCGCTGTCCCGCTGGAGCAATCCTAGCATTCCGTAATCCTGCTAGAGAAATCCTAGCCTTCCGCAATCCCGCTAGAGAAATCCTAGCCTTCCACCTTCCTGCTAGAGTATTCATTAGCATATCTTAACACCCATCCTGCTAGTGTCAACCAAGCAATCCCCGTGGCGGTGATGATACTGTAAGTTCTCTACGAACAATAGTGGGAACTTTGCTGTGTCAGACCCTTTGGGCTCTGTGGTTAAAACAAAATATCTGAGCCACTATCCTTACTTCCTTTCAATACCTGACTACCGACCCCTGGAACTATCCCGGCACACTCCACTGAAGCTATCCATCACATATTTTTGCCATGACATCTTATTGAAAATGTTATGCCAAATCATAAAATGTTATTAGATCCTCTACGATAGGTCCTGTAATTTGAAGAAATTAAGATTTACCAATACAAGTTAAGGATTTAAAAATTAAAAAACCTCTCTTAGCCACAATAATTTAATAAAATGTATTTAAATACATTATTTGATGTTATTTTGTGTTTTTTCTTTTCACAAAAATTTTTTTAACTCTAACTTCGAATCAAAATGAAAAAAACACTGTAAGGCATGTAAGAATGTTCTTTGCTCCTGTATAAACGAGGATTCAATTTTTTGTCCGTTATTATGGTTAATTATTTTGTCTCTCTACCGCTGATGGGTTTTTTTATTTTTACAGAGGTACTGATTATTTCAAGAAAAACAATTATGTTTCATAATCACTAAAAATATTTTACAAAACATTTAAACAATGAAATTAGAAATGCATTTGGGATTGAACTTTGCTTAGAGGTTTGATATAAATTATTATTTTGTACTTCATACGAATTTATTCTTTTTAAAAGTGGATGATTAAGTAAGTTATCAAGTAACCTCGCAAAACTTTTTCTATTCATAAATTATTATTGTTTAAAGCAGATGGGTAAAAAACTTTAGCTCTCTTTTTTGGATGAAAGAAGGAAAACCTGGCAATGAACCCATTGCCAGGGACTGACGCTTTGTGCGACAAATTACCCCAATCCAGACAATAAAAGACAATCTAGTCTTTCTCTCCCCACCAGGTGCTTAGCATATTTTGTAGTCTCTCGCTTATTCACCAAATGATGTGCAACGGGTTCAAAATCATTCGATGGTCCAAAACCTTAGACAAATTAATGGTCGTAACACACAACGTTCGTCTGTACTACTATAGGCTACTTATTTTTCAAGTAATCAAATCTGTATTTGTATCTTACGAGTATTATGACAAATCTTTCTAAATAGTAATAATTATTTTAATTTATAACAATTAATTTGTATATGAATAGTTTTGAATTTTCAATCAATAAACAGTACCAGAGACGAATTTACAAGTAAATGATGTACTACTTAAGCTTAACAGTCCTTCGAGATTTGAAGGTTGATGTGAGTTACAGCGTCTTAATAATTGAAGATTCGCCGTTGAATTTTTATTTATCTTGCATTCTACTATGTGTTTCTACTATAAGTGACGTCGTAACACTATTACAAGTTATAAACTAATCGAACAGCATAATTTTACATATTACAAACATGACATGCGATACAGCATGTTATGATTTTGTATAGCCACTTGAACTCGCTTTAGAGCATTAGAGACCCTTGCTTTTCTTAGTACTTGTTCAATTTAACAGGAATGGTGATTATAGTATTAGATAATGTAATTACCTTTCTGTTATTCGATGCAACAAAGAGCGAGATGAATATATATTTGAAGCCAGTTGTTTTATTAGTCAGTTCATTGAAAAGTTAACATTGGTTAACAAGTTAATTAGAATTTATATCCAAGAATTGTGTTTATTTGGTATGACCCTTCATCACACAGATGTTCATTTTCAGAAAATAAATAATTTTTCCAATGTATATATAATGGTATTTTTAAGTTTTATACTCAAATATCTCAAAATTGGCAAATGTTATAAAAATTGTAGAAATTAAAAAAAAAGTTGACTTATTAAATTATTCTACCAATGACACTAAGCGTGTAAGGATCTGACAACAAATAACAGAGTTATTGTGATTTTTTTATAAAAATAACCTTAATTTGCTTGAATTATAATACAAAATCAATGTCTTTATGAAGAAAACTGACAACAACTCCGTTATTTTGCTGTCAGACCCTCACAAACTTGATATAATTGTGTATATAATATATTTGATTTGTTAACTTTTCTGTAGCTGTACAACTTAATTAAAATTTACCGGTTTTGAAATTTATACTAAATCGATGAGCTGACAAACGAGAAATAGGCCTATCTAATTTGTTTCCATTAAAACATGTGCTCTGGTTTGGTTTTAAAATGATAGTCAATTGATCACGTTGACTGAAGATTATGTAGGCCCACCAAAATTTAATGTGGAAGTCAATGAAAAGTTAGAACTCTGTAAGCGAAATTACGGTATACAAATTTGCCATTTCTCAGATTGCAGAATGATATAGGATGGAGTTCAGGTTGAAGTCGGTTGCACTGCAGATTAGAGATTATAGTGATATGTAAAAGCTTTACAACTAAGTAAGAAATGAAGTGAAAGGTCAAGACCTAAAAAGTATTGGTGATATAAAAATACGTGCTTTGTTTACAACGTGTTTTGAGTAGGATAGACACATATTGACAGTGAGTAAAGACAATCTACTTTAGGCCCTGTTAGAGCTGCGCTAAGCTTGAGTAATGTTTTATTTTCATTGCCATTGTTCAACGTTTTATTGATATGTCGTCATCCTGGAAATCAGGATACACCTGTTGGCTTCAATAAATTTCAAATGATTACGAAATACTAAACAAACAATATCATTAGCCCAGTACATGTATAAATTTAGACTTAGGCTAATGTTAAAAGCTGTTGAGATTGCTATAAATGAAAACCAATTAATATTGGTACTCTATAAAATGGATTGCAAATTTTAATATTCACCCCCCAAACTAATTGTGGCATACCTTAATTTTATTTTTAATGGGTCTGTTATTATTACACATACGATCACAGTTTTACCACATATTTTGCTATTATAGTTTTGTAGCTTCGTTTTGGCTGCACACTTTCATTGTTTCTTTTATTATTGTAAATACTATCAATGATGTAGGGTTCATAGAATTCAATACCTTCATTCTGTTTTGTTAAAAATAGACTCATTAGAATAATTTCACTGGACGACTTATATTAAGGTACCTTACCTAACAGCAACTCATATTTGAGATACTCAATATCAAAACATTGTAGAATGATAATGATGTTTCCATTTCATAAACCCTTCTTGATATACTGTACAAAATATGGTTTAGGTTTGATGAGACATATCACAGAGAGAGTGAAGTCAATGCTATAACGAATTTCCAGCGAACTTCTTTTAATAAAGTCGGATTATTCTACTGCTGGTTGCACGAGACGTGAGACGTCATGGGGGAGGGGAACAAGAGGGCTGGGAGGGGTATGGAGTAGGAGTGGGAGGGGCAGCCAACTGTGTACTAGCCTGGCTGCACACATTCGCCAAATTGTCCTAGCTTTGATTTCCTTAACATATAACCATTAAACATGCTAGAAAAACCACAAAGTAATAATACAATACAGCTGAACCATAATTAAGAATAACGATAAACAGTTATTGATATTCAGTTGATTCAAATTCAATGTTTCACTGACTATTATTGAGTCAATGTTTTTAGGATGCATGTAGTGACTGGCACATGACAACAGCTAACAGCTGACTGACGGTGCTGCACTCTGGCGGCGTTTGGACGGGCATGCGCAAAAGCCTCTTTTGCTAGTGCGCATCTGATACACTGTCTCACGTCTCGTGCAATCACCTGTAAAAGCTTAGCTTGAGCAGTAGGCGTGTGCGTGTGCGCTGAACTGATTTAAACGACGGTTTCTAATTTAAGGCTGATTAATTACTCGAGTTATCCTTAATAATAATGATAAATAATAATAATAATAATAATAGTTTATTTCCATAATTTCATTACAATAAAATAATATAATTACATGATACAAATATAAAAGTGAATACAACTACGCTTACATAAATCATGTTACCTTGACATTGCTAATATAAGAATCCATTACAGTTGGACTAACAACCTTTATTGAGGAATTATGGTGTCCTCACAGGCTAGGCCTGGTGTGAGGCCAAAAAATCACACATAAAAAATGAATGAATTGGCAGACTAACAAATATGTTTACAAATATAATACATTTAATCTCCACTAAATTAGAAAAATCTAAACACTAATAAATGTCTATTATTATTTATTAAAAAGTGAACAAATTTAATACAAAGTTAAAAAAATTTTATACTATCATGATAAAATAATAAATATTCAAAATAAAAATAATAAATATAAATAATAAAATGATAAATGTTCAAAATGAAACCTTACAAAAATTCTAAAAATATTTCTATATTTAAATCTATTCTAAAGTTTCGAAAATACAGTCATGACCCAACATAGAATAATTTACAAATAATCCAAAAAAAGAACTTTTCCATCAAGCCCCATTCACGCACTTAATATATTTTCAATATTATTTATCGTAAATATTTATTCAAAAACCATTTTATTGAATTTACCTTTTGTGTTTATAACTTTGAATAAATTCATAAACAATGAATAAATTCATTGTTTTTTTTTTTAAGTCAAAGTGGGGTTTGGAAATTTATTTATGTTCAGGATTCCTACTTCAAGAAGAAAAGTTATTACATGACGGTATCGCGTGTTTAACAAAATATTTTCAAATTTACTTGAAATAAAAAATTGAGAGTTTTATATATTTTAGAAAGGGTTACTTTAATTTACCACATTCCGAAAACAGTTATTTTTAATTATTCATTATTGTGACCCTTGCCGAAACCGATAGTGGATTCGTTCATATTTTATGTGGGAACGCTTTCTTAACTGAAACTGAGTGGTGGTTGCTCAACTTTTAGTGCTTTTTGTTGTTGCTTTTTCTCTGAAGAGGAGCATGTTCTATTCTACGTGTTACGGAAAATTACAATTTATCGTTTTGTTCTAGACTAAACTATTTTCTCTTTAAAAGAAATTCATACTAATAAAATAATGACAGTATCAAAATAATTTTCATACAACATATCATCAGTTTCACTATGGTTTGTTAATACTGAATTAAATTAAAATTCATATAGCCTTCAATATTTGTATGTACAAACCAATGTGTGACGAGATGTGCTCAATGGTTGTGCTGCCTCCCTACTAGAAATTGCATAGTGGATAGTTTTTTATGATTTCTGTATGTGTATCATTTTCTGCTCCCATCGTTTATTTCTATTATGAGTCCAACAATACTGTGTATTTAAAAAAATCAACTTTCTGTAGTACTTTATGTTCTTAAACTCAAAAATACGCTCATTCTTGGCGTGTACGATAATTTGAAATAAAATTTAAATAAATTGTGTTACTGTCAGATTCTATTTCATATTAATTTTAAAATACTTTCCACCAGTAACATTAACCAATAAAAATGTTGGGGTTTAATAGCCTTATATTTATATTTATATTTTCCAAAATACCAAATAAATGGACATAGGCACTGAGTTTTAATTTATTTTAATTAAATAATTTTAATTTGCTGTGATTAAAATTTTTATTTCATTTTGCTTACTGTTAATTGTACTGTATAATAGGATAGGTCGCAACTGTATTAAAAAAACTGTATTCAATTAGCTCGCTTGTCCCCTGCACACAAATCCAGTTGTACTCCATTTTCGTTATTGCAGAACCAAATGCAGATTCCTATACCTTTACTCCTTTTCATTGTTAAATTTATCAAGCTCTGACTTTGTTAATATATTTATTTTTATATTTAAAATTATGGTAGGTCATTTTGAGAAAAGGATGACTAGAAATCATCCTGGTCATGAGGTCAATCACCAGTGAACATCTGAATGTGTTCGCTATATTAATTCCAATATGTTTCAACGGGTTTAGTTGGGATATAAAAGCGAAAGCAACAAACTATATATTTGTATTATAGACAACTTGCTAGAGAAAGAAAATAAAGTTTCATAAGAAATACATGAGGTGCAGAGTTATTTTATAATGATTAATCATAACAAAACTTGTATTGAATACGCAAGCTACAGAAGTCGCATCCTTAAATTTAATATTGAGATCAAAATTATTCCTTAAAAATGTCACTTATCACTATTTAGACCAAATATCAAAGAATAAAGACTTAGTACCTATACCGTAATAAAAGAAAAAAGAAAAATACTTAAAGCACATTTCATAAAACACGTGACCCGAAACACATTGAATTACATATACAACTAGAGTGAGACTTGCTAGTGTGCTTTCCTTTTCTAGGAAAATAACCGGCATTCGTTTATAACAAGATATAAAGACGAATATGCGATGAGAACACTCATGTCTTTCTTGTAGTTTAATAAATCTGTTACTGCATTGTGATAGGCTAAACACAGAAAATAATATATTCAAAGATCTGTTTCTTGGTAAATTTATTTTATGTTTATTAAAAAATTTATTTGTTGCAACCGTTAGCAACAAAGCAATTTTCATTTGTGAAATAATTTAAACAAGTACATTATTTAAATTCAAATTCAAAAACCTTTTTTCCATAAATACAATACAATACAATAATTCAATACAATCATGCGCAAAAAACACGTGCGGTTGTCAAAATATATATACACTACGTACAAAAGTCTCTTTCTAAGTCTTGAATTTTCTTGATGTAATAAATAATAGCAAATAAAAGCAAACACACATAGACGTATAAAATATTACAAATGATTTGAAAAACAAAAAAACAAAAAATGACAACAAATAAGAAATTTAAATCACAAAGTAGCACACAACAAATTTAAATTCAATAGAAATCAGAAAATCTAAAGAACATCTCCTACATATAATGTGAAATTAATCATTTACTAGTCTACTTGTTGCTTGAAACCGAGCAGTTTATTTTTATACAGTACAAAAGTATTATTTAGTTCTAAATCAACGACATATACAGGGTGGTTATAAAGTCCCTTCCCCCCTAGGATTTTTCTACAATTTATATTAAAATCGATTTAAAAAGACGGGATTCATTGTATACGTACATACTCTAACTTTTGTAGTAATTTAAAATTTTGGGAGTTACCTGAGGTATAAGATGTAGGAGTCAACTTCAAAATTCCTTATGAGAAGCTAGTCATGCGACATATCAAATAACACTGCCTTTTCCCCCTGAAAACAGTGGTGTGATCTAAATTCAAAAGGGTTATACCGTTTTCAAGATATCTGTAGGTCTAAGATGTAGGAGTCGACGTAGAAATTTTAACTAGAAGCTAGTCATGCGACATGTCAAATAACACTGCCTTTTCCCCCTGAAAACAGTGGTGCAATCTAAATTCAAAAGTGTTATGCCGTTTTCAAGATATCTGTATGTCTAAGATGTAGGAGTGGACTTAAAAATTTTAACTAGAAGCTAGTCATGCGACATGTGACATGACTCCTACATCTTAGACCTATAGATATTTTGAAAACGGTATAACCCTTTTGAATTTAGGTTGCACCACTGTTTTCAGGGGGAAAAGGCATTGTTATTTGACATGTCGCATGACTAGCTTCTAGTTAAGATTTTTAAGTCGACTCCTACATCTTAGACCTACAGATATCTTGAAAACGGTATAACACTTTTGAATTTAGATTGCACCACTGTTTTCAGAGGGAAAAGGTAGTGTTATTTGACATGTGGCATGACTAGCTTCTAGTTAAAACTTTTAAGTCGACTCCTACATCTTACACCTACAGATATCTTGAAAACGGTATAACCCTTTGGAATTTAGATTGCACCACTGTTTTCAGGGGGAAAAGGCAGTGTTATTTGACATGTGGCATGACTAGCTTCTAGTTAAAATTTCTATGTCGACTCCTACATCTTAGACCTACAGATATCTTGAAAACGGTGTAACCCTTTTGAATTTAGATCGCACCACTGTTTTCAGGGGGGAAAGGCAGTGTTATTTGATATGTCGCATGACTAGCTTCTCATAAAGAATTTTGAAGTTGACTCCTACATCTTAGACCTCAGGTAACTCCCAAAATTTTAAATTACTACAAAAGTTAGAGTATGTACTTATACAATGAATCCCGTCTTTGAAAATCGATTTTAATATAAATTGTAGAAAAATCCTAGGGGGGAAGGGACTTTATAACCACCCTGTATATTGTGAATATCAGTAAACACAAAAAACTACAAATTTACAGCTGTACATAAACAAATGTTTAAAATATTCAACCCAAACCCAATGTTATTATATTGAGAAAATTCAAATTAAATTTGTGTATACTTTATGTTATGTCCGATTCTTATCAATTTTTGGCAGATACAACTACAGACTAAGCCTTATTTAACGACACAAAAACGTTGAATATCGGTTGAAAATTGTAAGAGGAGTTCTAAAAAAAACAACAAAAAAAACCTTAGCATATTAAATAAGTATAGATATTGCATTTAAACATAGATTTCGCAAAACAATAATTGTTTTAGCTTTAATGATGTAGAGTAACATATTTCAGTATGAAAAAATAAACAGGGAATAGGAGAACCTTTCAATAAATCGTAACACAAAAAATTGGATGCAAGGTACATTCATATTATTCCCAGGATGGCCATTACGAATGTTGTGAACGTTAAATCAAACATCTCTCTAGCACTGTTTATTATTTTGAATTTTAAAAACTCTGTCTACAAACAATCCAATTCGTTTGCCGTGCAATTACAATGTTCAGAGCACAAAAAATAACAAAAATTTACATTTATTTCCCCTTGGGTTTGTCACAAGCAAAATGTTTGGTTTTGTGTATTTATCGTTTGAACGTATAATTTGAGTAGTTATATGAATTTAAAGTATCAGCTAACTTTTTTTACATCAATTGTTCAAGTGGAAAGTGTTATTCCTGCTAGTCCCTGTGTTAAAATAATGTATGATTTTTTTGTGATAACTAAAATATTTTATAACCGCATGGACAAAACTTTGAACACACGACGTAATTTTACCATTGCATTTATTTTTTGTTCTCCTACAAATGTATGAAATTATAGGTCCTATGTAACTCTAAGGATTATTTTCAATCACATTTAGAATACACATCACATTTTATATCATACATGGCTTAATCACATTTTATATTAATACATGGTATTTTAATTTAGAAGTTATTACAAAACATTAAAGATTGTATTTGTAACAACCCTTTATGAACCACAAGAACCGTTGTGTACTATAAACCTACCACATTCAATTTCATCAGGTTTGCTCCGACGTCATGCTAGGGGACAGATTAAATGACAGGTTGACGGGAACCTTTTAAGTTGCATGTTCTATACTAAATGTTATTGGAAATAACAATACATGGTTTTGTTCTAGATTAAACTATTTTCTCTTTAACGAACTCACACCAGTTTGTTCTTAGACTAAGTTACTTTTTGATAAACTTATGCATCCACTAAATGATCATTTCTTACCAACAGAGACAAATAATTATTACAAATAAAATAATCATTACACAATCTATCAAAAGAAAAAGTATATAATACGAAATAAAACCTAAACTACTACCAATTCATCGGTTAACTATTACCTATCTAGTTTACCAATTCGTAGATAATAAATTGATTAATTAGTGAATTGCATCCATAAAGAAACTTACTCAACGGTATTACAGAGAGACATACTTTTGATAATTTATTTTTTAATAAAAATACTGTTATTGTTTTTTATTCTTACTTATTTGATTAAGTGCAATGATATGTTCATATTCACTAACCATTTAGCTCATTGCTTAGTAAAGGAATCCGTATCCGTATTTCCGTAATCCGTATTTTTCATTGTAACGGACCCTTTATAATAACAAATTAAACACAAAGTTTGTAAATATTGAAGGAATGAGAATCCGGTGCTAACAGGACATTTTGCCAAGTCCCAGCCATTGCTAGTAGTACATCTGAGTTACAAGCTTGAGACTGCATTTTTTATAACTTTTAATTATTTGTGAGGCTGCAAACTATATCATAACACCTTTAACACCTTTACTGAAATGACGACCTAACTCAATAGGTAGTTTAAGGTAAAGTATGAATGAGAGATGAGTGTAGGATGATTGTGGGACGCGATCTTGTAATCTTGTTACTGACTAAGGCTGACATTCTCCTCAAACAGGACTGTTAATTAATAGCCCAACAGCCAATGGTATCTAGGAACCTACAGTTTAACGTGGGATCCGAACCACAATTTTGACCTCTTATACGGTATATGCATTGGTCTAATAATGAGGATGATCTTTATGGATGAACTAGTATTAACCAATGCGGACGTTAATCCCCAACAGGGAATATCGCATCCACAAGCCATCGCTTAAAACTATCCACAATTTGTGACCTCCAAGTAGCTGGATTACAGGACATCGCAACTGTCCCAGTCATGTAGCATTTATTAATCTGTCAGTCATCTTCAGCTATTGAGACGCAAATCTTCACACCTAATAGAAATTAACACATCGGTTGTATTATAAATACCTTTGATTCAAGGATGAGATTCCAGTTAGAAGACGAGCAAAGCATGTATTCTTAATATTTTACTTTTGAATGTGATATGGTTATTTATATTCATCATGAAAGAATAAATAAAATTTAATAAATAATTGTGAAATTGTTCATGTACTCGTAGTTTGCAGCCTTTTTAATAACCCTTCAAAAAATTTAAGCGGTAAACTTTATTTTTTTAAATTTTGCACGAAAGCGACCTGTGTTTCTAGGTTGTGAGTAATTAAGATTTAATCAAAAACCCACATGGCAGCAAACCTACATGCTAAATCCCATGGTATTCTCATGGAAAATAAGTGTATAATGGGAGCAAGAGAGATGGAGATAATAAGATATCTGTTCCTAATCAGCTGATCAGCTGTCTTCTGTATATTTGTCAAATTTTAAATGTTTATGTTTTTTTATTTGTAAACAAATCATTCCTTTTGCATGGAAGCTTTGGATATGCACTTTTATTACTGTTAAAAAGTCATTTATTGCAATATAAGTATGAATATATAAATTATTAAATACAAATAATTTACTCATAAATATAATGCCATTAAATATATTATATTTCCTTGTAAAGATTATTAATTATATAAGATAGCCACAAAGTTCTTTGATGTTGAAACAATAATTCTTTGGAAATTCGCTGAGTACGCAAGTCTGCTGTGACGGGAGTATTTACTACTATAGCGAGTAGTAAAAATTTGGCTGATTTCGTGCTGAATGATAAAAATATTGTTTTATAATTTTTATATGCAGAATATTGAAATCAAAGTTTTCTTACAACATGTAAATAACATATATGTAAACAATTTATATTTCTTACTTTTAAACATAGCCTAACCCCAAAAATACAACTTAATAGTTAACATTTTCAACGTTTAAAAACATAATGATTAAAAACTTTGTTCATCACTCGGAGCAAAAGTGTATTCTTGATATTTAATCGTTTTAAAAAGCTCAAATGGGCCTCGATTTTGAAACCCTATTGGGCACCAAAAAGAACCACTTTGGCTTATACTGATGAAAACTACTATTTAATGTTCCTTTGGATGTTCTAATATTAAGTACCAAATTTATAAATTGTCTGTTTGAAATAAATGCTAAGTATTTTACTCGCTTCAAGACATAAAAGGTAAAAATATGATAAGTAAACTAAACGTTACTTTTTAATAGTTTTTAGTTAGTTCATGCTTGTTAACTTAAGAGTAAACAATACATGCAACAATGAACGCCGCGCCGCCGGGGGTACCAGAGTAGCACACCTACATTACCGATTGAAGATAACTTGCCTGTCGATTTTCCCTCTGTCGAATAAGTTAGCTACTTTGTTCCGAGTCATAAATTGTGCTCTTTAGATCCTAACTTTAAAGTTTACGTTGACTTTTAAAGGAAAAGCCACGAACATAATAACTCACTTCTTTTGAATACGAATTAAAAAGATATTTTTACGGTTGGGAACATAATTTATTAATTTTATTCAGGGTCCTTAAATTGCCCTATGACCCAGTGTTTGTGAAAAGTAGCCTTTCAAAATATAACTTATCAAAATTTTAATAAATATTTATTTTTTTATGAACCATAGATGTAATAGAGTCAATATTCATGGCCTATACGAACCCTCTAAAGTGTGAAATATTATCGTCCCTAGAACGTTATTGGTCGTTGAAGTTAAAACCCTTCCAATGAGGTTCCGCAACTGCAATATTGGATCACCAGGCTTGGACTGTTGATCTTGCGGTCACCACTTTGACCCTTCATTTCAAACCGTCTAAAATTCTCTTGCTTTTATTTTATCATTAATTTAAAACTTTAAAAGTTGGCTTTTATATATAAAGAGCACTTTTGTTCTTTTGTTAACTGGCTTTTTATTAGAGGACAATTTAAGTGTAATCCGCATTTTAATATATGACAAAAAATTAAGCTCTTTTTACGGATTTTCGGTTTAAATTTACAAAAATAATAAATTGGTAAGGCATAGGTAAAAAATAAAATTTCAGTAGCATTATTTCATTCAATATTTTTTACGTAAATACATAAACAGGTTGTTTTTGCAACTTATGATTTTAAATAAATCGTTTCCGAAATAACACATATCTATAATACATTTGATTAGTACTATCATTTTTTATTACAATTTTTAGATGGGTTTAATGCTATTTTGTTTAGTGTCGTTTTTAAAACAACCAATATTATCGTCACTAAAATGAAATGATAATAAATTCTTCATCACCTTTCAAAGTATTGTCAAAGTGTTATTGGGGAAAGCGAATGAAGTTATACCACATATTAATTTTTTTCATCACACTACATCGATATCACCTGTTTTCGAACCTCACTTCTACCAACGAAACACCTGTTTTGCCGGCCTAGGCCCGCAAAATTTACTAGGGCGGTAATGGAAACGGTAGCAGTGAAATCTAGAATATTAGAAGGTATTAAAAACAACAACTACAAATAACAAATCAGTGAGGTAGTTAGTAGTTCAGCTGATAGCAACTGTTAAATATGTATGACATAGGTGGGAAAATAGGGCTTTTGCATTGGAATCAGCTGTAGTCACTTACCGTAAAAGGTAAATTTACACGTGAGAGTTTTTCACTCTCGGAGAGTTAGTAAGTTACTCTCATAAAAATCTCAGACAGTTGTTGATAGTACTCGCAGAGAACTGTCTGGAATTAACTATCATGGAAAATTAGCTGGTTGTGTAAACACCTGTGCGAGTACCTCCTGAGAGTACGAAACTCTCTGAGAGTGAAAAACTCTCACGTGTAAACTTACCTTTAGAGTATTAGTTTTGGTGGCCTTAGCTTATATGAAGTGGTTGCTTAGCAACCAGAAACTCAAGCAGTACATCTCGCTAGGTTAGTTGAAGTTGAGGTTATGTTTTGTTTGTTATGAACGAAAAAGTATTTTTTCACTTGTTTAGAATTTATTGAATTGTGTAGTGTGATGAAAAATATCGTTCATAACTCGGGCCGAAAGCGTTTTGCCAACCCTCGATCGTTTCAAGTTCTCGACTTCGTATCGAACTTGAAACACGATCTCGGGGCCGGCAAAACGCCACTTTCGGCCCATGTGACGAAATATACTATTTTGTCATTCTGTATCGAAAGTAGCTATTTTCGAACGCAGCTGATACGAAAATAACTCTTTCCGGACATCTTATTTAGAGGCGGGAAAACGAACAGCTGATTTTCCAGACCTCTAAATTTACTTTCGATCCTCTCAATTAGTCCTCCATTTGCCCACTACGCACACTCATGTTTCTTTGTCGTTAATTTTTATAATATAAATCAGCTGTTGTTACTGTTTAACGATTTAAATGTAAACAGAAGTAGGGATTGCTGTAATATTAATTGAGAAATTAAATAGTATTAGTTTTATCGTGTTTATTATTCTGTATGTGTATCTTTTGCGTCGTGATGAAAAGTACTGTTCATAACTCGTACCTAAAGGGATTTTCCGGTACTTGCTCAAATTTTTCCCGTTCGAGGCGGAGCCAAGGAAATAAAATTATTGACTGTAAAAATAAAATGGTGGCATGTGGCTTAACAAAGCATTTTTATGACATGTGTTCACCTAACATTTTTTGTTTATTTTGGCAAGAATACAGATTATTTTTTAAGAATAACACATCTTATGGCTTTCATTCTGCCAGATTTGCTAATTGGGCAACTCATCACGAGACAGCGCGTGCTGTACTTCTGCGGTGTTCCATTATGTGTACCCCCCCCCCCTTTCACTCGGGTCAACTTAGGAATTAGAACAATTCCAACGATGGTGCGCGCCTTTATTTACACCTTCCCGGGCCATACCAAAGTGGTTGAAGTGCAATAAAATGTATATATTCTGTATTAAATTCTGAATCCAACAATACTAAAATTGCCACCACCACGGTGGTTGCTGGAGGGGGGATGAAGTACAATTGGAACAGCCAGCTGTTCGCGGTGTTCGCTGGTTGGAACAGCCACCGCTCGTAGTTTTCGGTGGTGATTGGCTCAATTAAAAAAGACTGGGGGGTTGTAGTCGTTGTTAGAACAGGGAGCACTCCGACGCTACCTGATGGTGAGTTGCCCAATTAAGAAAAACGGCAGAATATTTTACATGGGATCTGTTCTTCTTAAAAGTCTCTGTATTAATTGATTTTGGCTTGCTGAATAACATTGTAAAGTTTATAAAGGTTGAAGATGGAAACCATGTATAAATATTAATTATAGCCGGTTGAAGCACCAAGCTAAACAAAATATTATTAATATCCTGTAAAAAGTAGTGAAACAAAGGTTAACAAAAATAAAATATACCTACCTAATATGTGGTATGTTTAGGGTTACCAGACGTCCAGGTTTACTCCGGACAGTACGATTTTTTAGGGTCTGTCCGGCGTCCGGAAACTTGTTGTTAAGTTTCTTTAAAGTATTTATCGAAACATTATCTCCATTGAAATTCCTTCTTTAAGAGTAAAATATTAAAACGGTTTGAATTGAATTAAATGAGTTATTTTTTGATAGTTTAAAAGTTTAATAAAGATTGTTTCTAATAAAAAAAGTAATAATCAGGTTTGTGTTTTTTTAGGGTAAAAGGTTATGGCTATGAAGAATACCTAAATAAAATAGAAACAGATAATTATAGTTGAAATAATATATCTCCCCAAGATAAAAGTCTTTTGAATAAGAAGCCACTTAAATTATATGAAGTATTAAATAAATGAAGTAAAAGAAGATTTAAGAATGGATTGGTTATTCACCTTCACTAAATTAGAAGAGGAATTAATTATTAATTTAATTTTACAAGTGCTACATAGTAGTCAATTAAAATAATTAGAAACAAAGCCTTTGACATAAAAAAACACAACACACAAACGAACAATGTGGTCTAAACTTAAGTGATCCAAATTTTCCCAAGTGGAGATATATTCCCTTTTTTGTGAAGATTCACATATACATAGTTATTACATTAAACCAGATGAATAAAAACATTGTTTTAACTATCCTTTTTAATTACTTTCTTCTCAAGCATTATGTAATCAAAAGAAATACTCCTATAATTGGATGAACGGCTCGAAAAGGAGAGAAATCTTCATACTTGATCACAATAAAATGAAAAAATAAAATAAAAAACTAATTTGCAAAACAAACGAACTTACTATAAATGTCCGGACTTATGCAGTTAATTGTGAATTGATAGATATGTCATCTTGCAAATAACTAAAATTTAAAATTATTGACATTTTGTTTGATCATCCCCATACTCGCAGATTAAGCGTTCACGTAGTAAATATTTAAATACTTTTCACGGTAGTACATTTCTCTAATACTGCATGGAAAAGATCAGGTTTTGGACTAGTCAGTCTGCATAATTTGCATTTTTCGTCGCTTTCTAACAATGAATTGGAAGTACCCATTCGTTTTTACCTTGCGAACTTTATTCAAATGAATCATGTTTATCATCAAAATCAATATTTATTATATAAAAAATAGAAAATGTTTGTTAATTATGCCTATATGCATTTAAACTAAAAAAAGTTTGTAGCGTTTATGAATATTCAAGATGGCATTGATAATTTATTTGTTTGTTTATGAGGTAAAACTAAGATGGAAGCAACGGGATCTTCCTGTTGAATTTATTTATAGTATATTTTCTAATATTTATTTTGAAGGTCATTGCAGGTAGGTGACGAATAATTTTAATGAAAGCCTACTTTGATGAACAAAGGCATATAGAATCAAATTTCCAATTTTTTTTTATTTGTTCCCATACACGGCAATACACCATTTTAAAACCACAAGTCAACAAGTGGCGTAATAATAGATGGTGATGGAGAACATAAACATGCACAAAAAAATAAGTTACAATAATGACAGGCAAAATAAATAACCAATTATCTAATATAACAACGTGCAATAAGCTAATCGCCGAAAAAACAATGAAATAAATGAGAAAGCCCCAGCAAGATCTGGTTAAACTATCCAACATACCAAATATCAATATACAATAATTTAAACTGATTCATAAACAACTTTCCAGTTACTTTAGCAGTTATAATCTTCTTTCCGAGTCACAATTTGGTTTTCGTCCAGGGAAATCAACAACATCAGCAGTAATAAAAATCGTAAATTGTTCCTTGGATGCTTTCGAGAAAAAAGAATCTGTTGCTCTCTCATTACTTGACTTGAGTAAAGCTTTCGATTGTGTCCCATTTCACATTGTACTGGAGAAACTCAAGTTTTACGGGATTTCAGAACAATCTTGTAAACTCATCTCTTCGTATCTTTCGAATAGAAAACAATATGTTTGTATAAAAGGAGAATCTTCTTCAGTTCAGAATGTTGAATTGGGCGTCCCGCAAGGCTCGGTGTTGGGGCCTTTTTTCTTCATAATCGCTATAAATGACTTGCCTAAAAATTTCAGTGTTGGAACTGTAGTTTATGCTGACGACACATCTCTTTTCACTAGTGGGAAAAACTTAGATGACCTGCATGAAATAATTAGACTGGCACAGGTTGATGCTCAACTTTGGTTTTCTTCAAACAAATTGCTCTGTAATCAGGACAAAACTCAGAACATTATTCTCAGTTTAACTGATAAGCAGGATTTCCAATCAGTGAAGCTTCTGGGCATTTTTATTGACTCAAAACTTACATGGTCTGATCATGTCAGCAATCTTTGTAAAAGGCTCTCTCGTGTGAGTTACCTTTTCTGGGAACTAAGGGACATAATCTCTTTGGAATATCTCAGAGCTGCATATTTTGGGTTGTTCCAATCTCACTTAGCCTATGGATTGATCTTATGGGGGCATTCTTCATCTGTATCTGATATCCTTCTGATCCAGAAAAAAATTCGAACAAAGTGCAGAGCTCATCGTCTTGTACATTGTCGGCCTTTATTCATACAGATGAAAATTCTTACAGTCATTAACCTTTACATTTTACATATATTAACATTTACAAAGACTAACTTACACCTTTTTTCTACCAGACAAGAAATTCACTCACACTCAACAAGAAATAGATTGAAACTTGACATTCCCCAACACCGACTAACCAAAACAGGAACATCACACCAAGTAAATTGTATTCATTTTTTAAATAAATGAGTCAGCCCGGGACACTACACTCACCAATTTTAAAATCAAAGTAACAACATGGCTTTTAAACAACCCATTTTATTTTGTCTCTGAATTTATGAACAGTAATGTGAATATAGAATTGTAAGATAAATTGTAAACTGTGCAATAGTAGTATAAGTATTTAAGTTTTATCAATATTGATGTATTCTCTGTATGACAATGCCCATTTCTTGTGAAAAGATCAACGGCAAATAAATGATTTGGCTTTGACTTTGACTTTGATAATTATGCATGCAAAATGAACTCGAAATGCAAAGAAAATAATCATCCAACGACAAATAAAAAAAGTAAAAAAAAACTCCTTAACGTTAAAATTCTTAAATTACCTAACAGTTTCACAAGAAAGTGAGCAAATGTTGAAGTAACTAGTTGATCACAAATCCGTTGTTAGAAAGGACATTTGGCATAGTCCCAGCGTTGGTATCCGTACTAAAAAACCAAGACCGTTTATTACTGGTTTCGGCAATAAGAGTCTGGAAACAGTTATCTTATGCATTTTACAAAATTCATATACACAGGTGCGGTTTGGTAGTTAGGGTAAAAAATTTAAGAAGTTATCATGCTTGTAAAATGCAATAAAAATACGCAGTTTAGTCAGTTATACTTCGCTCCACCTTCCCGTATCAGTAATTTTAAAATTATTTTAAATTTCTTGACATTCTTAATAAAAATCTGTTTTTCTCACATTTTACGAAACTTAGCCTATTGGCGCCATTTATGACATTTCCAGAAATTACAAAAAAAAAAAAAATGGTCTATTAGACTTAGTACAGTTTGTCCCAATTAAACCCTTGTAAGGCCTTGTAAAATCTACTTGAAAACAAAAATTTGCAAAATTAAGAAAAATTATACTACAACTTGTAGAAAGATAAAAATTTTACTTTACAAGCTCAAAATTTAAATAAAAATGTAAAAAACAAGGACAAGTTGATAAATTAACAGAGAGCTTCGATTCCGGAAGAACATTCCAGAATATATTCCCGAACATCCAGTAGCCAATTGACACCATATTTTCCCCTGAACTTCCTTCACCAATAGTATTGAAGCAAGGAAGACGTCTTGATTAATTCGGTCTCGGATTGGGCCTGATGATGACCGGTGCGAGTGGTAGAAATCGATCGCCATTATAGGATCTATCATATATATATATCGTCTTGTAAACAATTACAGTTTAAGAGTAAATATATCAGTGTTGGAAGACGTTTATTATTTCAACCTGAACAGTATATATATATATATATATATATATATATATATATATATATATATATATATATATATACATCGTATGACTGTCATAACCAGCTACCATCTTAAAATAATAACAACAAAATAAATAAAAGATGTTCTGCAGTGCAAAGCACCTGAACAGTACCAACACGTAATATGATAAACAAGACGGTATAGGCTATATTGAGACTGATCTGTGACAGCTTTCAAAATTTATCATCTGAAACTATATTTTAAAAAACTTAGTCATGTATGAGGCTCTTTTTCGAAGATAGTAATTTTATACATTCGAGTTATTATTTACCATGAGTACGGTTATTCTGCAGGTATGGGGACGGACAGAGTATAGATAGGCAACTTTTAATTATGAAAAACATTACATGTCAACATACGCCATTAATGTATTGAGACACACCAATAACTTAATATAATTGATTTATTAAAATTGGCACTACGCCATAGCTCAATTAACTACCCTTATTATAGGTGATCTCAAAAGAACTCAAGATCATCAACACAAAGAAACAAAATAAGTCAACATGGTTTCCAAAATAGTATATTTACAGTCACTAAAGGGGGAAAAAACTCTTTCAAGCCTTGCCAAGTGAGCTTAAAACCATTTCAAAGATAACCGTTTTTAAAAAGAGGCTAAAGTCATATCTTGTTGAACATAGCTTTTACAATATTGAAAGCTTTCTGTAGTTCGGAAAATAAACTACCACTAACACTGACATGGTCATCCGGTCTTCCACCAACCTATACATACTTTGATACTTTGATACTTTACTTTGATACTTTATTTGAAACACCGACGCACTCTGTGGTGCGTATTTTAAGGTGAGTATGAATGAAGGGATGAGTGTGATGATTGTGATGGATCAGATGAGGTGTAGCTTTGTTACTGACAAATATCAGCTGTTTCATTTGTCAGGATCATTTATTAAGTACCAGGGGGACCGAGCTTAAGCTCGGTAAAATTATTACTTTCGTTTCTCACACAAAGCTCGTTCGCTCCGCTCACTCGCCAGGCGGAAGGTTTGCTGCACATTGGTATGATTTTCCTAAAACCACAGGTTAAAGATGTAACACATTGGTTTATTTTATCTACAGTTATCAGCTGATTTTTGTTCAGTTAAAAAATTTCCATAAGGATAACATGGGATCTTTGAAGGGCTCTAGCGCGAAAACCGGATTTTCCCAGCTATGGGACCAGCTCCAATCGATTTCTGGTGGCCAAAACCCCCATATTCCAAAATTTGAAGGAAATCGTCGGAGCCGTTTTTGAGATAATTGTGCAAGCAAGCAAGCAAGCAAACAAGCAAACTTTGCTCGTATAAGAGTATAGGATAGCCCAATGACCAAAGGCAGCTGGGTCCAGTATCGAACCATCAAAAAGCGCTAACTTTTCTCAGGATCGAACCGGCAACCTTCAGATTCAAAGGCGAGCTCTTTAACCACTCAGCTACCCATATATGATTAAGCCTAAGCCTTGACCTAGATTGTCCTGATTCCGTCAGGCAAGATTGACAAACTCAACGCCACTTCGGTGGATCACTGAGCGCCGAGGGATGTAAGATGTAACATGCACTGTTCTAGTTCAACTGTTGGAATGTATGGTAGACAATTTTGAAAAAAGAGATATAATTTTCAAAGTTTTGAAGTATTTAAATCAAAATTTATGAATATAATTAACATCATAGAATTAAGAATATTTATTTGTCATAAAACTATACTAATACCTTTGTCGATGCGGTAATTGTTTACATTAACTGCAACAGCTTCAATATTTTCCGTACTTCTGTTACTAACTATTTGGGTCCTTATAATGAATAAACAAGCAATTTTAAAGCCCGCTTAGGCCGGTTCCTACGTGGGCGACAGATGCGACGCGACGAGAGCGACCAAATTTCAAACAAATGTATAAGCATTGGAGCGTTCTTAGTGGGCGACAGGAGCGACAACAATTTACAATGTATAACGTTATGGCGATGCAAGCTTGTCGCTGGTGTCGCTCCAGTCGCTCTCGTCGCGTCGCATCTGTCGCCCACGTAGGAACCGGCCTTAGCCTAAATTGTATAGTTAACAGCGAAGGTTAGGTTACCTTAATAATCGGAGTAAGAGTCTCCACTGCTGTTGCCACCGGTAGGAATTTGGGGTTGGTTGCCGTCGTAGAGCTGCGAAATAGCACACCACATGTGATGAATCCTAGTTTTGTAATTACTGTACTTCCGTTTGAAAAGAAACTCCGCAATGTGGCTGTGTAGATGATGTTTTCTGTTTCCGTAACGTGGGACCTTCGACCTCACCTCACGCCAGGTGCGCTCTATGTTTTGTGTATGAGCTTCTGTGTAATTTGATGGATCGACGAAATTATAAGTGTGATTTACGGTTAAATGGTTGTACCCCTCAATTTGCAAACAATTATAAGTGCACCAACAGTCGCTTATGATTGTTGTTCCTGGCAATATATATTTCCTAATTACTGGTAAGAGAGTCTCGTGACCTCGAGTTGGAACTGGAACTATGAATACGTCTTTCGTGTCACGCTGTATTCCACCAAAAACTAAGTTACCCTCAATAATTCGACCTCTGTTATATTTCCGTTTGCCTACTTTTGCCTCGTCTATCTCAACAATTTTCCCAACTCCACCAATAGGCTGTGGGTTCTTACACATATAGTGAAAGAAAACCTCGCGAACAAAATTACTCCAGTCTACAATGGTTTTGGAGCTAAAACCGAGTTCTTGTCTGAGCACAGTTTGACGTGGTCTTTTACTGGTATTTTTACGTTGTGGAACCAGGTTCCCGAAAAATAAATGTCCTTTTTCGTTTAACCACATATAACTATCACACTCCGGGCAACGCTTGTTTTTTGGAATTACACTGTGATCGTATAAAAATTTAAATATATTTTCTTCCGATTGGGAAAACTCTATTAATGTAATTATCGAAAACTCACATCCGTCACAAACTATCAGTGGTCGTTCCGCACAGGTAGCCATCACTAGCAGGAATGACGCAACGCCGCCGTTATCAGTTTGGACTTTTCCCACTACGTTATCATTTACGCCGGTTTCTTCCTCATTTAGGTTGAGCGGACTTTAATATTGCTTGTTTATTCATATTTAGGACCCAAATAGTTAGTAACAGAAGTATGGAAAATATTGGAGCTGAGGCAGTTAATGTAAACAATTACCTCGACAAATCGTCGGTTGGCGGTAGAAAGGACATTTGGCAAAGTCCTGGCGTTATCCAAGACCATATACAATGTGCATTACTGTGCAATTTCCTGGGTGCAATTTCTATTTTTAAAAGACCCAACTAAGCTTGTTAAAATGCATGAGGATAAATTAAAACTGGGGTGTATTTCCATTTGTTATTTGACGTCTAGTAATTCCGGTTCTGGTTTCTGTCCACAACAGTTACACCGAATAACAACATCTAATTTGTATGCAGCCGACTGCTGATTACTCAAACACTGTCGACTCCGGCAGATGGTTCGTTATTCATTATTTAAAATTTACCAAGAAAACTACTGGATAAAACAATGCGTGTGTGATGGAATGGCTAATAATATGATAAAAAAATGTACAGTGTCATAATTGGAATTATATTTTTCCACTACTTTAGAATATATAACAACGTGCACTTATAAACATTATATCTTCATGCTTTTTTCCTATTATTGTATAAATAGCTTAGTACGACTAAACCATATGGATGTAGATGATAATTAAAGTATATTTAGGAGACATTTTAAACATTACTATCCATTTAGCGTGGAATGATGAGTAATATGGTTTAACTGTTATTAATGAATGATTATGACTGATGACACTGATGTCTATGATGATTGATTATGTAACTGACAATGAAACGTACGGTTCAGAGTCACCATAATGAACTCAGATTATATTAAATGTTACTCTTTGCTGTTTACTGTCTCTGTATAGTGATGAAGCTCTCATATAAGTGTCTGTTTGAGCATATGTACCTTACATCTACCATGTATTTGATCCTTGTCAGTGACTCTCAAGTTGGTTATTAAAAATTAAAAACTAATGAAATATGAGCATACGGTTTTTACAGATTACGCTTTGTCTCTGCAAGTCTAACTTGACCTAAACTTTAACTGAACTTTAACTGAAACTTTAACCGAAATTCATATTAATTCAAGTAAATAAGGTTAAAATAAGCGAAAACTGATTTGCAAACTATTTTTTTATTCAGAAGACAAAGGACTGCTCCTACCTTCACCCACTAATTCCTGGCTTGTGACTCACAAAGAAGCTCTTAACCGGTGTTTACAATTATTGTTTCAGTTCGAGACTGAGGAGAAAGAAATAAAGGAGAGGGAGGAAATCTGGAAACAGGGTGCATCAATGTAAGAGGAGTGTACTGTTCCTCTATGTCAATATGAACCAACCACTTTACTTGCCTTTCGTAAAGAAGACCCCAAAATACTTTCATAAAAAAGTTAAGCTACAATTAGGTGCACGGAACTGGAATGGATTAAATTAACACAACTTGGTTTCATAGAGAAAAGAAAAAAAAACTTTTATTTCTATATTCCAACGGACTTTGGAATGGCAAGGAAGCAAAACGGATTAAGACTCTCAGGAGTGTCCGAAATAGATTGCCTTCACTTTTGGGAGTTTATTGAACAATGAAAACCACAGCCAAGCGATATGCCTGGGGCTGATATTGACTTATGGTGGAGGAAATTTGCAGAGGCAAGAAGATTTGGAGCTGAACTTGTAGAGATTTAGAGCAGAAGAGTTGTTACCATGCTGAAAAAAACTAAACCAGAAGTAAAAAATTAACTTCTTATATTTTTAGCATAAAAAATTGATAAATCTTGATAGTCGTTTTAAAAATGTTGAAAAATTGCTAGTCTAATGGATTGCTGTACGCCATACATAAATTGAAATAAATAAAACTATAAGTTTTAAGAAGTTAGTTTTACTCAAATGAAGTGGTAAATAAAAACAACTATTATTTGGTAATAATAGGAAAATAATTCAAGTAACTATGTTAGAGGTTAAATGGTTCATTGCAATTCCATCATAAATTTAATTAGATAAACTAACGGTTTCCTTTTAGAAACGCTTAAAAATAAAATTTTTCAAATGTTAGTTAAATTACATTGTATAGAAGTAAAAAATTTATTTTGATAAAAAGGTTGAAAAATTATTTACAGGGGTTGGTGTTACAGTTTATAGGTAAGTTATTCAAGGTAATTTGTCTTTATATCTTGCTTAGTAAGTACAAATTCTTAAAAACTGCTAAATTATCAAGGGTGTAAATTATTAAATTGTGTAATTTTTTTAAATACTTCCAAACGGTTAATAGCCAAATTATTTATGCTAATATTTTTCAAACTTAATTATAAATAAATTATTTTGTTGTCCTTTCATTTATCGTGTACATTGAAGGAATTAACGAATATAACGAAAAATTATGTAATCTGCTTTAATTTTCACGGCACTCAAGATGGAGAAAATTGTATATGCATTGTTTACGTTTCAACAAATTTGGTGACCGGAGAAAGAAGAAGACGATAAGGAAGGCTGTTTTTTACGGTATGGCAGTTTCATAACCCTGATATTGTCGACATCTGTTCCCATATTCAATATCACATTCAATTCTACTTTTAAACTTTGGCGTTTTCAATGATTAGCTTTTAGTATTTTATTCTATTTTTAGTTTGACATGCAAAAGATCGGTGAAAGCTGTTCAGAATTTCTAGTTTACTAATTTATTATTAACATATTGCTTATGTGACTTGTAAGCCACTCTAGGTTCTAGATCTAAATTTCTTTCTATTAGGATAGATGTACACACTATTTTGTCACCCATTTGCACTTGTCATAGCGTGTTTTGAACTCCCTCACCAAAATATGTTGATAGAAAGTTATTGTCTAGTTATTGTTGTATTATTGTTCAGATTTGTTGAGTTATTGTTAAACCTTTGTTTTTTATATATATATATTATGTCAGTGTTAATATTTATTATTGTTAGATCATTGTTGTTGTTGACTATTTGTATCTGCTTGTTGATTTTTTTTTGATTGTCAATCACTATTGAAAGGCAGCTTCTCTTATTGTATTATTAACGCATTCAATCTACAACAACTACATTACACATGTGAATAATATCGGCTACTTTTTTCTATGGTACCCAAATGGTGATGGTGTCATGGTGCTTCAGAAGACAAAGTACTTTCTTATTACTTCTCCCTTCACCCACTAATTCCTGGCTTGTGATCCAGCCAGGATTATTCTATGGATTATTTGTATGTTTCGTTTCAAAGATTCCATAAGATTAACATAGAAACTTTGAAAGCCAATAGGGCGTAGCCCTTAGGACCGATCTGAATTATAATGCCATTCTGATCATCTACAAGACATAAAATCTTTCTTACGGTATCCAAGGATTTCTCCGGCGATGAACACATGCTGGGAAAAAAGGAGGAAAAGAAACATGCTTGCTTATTAATATATAGACTAGTAAATCGATCACTGGTCGAAATTTGACCAAATATTTAGTTGATCTTGAGCTATAGAGTTAAAAAAATATCGATGAAACAAACTATTCTTCCTGATTTGCTATTATTTGCAATTACAACAGTTGTTTCATGATCAACAAATTATCCTTCTCCCATAAGATTAACATTGGAATTTTCAAAGCCTGTAGGCCGTGGCTGATGTGAATTAAAATGCCATTCTGCTCATCTACAGGACACACTACCTTTCAAACGGTATGCGCGGGATTCTTTTACGTTGCTATACATAGATTATCCATATGTGTAGTCATCTTTTCCATCTTTTCGAATCCGGTCATTTTATGATCTGGACTAGCGCCTCTGTCATAAAACTTAGCCACCCACTAAATATTTACAGTATGAACCTAGTGGTGATAGTATAACGTTTATACATGTTACTTAAGAATGTTACTTACAATTATATAAATAATGCATATATAGAAATATACAAAAACACCAAGTTTATAGAATGTCTGAATAATATTTAGTCTATTTAGTATGAAATATACTGACAAAAACGATAAAAAGTCGTATGAATGAAAATAATTGTGAAAAATGGGGATGAATAAAAAATCTTTCGACTCATACTGATGGTTTCAAGCAGGTGGAGTTTTCACCAGCTCTCTATTTTTTGCGAGAAAGGAGGAAACCCTGACAATGAGCCCATTGCCAGAGACGGCCGCTTTGTGCGACAAATTACCTCAATCCAGACAATAAAACACAATCTAGTTCTTTCTCTCTCCACCAGGTGCTTAGCATATTCTGTAATCCCCCGTACTTTTTACGCACAAAAATGTATACTATTGGCTACGTGTAATTGTTTACTGTACATATAGAATCATTGCTAAAAAGAAATATTTTCTCCAGTATAATATTGGGATAGCCCACTTTTAATCTACAAGTCCTTACAGGTCCTTTGATTGACAAATTAGGAGCAGGTGTTTGTGCTCTAAGAACTAAATCAAAATTATAGTTTTAAAATCATTATGAGTAAATATAGTCAATTAAGAGATATTTATTTACGAATGTAACTGAATAATCTTCATAAAATTTACAAGGATAAAAGTACTCGTATAATGTAAAACATATTTATTCATAAAAGAATCATTTTTATCCCAATTTATATTTTTATTCTAGTATCATATAATTAGTAAAACTTGTAAAAAATAATGTTTCATCTAACTTCGCATTAAATTTAATATAGTTTTTTCCATATTTATTGCTTGAATAGTTTTGTAATTTGATGTTAACAACGGAAAGAACTTGTCAGCAAAAGGAACGAAATTTCATTTTAATGAAAGATATGTGATGTCGAAGAATCAAGTGAGTTAACCAATAAGAGAAATGAAGATTTTAATGAAATATACTTCAGCTCTGCCAAAGGATCTTTATTAAATTTATTATCTCTTCTCAACTGCTCTTTGGAAGTGCCATTCCGTTTGAATAATATTTTTCAACATTGGTGAGATGGCATCAGAAATATGTATTGAAACTGGGTTTAAATTTAAAATTCGTTTACCTTCTTTGAATGTTTAATTATTATTGCTTACTTTAACAGATAATTATGATTGTGAAAGCTGGGATTTGAAGAAGAAGAATAAAGTTATAAATTTTGTAACGTTTCAGTCGTTACTGTTAAAATTTTTGGTTGAACATTTCTGTGTGTTATGGTTCTAATAATTTTTATATATACAAAACTGTTCATCTGTGTTATAATCAATAATACTGAATGTCGTTACGAACAAATGTATCATCCATTGCTAATTTGACGTGGTTGAAAGTCGTGTCAACAATATTGGAAGTTAATATCGATTCACATTTATAACTTATTTTGTGTTTAGTTTGATTGGGAAAACATTTGAAATATCGAGGGGTATTGAAAGTTATTAAAGACATTGAAGATGAAAATCTAATCAAATTGATAGTAACTATGTTAAAAAGCATGAAATGTTTACATATTAAGAAAATAAATGTCTATAGAACTACATTTAAGAGCTAAATTCCATCATGCATGATCATCCTTCTGTAGTCCGTGGAATATTGGTGTTGTTTTGCATGAAATTACAATAGTATAACTATAAAATTATCAACGTTGAGTACAATGCTTTGACAGTTAAATAAAGTAAGAATAAGAATAAAAAGTAAGAAATAAGGTTGTATTAAACGCAAAGAAGTTCTCTTGATCATAATTTTGATGTAATAATACATTTCACCGAATCAAATGGCCAAGTTATGTATAAAATCTGAATATTGCACAAATTTAACGTTATATATATGTTAATATAAATATGGATGGTTTTAATAGCACCGGACAGACCCATCGATCATCGCTAACTTTTATCTTCCACCGACTAATGTCCTCCCAGCACTATCAATCTCAATAAAACATCACCAGCTTGTCATTGTGGTAATTTTAACTGATGTGAAAATGAAAACTGTAACCAAGAATAAAGAATTTATTTATAAATGTGTGTGACTACAGCACGGTTGTTGTACACCTGTACTGAAGAAAGCCGCAATTAAAATAAATGCGTTGTGTAAAATGGTTATTTTGTAATGAATTACCGATAAACGTGATGATTTATCTTTTCTTGTTTTAGTAAGACTTATATTTGTTTTGCCAATTTAAATTCATACTGTTTAAGCAAACAAGTATAATGGAGGATTTATTTTCTCTTTTGCCACGATATAAGCAAAAAAGATTTTTTTATCAGTAAAAAATAAGAATAAATCACATTGGTAGTGTATGATTATTTTAGAATGCAATAAGTATTTATAATATACAGTAGTCCACTGACTTTCAAATCTTTTCTTTAAAAATTTTGGAGTTCAATTCCTAAGTGTCTGAGTTTTGATTTATTCTTGGATCAGAAAAGCCCGAATATAAAAATATGAGTGTTGAACCAACTAATTCATATTAACTAAAAATTCATTAAACTATTTTATGTTAACCCATTCAAATTTCAATATAAACAGAGATTGGGATCTAGACATTAATGTTATTATTGCTTTGTTCACAAACTTTTTATTTATTAACAATTTCTATAGTTATTACCTACTGCGATCTAGAGTAAAATAATAGCACGTTTCAGTCACTTAGTTTTTTTGGATAATATTTTTATATTTTGCTGAAACGTAATGGTGTGCAGGAGATGTTCATGTTTTTACAGTTATCAGTCTTCATCGTACAATCATTGGAGTTGTCAGGCTTCTGTTATCCGATCCCGAATGAACATGTCCAATGACCTCTGAACTCTCTCAAGATAGCTGCTTTGACACTTGACCGTCTTGTAATCTATACATCTGGCTCTTCAATGTGAGTTGAGTTCCGTATTTAACACAAGAAGAATATTTACGACGTATATATCGGAAGTTATAAAGCCGAATAATTTATAAACAAACTTTCTGGGTAGCGAGTGGTTATAGTGCTCGCCTTTGAATCCAGAGGTTGCCGTGTTTATCATGAGAAAAGTTAGTAACCTTTCAAAGGTTCGATTCCGGACCAACTTGCCATTTGTCATTGGGGTATTAATTAATAATGCTTTCTAACAACTGGTGGATAGTAGCAAGAAAGGGTTTGGACCGTTCTCCGTCAGAATGTAAAAAATGTCTCTGCCTTGGATAGACAGAAACATTAAGTCTTTTCCAAGAAAAGCTTCGTGTTTTATAACACTTTTCTATTAATATATTGAATGCTGTTAACCATCTATTTTAGGTAGTTGTAATGGGTCATAATAAATTTAAGGATTGGGTGCATTCATTATCCTTTCAGTATGATACAAATTACAGGATTGTTGATAGGGTCTAATAAAAAAATACAATTGTCTGAAATGTAAAAAAATAAATACGAGTTTACAATTTTAGAAAAAGTCTTAAATAAAATACATTTTTTTAATAACTAATATATTTAATATATAATAATAATAATAAATTTATTGTTGAGATGCCATAAGACATATACAATGTTAACAGTAATACTGAAATTTTTTGTTACAAATTATTTAAAGTCAATATTATAGAATTCTTCAACATTATATAAACAATTTTCAATCAATTTCTTCATGGTTTTCTTAAAGCTTCTTATTTTCAAATTTCTAATTTTTTCTGGAAGTTGGTTATATAATTTAATATTCTGATATTTAAAACTTTTCTGTGTTTTTTTTATAATGAACTCTTTCAATTTGTAAATTATTATTGTTTCTCTTATTATTGTTTACTGTATGGATTATCTTGTTTGATGTTTTTATAAAGATTAATATTTTCCTTGACGTTTATTAAAGCGTGAAAGCAAAAAATGGAGGGCAATGACATTATATTTAATTTTTGCATTAGTGGCTTACAATGAGTCCTCTGATTAGATCCACAAATTATTCTTATGGCCTTTTTTTGAGCTTTAAATAGTTTTTTAGCCTCAATTCCTTGCCCCCATAATATTGTTGCATAATTTATTACAGAATGTATGTATGAATAATATACCGAAAGCAGTACATCTTCTCTTACATTGTCTTTAATTCTTCTTAGGCAATATATTCCTTTATTGATCTTTTTGAGGGTATAATCCACATGTTCTGTCCATTCCAATTTGTAATCAAATATAACTCCCAAAAATTTTAAAGATGTAGAATTATAATTTAGTTTCATATTTCTCGCATAGCCAAATTCAATTTGTTGAGTCTTTTTTAAATTAATAACCAATCGGTTTAATTTACACCAATCTGTTAGACGGTTTGTGATCTCACTAATCTTTGCTTCTATATCTTTTACATTGCTTGATGATATTTGAATCCCTATGTCATCAGCAAACATTATAATATTTGTTCTTGGCAATGAGATGTACGTTGGTATGTCATTGATATATATGTTAAAAAGTAATGGCCCCAAGGCAGACCCTTGGGGAACTCCATTTTTAACTTGATTTAGTTTAGAGTGCGCACCATCCACAACTACTTATAGGGTCATAAGTAGTCAATTTTGTAGTTATTTTGTTATATCTTAGTGGAAATAAAAATACATTGAATTTAAAATAAAAATACCAAGATTTTATGCAGTAAAATATATATTTCAGTAAATACTTTCATGGTCATTTTATCATGTGTTATCGGTTTTTGTCATTTGTAGTTAGTTATATTGTAGTTTCCTTAATTAGTTCTGTAATATTCATACTCTTGCGGTTTCTAAAATAAATTGCTGTATTTAATTTTATTTTATATAAGAGAAGTTATGATACTCCAACAACAATATTAAGTAAATTATGGGATGCAATAAGCTAATAAAATAATATACACATAACTAAACTAGTAAAAATTGTATATTTCACAAAGACATAAATATTCACATAGTCTACAGGGCAACTATTTACAAAGATGTACATGTAGTATGTTACATCATGAACTAACACTAACTTTGCAATGTTAAAAAAAGCGGATTTTGGTAAAAAGTTTCGTCTTATACGATTAGAACTCTCTTTCAAATATCTCAAACAATTCACCATTGATCATGACTACGGATATGAAATTGCGAGCAAAAAAATATCTATCTCTTTAAAGTCAATGTTCAATACGTGTTCTTTTAATAACAATCAAATCCAAGATAAAACAAAACTTCGTTATTGCGGAGATTAAGTAAATTAAAAACCGGGAGGAAAGCAATTTTTCGAAATTATATAAACTTCTCATAGCCTAGAGAGAGCCAAGCACAATATGATGGGGAGCAATGAGTAGAAGCGCAATCTACTGGCCCAGCTACAGAACGCGACGTCCACGTTGCGACAATGCTTGGAGTAGACGCGCATGTTGGACAGAGTGTCGGCGATCTTGTTGATGAACAGAGCTTCCTCCTTCTTGCACTTGAGGCGTGCCGAGACGTACACGCACCTCAGGAAGCCGTGCCGGGCGCTGCAACATGATACATGATAACATTATAATAACGATAATAAAAGACTTACTTGTCGGACCATCCAATGGTCATTTTGGCAACTAAATAAAGAGTGCAGTTGAATAGTTTCTGTATGCAGACTGCAAACATATTAATGCATACTAGAGATAGCCTCCTGATCGAAATTCGACTAAAATTTCAGTTGACCTGGACCCAAGAAAATAAAAAAAATAAAAAAACATTTTATGATTGAAACATCTGTTCTTCCTGTTTTTCTAGCAGTTACTGTTTCTACCAACAGCTGTCTGAGTTAATCAATTGTCCTTCCTCCATAAGGTTAACATTTTAACTTTGAAAGCCTGTGGGGCGTAGCGCTGGAGTCCAATGAGAATTGGAATGGGTTCTGCTCATCTAGAGGACCATATCTTTCTAACCGTATGCGCGGATTTCTCCTACGATGCACACGAGCTGAGAAAAAAGGAGGAAACGAAACATGCTTGTCTATTAATATATAGAGATTAGCGGACCAAAAATTGACCTATGGCTTGTACTATAGTATAACCTAGTTGAAGTTATTATATGTACTAAATTTCAAACATCTAATTATCATAATAGTAAATTTAAAGTTTTAGGATAGCACCATTTTCGGTGAAAGAATTTTAAGATTTAGAAAGTACGCCCATATTAACGGGTGAAGGGGTGAGATACAGCAAAGTTTCATATGACTAAATTTTCAGAGCGTCTAAAACAAAACGTAACACTGGCAAAACATTTATCGATATTGCAGTATATTTGGCAGATTGAAGTAAATTACTAACACATTACATGAAAAAATGTTTAAAACTTCAAGTTTCTACGATGTTTTTGGACCTAACTTTGAATGAAATCGGAAAATAGCTGATACTATAGAAACAACTGGTTGAGGTCATAATATGTATGGAATTTCAAGCATCTATGTGCCAGTATAGTAAAAAAACTTATTAAATTGGAACGACTTTTGTGAATAGATTACAAAATTATGAAAGTACGCCCCTTTTAAAGGGTGAAGGGGGTGAGATACGGCAAAGTTTCACAGGACCAAACTTGTAGAGCGTATAAAATAGAACGCAATTATGTCAAAACTCACATTGATATTGCAGTATATTTGGCAGATTAAAGTAAATTACAAACACTATACATGAAAAAATGTTAAGGATTTCGTGTTCTTTAAAACCTTTTTAGACCTCAACTTTGATGGAAATTGGCTTTTACTATAGACGTCCATGTGCCACAATAGCCAATGAAAATATTGAAATAAATCAGTTATTGTGAAAGAATTGTGAAATGTTGAAAGTAAACCCTTTTTAAGGGTGAAGGGGGTGTAATATGGAAAAATGTGTGAGGACCAAATGTGTATACCGTCTAAAATATAATACAATAATTGAAAACGTACATCGATATAGCACTATCATTGACTATGTACACTAACTTGAATAGACCTCTCATCCAATGCATTTAGTTTGAGGCAAAAATTTGGAAGTTCGGTGTACGCCGCACCAGAGCCGCTGCCATCGATGTTGTTATTATTCAGCTGAATTTACAGTGCTGCCAAAACATTTTACCAAAACATAAACATAACTTTCAGTTATAAAATGTTTCATCCTTGGTTTAGAAGAGTGGTAATACTGATTTATCTATCATATGTTACGTGTACTTCGATGTACGCAGCTCGAGATCGCACCACCGTCAATATGCTTCACACACGCCTATGCTATGAGAAGTCTACTCACGTGGTGTACAAAGTCAATGGCACTATATTTCAGATTTAAGTCAATTACAAACATTATACGTTAAGAAATGTTAAAGATTTCGTGTTATTACGAAATTTTTGGTCTAAAATTTGGTTTAAACTGGCCAATGAATGCTATTATAGTTAAACCTATATGAGGTCATAATATTTACTAATTTTCAGACATCCATTTGCCTTAATGTTAAATAAAAATATAAAAATAGCGCAATTTTCCTGAACGAATTTTAATATTTTGAAATTACGTCCACTTTTAAAGGTAAAGGGGATGAGATACGGAAAAATGTCAAGGCACCAAACTTGTAAACCATCTAAAATACAGTGCAATAATGGAAAAACATTTATCCATGTAGCACCATATTTACCAGATTTAAGTAAATTAAAAACACTTCACATGGCAAAATTTTAAAGATTTCGTGTTTTTACAATTTTGTTTAGCTAAACTTAGATTGAATTTGTCCAATGAATGTTACAATAGAAAGGCTACTATTGGGGCATTATAATATGTACTAAAGTTCAGATATCTATTTGCATTAATAATAAATATAAAAAATAGCGCAATTTTTGTGAAGGAATTTTGAAATTTTGGAAGTACGCCCCTTTTTAAGGGTGAAGGGTTTAAGATACAGTAAAATGTCAAGGGACCTAACTTGTAGAGCATTTAATTCCCAACCAACGATTTTCCCTCAGATTTGAGTTAGGACCTCCCGTTAAAAAGTTATATCGAAATTTGATATATGACCTATTAAAAAACCCAGTCATTTTTTTACTAAATATCTGAATCTCATAGAACAATAAAAACAATATGGTGTTTATGATATATTATCTCTTGTCACAAAGATCAATATAAATAGTCAATACAATAAAAATCCTTGAGTTCACCAAAATAGAATATTTATTCGTAATAAAATCTTTATTAAAACTAATGTGGGATATAACCATTATCACCGAATCACTTTTTTCACGTACAGTTTGTTGTTTCTCACGTATAGAAGTTTAAGGTTGTTGGTGCATGTCAGTTTGATACAAACTAAGATATAATTAATCTTAGTCAAAAATCACAATCTTAAATCAATTACATCATCCTTTAGAAAAATAAAAATAAACATTCAGATTATAAATTTGTGTGAAGTGTTTTATTCAAGCCATGTGAATAGCCTGTCAAAAATTCCTGCCAATGACGATAAATTGGATATTCAATTTAGTCATTGAATATCCAATAACTAATTACGAGTGGAAATAATATTTTTGTATTAAAAACACTATCCAAAATGAAAGTATTGAGCCAATTTTACCAGCAGAGTTCCAGCAGCCTGGACTCCATGGTGTGGTTCTTCCTGGAGACTTCCTCCCTGACCAAGCTGACAAATCTGTTGGCGCAATTGTCCCAATCTTTACTGATGGCCTTGTAGCACGATGTGTACTGCAAATATTCTGCAACAAAATTAACTTAAGCCGCGTCCGCACTGGGCGAACATTCGTGACGAACTTGTTCGGCGAACACAAAAATCAACAAACATTCTTAACGAACAATTAACCTGCCATATGATTTACATTCTCAAAGGTTAGCAACGAACAAACAAATGTTCGGAAGAACTTTGTTCGGCGAACATGTTCGGCCAGTGCGGACGCGGCTTTACTGGCAATGTCACCTCGTTTGTTTTAAAAATGTTTATGCAAAGTGATATTATTATAGCTACTCCATACTGTATCGACCACTCTTGCTCATTTAATATTTATTGACAAAACAAAGAATATTTATCAATTAAAAATATTGTGGAAAAAATAAAATTAGGATAAATAGTAAAACAATAGTTTATTTTTGAAATACAATGCAAAATTAAAAATAACCATTGAAAAATAAATAATACGTAAAACTAAAATTGAACGAAGATTTTAAATTAAAACTGATGATGTTTTTTAATAAAATTGTCTACTCTTCGATACCCTTTTCTTCTGAAAATATAATAAGGAATATTGTAGAAAACTCGATGTTTGTAGCATTACTCACATCGTAACAATGTGACATTGTGCGTAATGATTTCAGAAAATGAAAACTTCCTTCGTTGGAGAAAATATGCAATGTACCCATAATTTACATCATGATAAAATATAAAACAAGCTGAATAGTAAATTTAAAACTATTCTCAGTAAAAATATAGTTATATAATTGTATAATACTCAAAGCTATATTCGAATAGCTAAAAAGACGGGAAATCTTCTATATTAAAAATATTCATAACATTGTGTCCGAGTCCGTCCGGTTGTTCTTTTACACCAATTTTCATGGTTTTGTCTTAAAGGTATTTACATACATATGCTGCAACCACACTCAAGATATTTTTATCCTACTCAACTTGTACTCAAAAGAATTTCCTCCCCATGTATTCCTTACGGGAGTTCCTTTTTGTATTCATGTTTTAAAGATTTTTTTCTTATAGTTACAAATAAGGTACATAGTTCTGGTATTAAAATACCCGGTATCATTTGAGGTCTAAATTGCTTAAACTGGACGGTTTCGAGGAAAGTTACGCGCACACGACCAAAATCAGTCTTGATCAAGAGAGTAGAAGGTTGGGTAAACTTAGGTTATTTCTATTTAACATGTGTTTAATGATCATTATGTCGGTTATAACAGACAGACTATTAATAATTACTATCGTTTATAGTGTTTAATTATGTTGCAGTTTTTTTGTCGTTCACAAACATGTCTGCTATTTGTCTGATCCATGATCAATGACGATTGAGTAGATGTTTCAGTTACGTTTTTTCTAACTTCATTTATTTTTATCAATAGTTTAGTTTAGGTCTATATTCAGATCTGTAGGTTGAACTGGGGTTCTTACTAGGAAGGCAAAATTTTGCTAAGTAGAAAAGTGAAAATTGAGAGAAGAAAATGTGAAGCAATCTCAGATAGGTACATATTCCTATAAACAATTCCAAATTAAAAACAAAAACTTATCAATTAATATTTTTAATGTGATTCTTAAAATGTAAACAGTTTTTGAAGTTATTCCAATCATATGAGATGAGAACGGTCTTTTACGAGCAACTGACTTTTCACTCTCTACATGAAAATGGAGATAGATATGATGAAGTTTGATCAATAATATTGCTGATAATGTAAAACAATTGATCCAAGCTACACTAGACATTTTAGTTTCCTGAAAAAACAGAGACACACCCTCAAGTATAAAAAATAACTGACATACATTAATGGAAAGTATAAGAGAAAATTATCCATCAACTGATTATGAAGTTCAGATTTAGGTGGTTGTCTAAAAATATCAACGTGGTATTGATATGTGCTTGTAAGAGAAGTAATAATAAAAAATAATGGCTTTATTATTGCTATAAATATATTCACGATTTGATTAATGTTTTTTACGTGATCTAAACTATTTTAATTTTCAAAAGTAATGCATTGATGTAAATAAAAAAGGGGAAACCTTTGTAACAATTGTACCCTTATAAATTTCTTTTTGTTTGTAATTACCTACCGGCCTGGAAGACAGGGTCGTCACAGAGAAACTTGAACGTGTGCCTGGCACCAGCCACATGAGCGTCTAGAGTCTGACGATCGGTAGAGGAGAGACAGGTGTGAGCGAACGTGTCCATGCACCCCATCCCTATCTTGAAAGCGCTGCAAAAGTCAAATAGGGTCATATTCGGGGGGGGGGGGGTGTAAGGTTTACCCGTAAGTTTAAGGTAAGGTTTAAGGGGTAAGGGGTAAGTTGCCATATAATGTTATGAATGATCCATTTAACATTTTTGCGATACATTCATTCTTGAGCAACATTCTCTGAAAAAGTTTAATAACAAATTAGGACATAATTTTATATATTTTATTCTTTTATTTTATTTGTTGATTTTAATTTTCATACTGAATCGATTAGCCATATAAACAGTGGTCTCTTAATATGTTTTTCATAAAACTTAATAAAATGCATAATATACCGAACTGTGAAATTTTTTATCATGTTAATAATGAAACTTGCATGCAGACTGGTTATAATACTCACAGGTCAATGGAAGAAATAAAATTCTAGATTGTTAAGTTGGAAGAATCTGTCAAATACTGTTGTATTTTACAATGTAAACCTCTTTAAATTCACACATAGGGTGAGTTTCTTAAAGTGATCCAATAGCTAACTTTTTTACTATATATCTGACAGTTTACCTCTTATGGGGGGCCCCCTTTACTTTTTTATTTTGCTTTGAGGTATGTATTTCAATTTTCAAAATTTCCCACCATTTTATCAATATGGCAATCAACTTTAAAATTTCTTATAGAAAACCCTACATTTTATGTTTCCATTTTAACAATTTCCATTTTTTAAATTTCAATTTTAATTGTTTTTTTTATTTCCTTGGCATTTTAAGACTATTTTTATTCTTTGCTATTTTTCTCTAAACGTAACGGTTAGGAAGCTAGAGGCAATTTAAGTTCATTTTTAGTTCCGTAAGAATAACAAGGGGCAAACTTTATCAGCCGATATCTCCGAAACTGTTGATTAAAATAAAAAAATATTCAAGAATAAAAATATCTTAAATTGATGTTTTAAGAGCACTTCACTCATAAGAAGCACATAACGAACAAATTAACTTCTTTCCAATATGGCGGACAAAAAAAAAAATTCAAAAATTTGTTTTGTTATTATGAAAAAAATGTTCTTAAAACATAAATTTAAGACATTTTTATTCTTTAGTATTTTTTATTATTATCAATGGTTTTGGAGATGTGAGCAGATAAAGTTTGTTCCATGTTATTCTTAAGGAACTAAAAATGAATTTTAATTGCCTCTAGCTCTCTAACCGTTAGGTTTAGAGAAAAATGGCACAGCATAAAAATGTCTTACAAATAACATGGAATTTTAAAATACCCCCGTCGCAGCAGACCTATATACTCAGCGAATTTCCAAAGAATTATTGTTTCAACATCAAAGACTTTGTGGCTATCTTATATAATTAATAATCTTTACAAGGAAATATAATATATTTAATGGCATTATATTTCTGAGTAAATTATTTTTATTTAATAATTTATACATCTATCTTCTTATTTCTATATTACGTCCCTTTTTCTCTCGACCGACTGAACCGATTTTTAAGATTGAGGTGTCATTTTAAAGCTTGGGATATAGCGCAGTGACGAATCGTAATTAAAAAGATCATATCGTTTCGGGCTTCGCCCCCTCGCCTTTGATTTATTTCTAGAGGGCGCTTTAAAATATTTACCAACTTTTATTGCAACTTCTTTAATGTGAATTGTAATTTAATAGCTGATTACCTTTAGATGAATTTTAGTAAACAAATATAGATCTCTGTCACTTCATAATCAACATTCACGTACTGTAGGTGAGTTTCACTCACACAGAATCATAAAATGCGCAATTTGCGCACGGGCCACCTCGTTAATATTTATATTGCAATAAATGACTTTTTTTTTAACAGTAATAAAAGTGCATGTAAAAAGCTTCCATTCAAAAGGAATGATTTGTTTACAAATAACAAAACATAAACATTTCAAATTTGACAAATATGCAGAAGACAGCTGATCAGCTGATTAGGAACAGATACCTTATTATCTCCATCTCTCTTGCTCCCATTATACACTTTTTTTCCATGTGAATACCATGGGATTTAGCATGTAGGTTTGCTGCCATGTGGGTTTTTGATCAAATCTTATTTACTCACCACCTGGTGAAGGTTCATAAAAATTTTTATTAAGATATGTTGATAAATATGCTATATATAACTTCTTAAAGATTTACCCATAAGAATAAAATGGGAAACTTGATTTAAATTTTCTCTATAACCAGTTAAGCTATTTTAAAGATTCAAAATACTAAACTGTTTGTTTTTATAAGCTCTTTTAAATAGTTTTAGTTGAAATTGATGAATTTTGAAAATTTAGGTCCAAAAATGCCAAAAACCCATTTTTGACCAATTTGAAACCCCATAAAACCCCGTTCCCATAACCTGACAATGCTGGTTCGCGAACTCATGAAAATAGACCTGGTCTTACACCTTCATACCAAATTTCATCAAAATCGGAGGTACCCTTCAAAAGTTATCGGTACCACGGACACACACACACACACACACACACACACACACACACACACACACACACACACACACACACACACACACACACACACACACACACACACACACACACACACACACACACACACACACACACACACATATATATATATATATATATACATATATTCATATATATGAAAATGAACGAACGGTGTTTTTGGCTTCTGGGGACCTCAAAATAAAAAAGTAACATGGTCCCGGGCTTAGGTCTTACCATGGCTACTACCGTAATAGCGTATTCCCTATAGGGAAATTCGCTAAAAACACCATAACATGTAGGGTATCCCATAAGAAATTTTAAAGTTGGCCGCCATATTGGAAAATGGGAGAAAATTTTAAAGTGAAATACATATTTGAAAGCAAAATAAAAAAAGTAAATAGTGTCCCCCATAAGCAGTATAGTATCACATTTATAATAAAAAGCTGTCTATTGGATCACTTTAAGAAAGTCACCCTCATATAAACATCACATAAAATATTTTATGTACTGTTCATACAAACAATGATCCAACACATACATTATATTAAAGCCACTTAAGTCCACGAACTTGAATTATATTTAAGAAGTTTTTAAATACATATATAAATCTTAATATTTACAACCAAGATCTATTTGTGTACTTTTAAAGTGTATACTTAATGCAATTCCACTTAAAAACTGTACCTTAATAAAATTGCAAGTGTTCAAATTAAAGTCAATTGTAATATTTATTGTTAGTGACTTCAGTCATACCTACCTGCAGGACGCGTCTACGTCAGTCTTGGAGCTGGGGATCCCTTTCATCTCTGACTTCTCCAGGATCGGGGGGAGTTTCTTGAGACAGTTGTCCAGGTAGGACCGGTCCTTGCATTGTATGGCCGTCTCATTGGCGGAAGCCGTGGTATTGTCGTTTGCTTTGATGAATTCTACGACTGAAATCAAAATACCATCTTACTTTAGGTTGCAGATTGGGTTGGGCTTTCCATCGGGAGATTTGAGTTTCCATTATTATTCATTATCTCTTTTATATGTAACTTATTAAGGATTTATAATATAAAACTGTTTTATAATATATTTTAGGCATTAAAAGTATATTTAATTTCTTTAATAATTAAATAATTTAATTTCTTCTATACATCTAAGTGTTTTAAATTTTCACTTTTATTAATTTTATTTTGTGAAAATAATTAAAACCTTAAAAATCTAAAATTTCATAACATTAACATTATTCACTTATATCTTATCTGCGAATACTCTCAGTGAGAACCTTAGTTATATTGTAAATTATAAAACCAATTAAAATGTTTAAGACGATATATTAAAAGTCTGATAACAGGTTCTTCAATTACAAATCTGAGTTAAAAATTGATTGGAAAGTAAATATCGAAAAGAAACAAGAGAGAAAACGTCCCTTTTTACAACATTTCTCCGGAGACTGAAGAAAATATCATAATACTCTTACTTCCATGTCAGTTCACATCATGAAACAGCTTCGAATTTTCAACAGGTTGATTTATAAATTGTCTGACGGTATTTTACTTCATATTAAAGAATAAAAATTCTGACCGGGTCCAATTACAAATATTTAATAAATTGAATTGTATTCGTATTTTGCTTTATTCTTCTTTTAATTACTTTTCTTTATTGTTTTTGACTTTTATTCTTTACCGACTGTATTTGAGTTGTTCTTATTAAAACACAATTGGTCGATGCAAAAACTAATAAATCCACTACAGATATAGATATAATAAAGTTTGAATGTAATTTTTCAATTACTCAAAAAACTACTAAACAGAAATCAGGTGTGCTAAAAAAATGTGAAATCCAAATATGGGAAAGTAACTTTAGTTTAAAATAAACAATTTAGTTCTGAAACTGTGCGCAGCTACGTCTAGACAAAACAATTACGATAAAGCTTTGCTAGGATTTTCACTGAAAAGATTGTTAAAATATTTAGGGATTTACACAAGATTGATTAAAAGAATCTATTCAAACGCTTTCCGACTTGCAATAATTTACTAATCTTTATTTATATGATAATGATTTGTTTTCGCAATCGTCCATAAATGTTCAACCAGTTTTCAAGTTCTTTCAAGATAAGACTTGGTCTTTAGTTGTTTTTGTTAAAGGTTGACGAGAATTGGACTTAAAATAAAAACACTATCGATCATTGAATTTTGAAAATTTTCCATCAAGGATGGCACTGTGCATTTTGAGCATCTCTTATTGAACAAATGTAAATACAAGTAGTTTTGAGTGATAAATAATAACAAAAATATTGGATTGGTTGGTTGTAATTGATTTAGAACTAAACATAACATTTACATCAATGAAACGTCAAAGGGAAAACTAAATTGCTAGATTTCTAACAACAAGGACAATAGTGCGTCTTAAAACTCTTCGAAAAATAAAGTAATGAGCTATCTGATCATTAATTATTGGGGTGCAGTAATAAATAATGCAGGATTTAAATTCAGATGGTTTGTAGTAAAGGGGAAAAACGGTTTACTACCGTTAACCGTCTGAACTTCATTAACATGAACTGTGAACTGAAGTAATGAACTTTGATACTTTCATAATTATTTATTTATTTATTTCCAACGGCAAGCAGCCAATTACAAAATATACAATACATGCAAAATATACAATACATACAAAACATACAATACATGCAAGATGGCAAAGAGATCATTATATACATTTCAACACTTCATTACAGTAGGATATACGTAATAGCCAAGACTTACATAAATAGACATAACTAATAACTTAATAAATAGCAAACTAATAACAAATAACTTAACAGAATAAATAGTGGAATTTATATATTAAGCATCAAGTATGAGAATACAATTGCTAATTCAAAAAAAGACCAACTATTTCTAGAACAAATCAGAGCAGTTGTAAAGACAAACTATAAATTACAATTAACAACATTTGACAATATGTAACAAAATATACAATAATAAATTAGATATGGTGCAAAAATACATATACATTAATACTGAATTTCTTCCGTATCTTCCTCAGTTAGAGAGAAGCTGGTGAGCTTGCCTTCGAATCTGGTGGATGCTGTCGAAGAAGAAGTCACACTCCGCTGCCACTCGGTTACCCAGTCTGACAAATCGAGCAAGAGGACTGTTGAAGTCGTAGTTGGTGGAATGATGACTGCGGCACATGAGTTCTCGGGACCTGGTGTTCGAAGGAACCTTGAAGTTGATTTCTGCCAAGAGATCCGAACTTTGCACAAGGCCATTGATTATCTTGAGCAGGAAAACAACATCAGCAACATCACGTCGAAGGGTAAGAGAAGGAAGATTTAGCCGGGTAGAGAGATTCTCGATGGGTACATCCAGATAACCGTAGCCAAGCCGCACCCCAACCACACGCTGTATGGCTTCCAATCTATCCTTGGCGCAAGATGTGTAGGGCGACCATAGGCTACAGGACTGGCAAACTCCAAAAGTTGCCTTACAAGAGAGCAGTAAAGGGAACGAAGAGCGACTGGGTCGTTGATGCCTCTGGTGAATCTTGAGATGAATCCTATCATCTTGTTGGCCTTGTTGCAAATTTGTTCTATATGATCAGAGAAGTTCATGCTTCTATCGAAGTGAACGCCAAGGTCCTTGATACTTTGAGCAGTTGGAATTTGAATACCAGATATGAAGTAAGGATTTATTACTGGTGATTTGATACGGTGGAAGGTCATAGTGGAACATTTGCTGGGGTTGACAGCCATGCCGTTTGTGTTGCACCACTTTTCAATAGCATATAGGCTTGTTTGCATTTCATTGAAGTCTTCGGGTGAGGAAATTTCGGTAAAGATCTTCAAGTCGTCTGCGAACAGGAGAGCATTGACCGATATTACTTCAGGGAGGTCATTTATAAAGACATTGAAAAGACAGGGCCCCAACAGAGACCCTTGAGGAACTCCTGAAGAAGGCGAAAAAATGGTGGATTTTGATTGCCCAATTTTAACAGTGAGTGAACGGTCTTGCAAGTAGCTGGATATCCAAGATAACAAAGGGTCAGCAACACCGTATGCCGCCAATTTAGATACAAGGACAGAATGGTCAACTTTGTCAAATGCCTTTGCCATATCGATATATACGGCATCAGCCTGTTTCTTGTTGCGAAAAGAAGCCAATACATATTCTTGAAAGAGTAGAAGATTGGAGACGGTAGATTTGCCGTGAACAAAGCCGTGTTGAGATGTATTAATAATCTTGGAGAAATAAATATTGAGCCTGTCCACTACCACGCTTTCAAAGACTTTACCAATCGCAGGGAGGATGGTTATTGGCCGGTAATTCCTTACATTAGTTGGGTCACCAGTCTTATGAAGTGGTGTGATGTAACCAATCTTCAGTGCCTTAGGAAAAATGCCGCATTCCATCGACTCATTGAATAAAGCTTGAAGGGGCTCTGCAAGAAAATCACGGCAATAATGAAGTACTGATGGGGGGATGTTATCGAGGCCAGCTCCCTTCTCGATGTCCAGATGCTCAAGTTTAAAATTGATTTCTTCACGGGTTACTTTTATGTTGCTGATGCAGTCCAAGGTTGGGTAGGCATAGTTAACGCTGGAGTTTGACGGTGGAGAAAATACAGAACAGAAGAAAGTGGAAAAAAGATCGCACTTGCTAGCAGTATCTTTGGCTTCTTTTTCGTCTAGGTAAAGACAAGAGGGAATGTCAGATGATCTTCTTTGGGCCTTGACATGGCCCCAAAATGCTCGAGGATTGGAAGAAATGCTAGATCTAACACTTGACAAATAGTTCGTATAGCATTGACGGGATAGGTTCTTACAAGCTTCTCGGAGAGTGGCAAATTCATGGTAATGTGCAAGATTTAAACTTGTTTTATAACGTTTGTGGGCTATCTTCTTCTGTATGATGAGCCTCTTTAGGTCACTTGAAAACCAACGTGGGAAGTAAGTCACACCAAAGGTTTTCATAGGGCTCGCAGTGAGAGTAAGGTTTTCCAATATATTTCTTAAGTGAATAAATTTGTCATCAATTGGGATCGGCTGAGTAACAAAGCTCATATCAGCTCTAATTAGATTTTCAAGAACAGTTGGAAGGTCACACTTCAACAAGTTGTGGCTTGTATAGCTGTCAGGGCGTAAGTTGAGCTCCAGGTTTCTCCAAACTGTAGCTAAAGGAGGGTGTTGATTTTTACCAATGAAAATTATGAGAAGCGAATTATATCAATATAAATTAATGGTATACAGATTAACATGTTTATATAATCAAGAGTGAATAGCTTGTACAAAATTTTAGGTTTGTCAATATCAATTGTTAAAAACAGAAATATTTTTAATAATCCTGAAATACCGATTACTAATATTAATTAAGATCGAAATTAAAAACCACCAGCCATTAAAAGTTCTAAGAGTCTCACTAGTTTTTGCCCTACAGTGTTATTACTTTGAATTGCTTCATTGTCCTAGCACAAATGTTTCCATTCATTTAATGTTTTTCAATTTAAAATTGATTAGTAAATTCCATTATAATAGAATAACATTGTATTTAATTTGTAAATTTTTAGGTTGAGATTAGTGTTTTATTTGAAATTATACGATAATCTTTTCAAAAAATTATCCTGAAAACATAAAAAGCAATTTTTTGCTTCTCTTGGAGAAGTTAGGTAAAGTGTTCTAACATGTAGTTGATATGAATTAAGAAATTGTTATAGACTAGCTTACCCGGCATGCTTTGCAATGCCAACCAAAGAAAGTTTTCGCCCTTCAGGTTCAGCTCGTTCGCTACGCTCACTCGCCGCAAGTCTATAATATCCTCTAGTTTTGTTATTACCAAACTCTCCTCAATACTTTAAATGTGAACAATTGTTTCTTATAATTAAAATTCCAAAATGTTATTATATGTTCCAGTAAAAAAATTTGGATTCCATAACAATAACATGGTAACTTTGAAGACATGTGGGGAGGTGCCCTGTTGTATTTTCTTTAAAATTTCTTTTATAATAACCTTCTCCTGACTATAAAAAAGACAAAAATATTAGCTAAATCGGTCCAGCCGTTTTAGCGTGATGGCGTGCTGACCAGAGAAATAGGGATTCAATTTTATACGTATATTAATATTGAGTTGTATGCATACTGCATCTATCATTAATTAATTTAATTTAAAAATTAAAGTCAAATGTTAATTGGGCTAAAAAGTGATACTTTTGGCATTAAAATTTAGTTTCGAAATATCTAATTACGTATGGTAAAAGTGACCAAGTATATGGTAGAAAAATGATTTGAAAAACAGTTATTTACGATATTTTTAATAAGCTTACAATTTATATTAATAATTAGTAAAGTCATATAAAGTATATTTTAAAACAACCGGTCGGTTGCATCGTTGGTTTCAGCATCAGCAGTACAGTGATACTTTTATTGCGTGTTCAAAAAGCTCCGGAAAGGTGTTATGATTTTTTGTAAAATAAGATAGACAGACAAAACCTGGAACATATGCTAAGGTATATGTTCCATATACCTTAGCATATATTATATGTATATAACATATATTATATGTAAGATATATGACAACTGGCTGGGTAGCTGAGTGGTTATAGTGCTCGCCTTTGAATACAAAGGTTGCCGGTTCGATCCTGAGAAAATTTAGTAGCTTTTTAAAGGTTCGATTCCGGACCCAGTTGCCATTTGTCATTGGGGTATTAGATAATGATGCTTTCTAACAACTGGTCGATGTTAGATAGTAACAAGACTGGGGTTTGGACCGTTCCCCATCAAAACGTTAAAAAATGCTACTGGCGTAGACGGACACAAAATAATAAAAAAATAAAAAAAATAAAGGGCATAAAATAATATTTTAAGACGCCTTCAATTTCCTGGGGGAGACCCACGAGGAGTTAAAAAAAAGATTAATATGTAAGTATAGTTTTATATAGATGGATCAAACTAAGCTTTAAGATTACTTAAATAAAATTAAAAGCCAATACCATTCTCAATATGTGACTTTTTTAGTAAAGTATGTGGCAAATTGTTCTGGACTTAAGAACTTTAATGTTATGCAGGCCATAACATAAGATATTGAAGTTTTTCAGAATGACATTTCTCCAAATTCTCTCATCAATTGGGGACGTTCACCAGAGAAAGTCGTGGATGAAACTGGTCCGTACCGCGTCAAACGTAACATTAAAAACTTCTGAAGTAACCACAAAAAGTATAATATTGCGGAAGACATTGATTATAATTAATGAGTTACTGTGATTACAATACTATATTTGATTGCATGACAGAACGGGTTGTCAATTTGAACATTTGAAGATTTGTGAAGGATATTCGGTAAGTTCTCCATTATTGTAGTAGTAGTTTTTCTTATTAGGAACTAAAGTGGCTCTTTTTGGTGCGTAATCGTGTGTAACTCTCTTATAGCGTTTAAATTCCATTACTAGAATACGTGTTGCTCGAAATCGAGCAATTTTTTTATACAATAGAAATGTTACTTCTAGTTCTAAATCAATTACATCCGACCAATCCAATATTCTCCAAAAACTACACGTATTTACAGCTGAACACAATAATGTTTCAAATGCTTTATTCAATCCCAATGTTATTTTAAAGGGAAATGTTTTGATTTCAATGGTGAATAGCACTTTTATTTTCATTTCGAGTCTCATCAGTTCTTGGCAGGAACAACTACAGACCAAGCCCTATCCAACAACACAAAAAACTTGAAGAAAATTTGTTGAAAATTGTAGGATGAGTTCTCTACACAAAAAAAAAACCTTAGCGTATCAAATAAGACTAGTACACGTGTTGCTCGAAATCGAGCAATTTATTTTGATACAATACAAAAGTTACATTTAGTTCTGAATCAATGACATCCGACTAATCCAATATTGTGAATATAAGTTATCACCAAAAACTACATATCTGTACGTTGACAGATGTTTAAAATGCTCAAAACAATCTCAATGTTATTCTAATGGGAAAATTTCAAATTTAATTTGCGGGTAGCGCCCTTATTTTACATCTGATGACTCATCAATTTTTTGCGGATACAACTACAGACCAAGTCCTATTCAAGGACACCAAAAACTTGAAAATCGGTTAGGAATTGTAGGAGGAGTTCTCTACACAAAAAATCCTTTAGCGTATGAAATAAGTATAGATATAGATTCTGCATTTCAAAACTAATTCAACATTAATATTCTAAGCAAACAGCTGACTTTTTAGCCCTAAGACTTGAAAAATATCACAGCTGAATTTTCAGGTCCTTGGACAAAAAAGCTTGGTTTTGTGTACTATTAAGAGAACAGAAAACAGGTGGATTTTGAGCACAATGATAAAAACTTCTTTTATTTTTGAGGTACATCAATCCATGGTTATGTTTAATATTTTCTTCGTGCTTTGCTTTTCTGTCCTACATCTATGTCTTAGGATTCGTTGCTCTGTTCTTATTTATTTTAAAACTAACCATTCAGGGAGTTTGGAACACAAGGTATTTTTAATAAGCAATCAAAACTGCTGATTTATGATAAACATACTCTTAGCTCTAGTTAATCTAGAATTGCGACTAACGTCAATAATCGCAACTTATTATAAAAGTTATTAAAGCTGCTTTAATTTGATACTTTATCTAAAAAAACGTGATTTCACAATCAAAGATGACTTAAAAAAAGGTTGTCTGTACAATGTGATGAAATTTTTAATTTTCACAGTTTTACTACACAAAAATATTTATTATGTAAATTTGTTGAAAAAAACTTTCGAATATATATTTTTAGGAACTTCTTGGGTGTATTTTAAATTAATAGCAATGCATTCATATTAAAATTAAATTCTTTGTAACCCAAAAAATAATTATTAATGTTTTTAATGAACAATAAATAGAAAAAAACTTTTTTATTTACAGAGGTATCGGCAAACATTCTCATTTGAGTGGGATGAAATCAATTTGGAGGAAATGAAACTAGATTGGAGAGTGACAAATCAAGAGAAAACTCAATATAAATCACATATCACTTTATCAAACCAATTGTGCATCAAGGTTCAAGATTGAAAATATAATTAATGTATTTGTGGAATACCATACTTTATGTAAGGTATTGTTGCTAATATTAGGTATTATTTTGTTCATATTGTTGTTTTTGTCACATATTTTTACGGATAAATAATTAATAAATGATAAAATTAATTATTATTTGGAGCTTTAACATTGGATTTTAATATTTTCAAAGAAACCAAAGTCATAATAAAGAAGTATGACTGACAATAGTGATTATTATGTTACAAAAACCTTTGAAAATTCACAAAACTTAAAATAAATAAATGAATGAATGAAATATAAAATCTACCTTTTTGTTTAAAATAGTGTATTTCAAAGGAGTTATTGGACAGTAAATATGGCTGAGGGTCTACATATAGTCCAGTACCCTCAGGGGCAGTGGGCTTTCCACTGTACGGGTGTTTCTTGGCGACCCCGGGGTACCTGAGCCAAGCTGTGAGACCCTCCTCACAGTTCTTCCCGAGCTAGGGCCTTTCTTCTCATCTTTCAGGTCTTAGCTCACCGTCTTTATTCTTTCCTGAGCTAACCTTGCTCACCTTCTTGTTTTCGACCCCGAATCAAGGGTGTCTTTCCACCTTCTTTCGACCGGCGCACGCTGGGGGGTCCTGGGAGTGTCCCTGTTGTGTTGCAGGGACTGATGTGTGCCTCGCACTGCCGATGGTTTCCTCCAGTGTGTCGTCAGAAGCCAGCCGCTTCGGACCTTAGTCAGGAAGTGCGGCATGGATGCAGAGATCGGACTCTGCATTGCCACGGTGCGACCCCCAGCACGTCCGGCACATTTTGTGTATCGGTGCTGGGCAAACGGAGGTTTCGGGCCCCAGAGTCCTGGGGTAGGGGTGTCTTATTTCCTACGGGGGGTAGACCTCCGAGGGTGTACCCGCTCCCGGCCAATGAAGGGCCGCCTCTTGCCGCACGATGCGCTGGTGAAACAAAAGTATGGATTTTCAAAACCAAAACACGAAATTAAAGGAGAATGAGCAGGCCGCCTTTAAGCGCAGCTCAAAACTGCAGAGGTCTCCGACCTCGAAGACTGGGACGCCGACGGGGGGAATTAAAGCCTCCCCTCCGCCGATCCCGTTCAAGGCTGCTGGTGTCGCCGGATCGTCGGCCGTAACCGGAAAGGAGAAGGATGAGGTTAAGCTGGGTATGGGGGTGACTGAGCCGGTAACACCTCTAGCCGGGATGCAAGGAATTCCTCCCAGGAAGAGCCCTCTTCGTCCGGCATTCGAGATGCAAATGCTTCGGCAGCATCAGGACGATGCCAACGAGGAGGAAAACCTGTCCCTGGAGAAAATGAACGATCTTTTGAAGGAGATGGCCAAGGCTCTCCTTATTCAGAAGAACGTCAACAAGGCGATTAAGGACGGAATTCCGAAACTCGAGGATTTCCTTGGCGAAATCGAGGAATGCCGGAAGATCAGGCTGAAGGCAATGAAGCAGGAGCGCGACGTTGTGAACCGAGTTATGTCTGCTTCGCCTCAAGCTCATCTGGCTGAGTCCCAGACTCAAGCCAGAAAGCGAAAGAAGAGGCAGAGCGGTTCTTCGCCGGGAAGCCCTGAGCTTGTTGATGTGGACTCGGTGCCGAGACCGGTTTTTGTCACTGCGGCATCGCAGACATCTCCTGTCCAGGCTACTGAGTCCGCCCCGGGCGCTGCCGTGATTCCAGCGGCTACTCCTGCAGAGGTTCCTGCTCCGGCGGCTAATCCTGCCTTGGCAGCAAACTCTGCCTCAACTCCTTTGGGGGGCTGGAAGACGCGCCTGTCTAAGAAAGAAAGGAGGAGGCAGAAGCAAGCGGAGGTGGCTTCAAAAAGTGCGTCGAGGGTGGAGCGGACGCAAGTCTCAAACCCGGTTGGGGAGGCCTCTGGCAAGTCTGTCAGAAAGCCTAAACAACCCAGGCCTAAGAAGCCCAGGACGGAGGCAATCTTGATCAAGCCCTTAGGGGGGCGATCTTTTGCCGATGTTCTGGGTCAGATTAGATCGCAGGCCAAACCGGAAGAGACCGACACCGTTATCAAGTCTATTCGGCGAACCCAGAACGGGGATGTCCTCCTCGAACTGGGGAAGTCGAGTGACAAGATTGGTTTTGCCGCTTCCCTCAAGACTGCACTTGGGGACAAAGGCTCAATCAAGGCCCTAGAACCGAAGTGTTCGGTCGAGATTCGGGACCTTGATGCCCTCTCCACCGAAGAGGAGGTGACCCGTGCGATCCAGGTGGCACTCCCGGAGATACCGGCTGATGGAGTGAGGGTATGGCTGACTAAGCCCAACCGAAGTCAACTCCGGATGGCTGTTGCTGAGATGGGCGAAAAGCACGCCAATAAGCTGCTTAGCCTTCAGCACCTCAGAGTCGGTTGGGTCAGTTGCAGGCTCAAACGGAGGGTGGTAGTTTCGAGATGCTTCCGCTGTCTCGGTTTCGGCCACTCCTCCCGAAACTGTAAAGGGCCCGACAGGAGTGCCAACTGCTTCCAGTGTGGAAGCCAGGGCCACAAACGTAAGGAATGTTCCTCGAGCCCCTCCTGCTTCCTCTGCAAGGATTCAGGCTCCAGTGCCCTCGGTCACTTACCCGGGTCTGGTCAGTGCGGTGCCTTCAGAGCCGCACTTGAACAGGCAAAAGGCAGCGGCCGGTAATTCGCATCCTCCAGGCCAACCTTCATAGATCCTGGGGAGCTGATAACCTTCTAGATCAGCTCGCCCGAGAACTTGGTGCTGACGCGCTCCTTATCAGCGAACAGTATCGGGACAGAGACCCAAACATTTGGATCTCGGACAGCCTCGGTACTGCTGCATTTTGGGCACGTAATACACGAGATGTCTTGGTGCGGAGTCACGGGCGCGGCCGAGGATTCGTCTGGGTTCGGTGTAGGGACGTGACTATCTTCAGTTGCTACCTCACACCCAACGAGGCCGTCCAGGACTTCCGCGACAAGATAGATAGCCTAGAGGAGTGCGTTCTCGGCACCACCGGGCATGTCGTCGTTGGTGGCGATTTCAACGCCAGGGCCGTCGAGTGGGGAATGCCCTCTACCAGCTCCCGGGGGAAATACATCCTGGATTTCATCGCCAGGGCCGGTCTTGTCGTCCTCAACCAGGGCGACACACCTACTTTTCGGCGCCCCGGGCTGAGAGGCACGATCCCTGACGTCACCTTTGCGTCTGAGTCGCTCCTTCCGAGGATCTCTGGCTGGAGGGTTGTGGAGGACTACACGGATAGCGACCACCAATACATCGTTTTTGACCTGCATGATCAGGCAAATCGTCGATTTTCCGCATTTCGGGAAGGGCCACGCCGGTGGAACACCAACAAACTGGACGTGGTCAAGTTCACCGAAGTCATCTCTCGGGGAGCGCAGGGGAATCCTGGTGAGGCTGGGGCCGAGGCATTAGTAACATCCACGATGGAACTGATCGTCTCGGCCTGCGACCAGTCTATGCCGCGAAGGAAACCCCGACGCGACAAACAACCCGTTTACTGGTGGACTGAAGAGATTGCGGAACTCAGAAGAACATGTTTAAGAACTAGACGAGCCGCCACAAGAGCGAGAATTCCCGCAGACAGAGTTCGTAAGTCGGAGGCCTATAAAGCTGCGAGAAAATCTCTCCGCCAGGCGATCAACAGGAGCAAGGCGAATAGCTGGAGGAGACTTCGTGACGACGTTGACTCCGACCCGTGGGGCCTGGGTTACAAACTTGTAACACAGAAACTCGGCGCCCGCTCTCCACCTTCCATCATGGAGGGCGCCACCATGGGTAGGATCGTCGCTGCGTTGTTTCCTGAACATCCACAGCGACCGCCGGTTGACTTCGGACGGGTAGAGGACGTTCCACTTTTCACTTTCGAGGAGGTGGAAACCTCCGTTCTCTCCCTGAAGAGCAACAAGGCTCCTGGCCCGGATGGGATTCCCAGTGAGGCTTTAAAGAAAGTATTTTCAATCAACGCTGACTTGTTGTTGAGAATGTACAACGCCTGTTTGGTAGAAGGGGTGTTTCCGGCTCCCTGGAAAACAGCCAGGCTTGTACTGATCAGCAAGGGCAAAGGTGATCCCGAGCTGCCGTCGTCCCACAGGCCTCTCTGTATGTTAGACACGGCTGGGAAGCTGTTCGAGAAGCTAATGCGTTCCCGCCTGACTTCTGCCGTGGAAGCTGCCGGGGACTTATGCCCCCGTCAGTACGGCTTCAGAAAGGGACGGTCAACGATCGACGCTGTCACCGAAGTTCAGAGAGCTGTGGAGAGAGCCGAGAGCCACAACCATTTCTCCCGCCGAGTAGTGCTTCTTGTTACGCTTGATGTCAAGAATGCCTTCAACTCGGCGAGGTGGGTCGATATGTTGGATGCGCTTCGCAACACCTTTCGTATTCCTGCATATCTGTTGCGGCTCATCGAGGATTATCTACGCTCTCGAAGCCTGATTTATGACACGAGGGACGGAATGCGGACGATGGAAGTCACTTCTGGTGCCGCACAAGGTTCAATACTCGGCCCGGATCTCTGGAATGTTGCCTATGACAGCCTCCTGAGGTCCGAGATGCCTGAGGAAACCACTTTGGTTGGGTACGCCGATGACGTCGCAGCTCTCATTGCTGCACGCAACGTTGAGCTGGCCCAACTAAAGTTGAACCGAGTCATGCGTGTGGTCAACACCTGGATGTCAGATCACGGTCTCTCGCTTGCTCTCAGTAAGACGGAGATTGTGATCCTCACGAAAAAGAGGATCGACACCGTCGTCCCACTCCGAGTGGGAAGGGAGGTGGTCACATCAACTCGTGCCGCCAAATACCTTGGGGTTATGGTGGACACCAAGTTAAGCTGGAGGGATCAGATCTTCCGTACGGCGGACAAGGCCGCTAAGGTAGTCACTTACCTTAGTAGGCTGATGGCCAATGTCGGGGGTCCCCGATCCAGCAGAAGACGTCTGTTGATGTCCGCGGTCCAGTCCGTGCTCCTTTACGGGGCAGAGGTGTGGGCAGGCGCTCTAGATAAGGAGTGCTACAGGTTGCGACTCGCCCGGGTTCAGCGTCAAGCTGCGCTCAGGGTGTGTTCCGCCTACCGGACAGTGTCCGAGCCTGCCGTCCTGGTGGTCGCCGGAGTCATCCCTGTCAAGCTCTTGGCAGGGGAGAGGAAAGCGATTTATCAGAGACAAGGCGAGATCGGCAAGGACACGGCAAGAACAGAAGAGCGCTCCCGAACCTTCCAGCAGTGGCAACACAGCTGGGAGCACGACACCCGAGGACGATGGACTGCGCGACTTATCAAGCAGGTCCAACCATGGGTGGAACGGCGGCATGGGGAGGTGGACTACTACCTGACCCAATTTTTGACAGGTCACGGCTATTTTCGGTCGTACCTGAACCGGATGGGAAAGACCGGTTCACCGGACTGCATTTATTGCCCGGGTGTTCCCGACGATGCGGAACACACATTCTTCCGCTGTCCCCGTTGGGAAGGGCCCCGTCTGGAGGCCACACAAATCTTTGATGCATTTTCGGTGGACTCGGTCTGCCAAAAGATTTTGGAGGATGAGGGCAACTGGGATTGTTTGTCACAGTTCGTCCGGGGCATCCTCCTGGAAAAGAAAACCGATCTGGACCGCGAAGTGGCCCAGATCCCTTGATCGAGCGGCTGGATAAGGAGCGAGCCCCACGGGCGTAAGCCAAATTTAGGCCTAGCCTGACGTAATGTGATAAACAATTCCAGGTTAGATTCCTAAAGAGTAGAGGAGGTTTTTTAGTGGGTAAACCCGTTTTTTAGGGGAGCCCCACACTACAGGCTGGCCACTTGTGTACGTAATGCATTTTTCCGCCTCTCCCTCAAAAAAAAAAAAAAAAAAAAAACATATAGTCCAGTCATATTAGGGAAATTACCTAAATAAACTCTTATAAGTGTGAAACTTGGTACGTTTAGTGAATTTTACCTCCGGAATAACATACTAAAAGTCCTCGAAAAATAAACTTGTGCTATGGCCGCCATTTTGGAAAATGGCGCCCAAAAACCAGTTTTTCTCCAATTACTCAAAAACTATTCATCCTATAAAAAAAACATTAAATGTAAAAAATGTTCGCCAGAAAAAGAGCTACAACTTTTGTCCTTAGCAATATTTCGATATACTTAACCGTTTAGCCATAAAATGCAATATTTAGAAAATATATGTGAAAATCGTTAAAAAAACATTGATTGCCATTAAAAATGGTTAAATAAATTATTTTAACATTTGTTTTATTATTTTTGTAAAAAAATTGAAATGTTCTGAACAGTTTCATACCAGTAACATAACTTTTACCTTTCCATTTATATTTTCTGTGATATTTTTAAATGTCGTTGATGGATTAGCATAATAATCTCCTACCGTATTTAGTATCCATGGTTGGTTTTATTGATTTTTTCGTTTTGATATTTATGTTGGTCCCCAGAGGAGAACTTCAGTCTGACGATGAATGAGGTTTTAGCAATTATGTAACAGTATACAATAATAATAATTTGAATAAAAAAAATCAATTGTATTAAAGGGGTTTGTTTTTATATACATACACTATTAACATATATTAACTTATTTATTTTTAATGTCTTAATCAAAGTTAAAATTCAATATCCATTTACTAAGATATCTGCCTACTAAGATAGGTGTTTTTGCGAGGGCTTTTGTTATGTTATTCCAGTAAATAAAACATACATAGTACCAAATCCCATCCATGTACTATAATGAACTCAGTATGGGATTATATCAACGAAACCATCAGCAGCGTAACATTTAAAAATTCACAAAAATATATAAATGGAAAGGTAAAAGCTATGAACATTCCTTAACATTCCTCCAGCTATGAAGTTTTAAATAAAAATAGTAAAATAAATTAAAAAAAAATTGATTCAAACATTTGTTAATAGCAAATCAGGGTTTTTAATGAATTTTCAAATTTATTTTCTAAATATTGCATTTTATGGCTAAACGGTTAAGTATATCGAAATATTGCTAAGGACAAAAGTTGTAGCTCTTTTTCTGGCAAACATTTTTTACATTTAATGTTTTTTCATAGGATGAATAGTTTTTGAGAAATCGGAGAAAAACTGGTTTTTGTGCGCCATTTTCCAAGATGGCGGCCATAGCACAAGTTTATTTTTCGAGGACTTTTGATATGTTATTCCGGATGTAAATATCAATATCCATACCAAGTTTCACACTTATAAGAGTTTTTTTAGGTAATGGAGAAATTTTGATTTAAAATGACTACACTAATAGTCATAGTAAGTTAATTCATCTAACAAGTATGCTGAGAAAGGCTTTAGAAATATCCACTCATTTCATATTTCAGCAATCTCTATAGCCTTATTAAATCAAGTAACTTTATTGGTAATGAATTAGTTTAATTTGTAATACTTTACCATTAACGGTAATATATTTAGCAAATTAGCTACTTTTAATTCATTGTAATTAATGGATTTTTTATGTTTGATTTATTTCTTATTTATTTTTATATAGCAATTTGTCTTGATTACTCAATATTTTTATAAAATTAAAATTATAAACTTTAGTAAGAAGTTTGTTTGATTTTCCAGACAATACTGTAGTAAGTAATCTATATTTGAATAGTTCAATTTTCAGTCCTGGTTGTTTAAAATGCTAGAATTGTGAAAGCTAAAGCAAAATTTTCGCTTAAGTGAGTTTTAAAATGTGTTGGTGAATTGTTTTAAAAGAGCAAAAAAATTCAGAGTCTAACGTGCTTATTATTTTTTTTGTAGCATTGATACAAATTTCTTATATTAAGTTTCTTAATGATTTTTATTTATATTAATGGGTACTGAGTAATATGATAGAGTGTGATTCTGCAATATAGATTTTAAAACAACTTATATTCTCTCAAGGCCAAAATAATTTACTACGTTATAGATAAACAAACAGATTTTGAAAGTAAATTCTTTGGTTGGTATAATGATAATGATAAAATTGTTTGTATTTTAACAATTAGTTGTTAATTTTTTGTATGTAATTAGAGGATAAGGACAATTATGTAGATATAAGATGTTTTGCAGTCACATTTTGTGACGGCATATCAGTCATGAAAATTATGTGTCATCTCATGAGGTGTAATGTGTTACTTTGTGTATGGGTCCTACAATTTAACACATTTGTGCATTTAGGTTTGGCCCTAATATTTTTAATTACTCATTAATATTTTCATTTAGGAATCGTTATAAATGACAACGATGAAAGTATAACAATTTTAAATATTCCTTTTTATAACACACAAATTATTTTAAGTTATTAAAGAAAACTTTTACCTTGTACACATAGAGTAATACATAAATAAATAAAATTCCGTCTAAACTATTTATGTTTTTCTCCAGACGGTTTCTTCAACATCGTAAGTTTGTTTTCACAATATTTAGAGGTTTATAAATATCTAATGAAACGTAGTAAATCTTTTTAACATAGGATGCTGTGTAGTTAGAATTCTATATTTTAAGAAAACGACTTAAGTAAATTGTTTTTAATGCAAATTTATTTTACTACAGTACATTTTGCTTATTTGTTAATATTTATTATCCTTATCAATATTTAGGAATAGATGGAGATGATATGTTATTGCAACAAAATGATTCTGTAAAAAAATTTAGTTTACTGAATAGAAAATAACCACACTTACAGAGTATGAAGACAAAGGCAGCGATTACCACCATTTTCATTGGTCACGTGACGTATTTAGCGTTATCAGTTTGGAGATAACGTAGGGGCTGCATTACTACACGCGCGACAGACACCAACTGACTGTTCCTCTCTGCCTCCCTCCCCTCCCACCCCTCCCACCAATCACACAGCATCCCCACAACCCTCAATATCTGACATCAACACTGACTTTCTTCTATATTTTCTGTATATTAACGAGCCTGGATTTATTTTTGGGTCATGTGCACGTTATGATTAACATGTTTTAAATTACTTTAAATATTGATACTACCTTAACCGTTACAAACGGGTCTTGTAAGTAGAGAAATCAAACACTTTTTAAACATGTTCTCATTGATATAATAGGAATTATAATACACTGAATTATTAATTATTAATTCCGTATTCGAATAATTTCCGAAGGAAGGCCAATTCCGACACTGTCTTTACGTGGGCCAACCATTCGAGGATCAGGTTGTGCGGGTTTACAACTCGTTTTGCTGGGATGAGGAAAATTCTTTCAACGAGTTTTACAGGTAAAACAACCGAAAGTGGGGCATACAGGTATTAGCTAGTTTTATTTCTCTTCAGTATTTGAGAGGAATTCATCTTCATAATTCCAACCAACCAGTGACCAACCAAAGACATTAAAAATATAATAAAGAATTAATGTACTTATTATAAAATAAACCCCTGAATTACTCTTCAATAACCCTCCAGATTTCTGTTTATAGTGTTGAAATTAATACACTGATTGTTGGGGCTAAATACAAGGAAGCATGAGTGTGTTTATCGTGAATTGAACCTCAGGGTTCGCTTAAATTCCCTATGTTATTCATATGGGCTCAAGTTTATAGGTTCACGTGACGTTTTGTAACATAACTAATGTTATTTTATAAATCTATTTAGTATAACGAGCTTCGATCGAAATGAAGCAATCATAACGAGTCTATTATAATTTTTGGACTTAGAGGCAAGGGAGCAAAGCGAACGAGTACATAATGGAGAGTGCCGTAGGGAACAACCTCGCCTGATTATCGTTAGAAATTATATATATATATATATATATATATTATATAACCTTTTCTTAAATATAGCTAGTTTTAAGTCACACAATTCTTAGAAATTGTTTATTTTTTTAACTACTTGTGCATTAAGAAGATTAGTCTGCAGAATCCGCCATGTTGGATTTTTACTCCTCTAAGACGGAATTTTAAACGTTCGCTACGTTTTTAATATTGGTCAGAAAATACAGTATTCATCTTTATGTCATCTTAAAAGAAATTTCAATACTTAGGAACTATGAAATTAAAATCACAATGTAAGATCGATTTTTGGGATTAAACTAGTGAAATATGCAACCATCTCCAAAATAAATGAAGGAAAATAATTTGTTGTTTATTAATAAAACAGTTAACTATACCTATGTATAAAACTTTTGATTTCATGGGTAACATGGGTATTAAATTTTCTTAGAAGTCTATTTTGATCAATATTTGAAAAATAATGATGTATAAAATTTAATATTAGTCTTATGGGAATAAAAATCCAAGATGGCGAGTATTGCAGACCCTTAAGTAAATATTGTAAAATATGTTACAATCAAATTAAACAAAACCAGTCATTAATTTCAGAACGAAACCCGAGATCCAGCAATTTTGTACGTCATGCAAAACATGATGATATATGAAGCTAAACAGAACACTCTACTGCTATAAATGAGGTAGTAGACCGTTTTAAACAATAAACAAACATGAATTAATGGCCGGCTTAAACTGTTTATCTTGGAGGTGCATTATTTTCATTGCATAAACAAATTGAACTCTCTTACCATGTCTTCTTTTATTATTTTTTTGAAATTAATGATGCAGTATTCTTGGACTTAATTATAGGATATAATTAATCCCTGGATATCCCCATGTCCTCTGGGGTCGCCTCCTTGCATAATTCAGCCTCGCCGGCCACGACCATTCGGACTCAGGTCTGCGGTACGTGAGCTGAATCGCTTCTAGAGCTCATTTTTCATTTCCTTAAACAAATAATATGTCTTGGTATCAGTTAAACCCATAGCTGACAAATACACATGGGTTTCTTTTATTCAATCTGAAGTATGTATTATTACATTTTGTACAAATAGCATTGAAATAAAAAATATCAGGAAAATATTATACTAGAATGTATTTAAAAACGTTTTAGGAGTGATTTTTCAACTTTTCTATAATTATTAAAATTATGATAATAGCTATGTATTTCTATCAAATGTATTAAAACATATTTGGGAGGAAAGTTTATATGTCTCAAATTTAATTAAACTAAAATTTGTCTGTATTAGTTGGGGAAGATGACAATTTATGGACAGCTTTTTTTAGGCGTTCTATGGTAAATATATCTCAATCTTCGTCATAAAATAACCTGGTATCCCACATGTTGTGTTTATTGGAGGATAAGGAGACCCCGGCCGGACCGTTAAGCATGTCTGCCTCTAATGGGCATTGTGAGCAAGCTCCCAGAAGGATGGGATATTGAAGGAAGAGAAAGGGCGAGAGACGGGACATCAGTCGGCCGTTAGACCATTCCGAGGGCCAACCCCCGGGTACTGTGGCAACGGCCCGCTCTGCCCTCAAAACGGTCAATTAAAGAGTAAAGTTTAATACTTTTGAATTTTTTACATACTGAAACTTCTTTAGTCAGAACTAATTTACCACAAATCCCAAGAATATATTAAAGATCTTTTATTAATATTAATTATGTCAATATTAAAATATCGACAATTAAATAAGATGAAATATTTTCTATTATTGGAATGTGCATTAGTAATGTTTGATAATATTATTTATTTATTAATAGAATAGTTAGTATTCTATTTAGATTTATCTACGTAAGTAAATAAATCTGAAGTTAGAATATTATTTATATTCTTTCAAACTTCTGATTTGAAAAAAATGTATATCATCCAATGACATTTGAGGCTGAAAGTGCCAATCATTCGATTTTAATCCGCATATCATCTCATACGAATATAATAATATAGCGCACTACTCTAAAGTTGGATTCCCTTATCTTTAAATTTTAATTAAACATCTTAACATTATTAGCTATGGATAACCACATGAATCTAACTATGTATTTACTTTTCTGCTACAGTGACTATTTTACTTTGTTGGAAACGTTTGTTATTATTATCTATATTTTTAATAACTTGGTTCAAAGTCATCAAAATGCAGACACATTTGGACCATAGCCATGATGTCCTATCTTCATGACGTATACTGATGGTAACTGCTTATTTCGATTCAGCCCGTGGTGAATCTACTGTTCCAATTTGTGTTCAGTAAAACTGTTGTTTGTCTAGTCGTGTAATCTACTGAAATCACAGGCAAGCAATATAAAGATAAACTTAAAAGCTTAGTTTTTACCATGAAACTCAATTTGGTCGTTGAAGATGTACAGTTTTATAATTTATTTCCATGATATAAATTAAATCTGTCATAGTACAGACAGCATATGAATAGGGTTCGTGGTTGATTTGTATAAATAGCATTAACTAATCTAGTTATAAGTTATTAAAGCAATAGTTTACACAACTGAATTCTACTAAAAATAGTGTTTCAGATTGGGCTTGAATGACCTTATGATTGGTGGAAATTGAATGACATTGAAAACCAATCAATATATAGTATAACTTAAATATACACATGTACACATATAATGCACTAAATTAGTTTTCTATTCAAGTATTTATATTTACTCTTTTTTGTGTGTAATTACAGTACACTACTGTTATTAGCGTTTTAGTTCAGTAATGTTGGAATTATTTAATTTCTCCTACGTAGTAACACCAACGCGTACAATTCCAATGAAGAAGTTATTTAATTAAGTTAGGATCGTGATTAAATTATTGAGAGGACCTGAGCGAAGAATATTAATTTTGAGACTTTATGCTTTGCTGTGGAAATTATCAATCGAATAATATAATTTTATTTCGAAATAAACATTATACTAGTTTCAGTTTGTTAGTGTTTAATACTTGGTATTTGTTAACATAGAAAGCTGTGACAGACACCCCTACTTTGAATTTGGGAATATTCCAAATATTGCCAAAGAATTTTATCAACTCATTAAAGTTATTACTTGCCGTCTATTTGGTCTTTTGGTTTTTACTGCCCAGTATATGATGCTATAAAGCTTAAGTAGAAGGTGAGTATTGTGTTTTATTACGGTGTTTATACCTTCCTCTCATATCAGAAGACAGACAGACTGGACCGTACAATAGAAAAGAGTAACAAAAGGAGATACTCATCAACAACAATTCTATTAAATTCATTCGTTATATTATGTGAACTTTTTTCATCACTTTCATCTGAATTAAGACTAGTTACGGCGGCAGCATACCAAAATGGACGCGATACGACCAGACACGACAGAGTGACGTCGCAAGTGAATGCAATAAACATGGGTTTAAAGGAACGACCACTCACTACATCGAACACGACATGTTAAGACGAAAAATTCATTAGATTTTCGCGTCTGGCCCTGCCTTGTGGAATACTGCACTACTACAGATATATGCGCTAAAGAGTGACTTGATCAGAAACTAGGGGGTGAACTAAAGGTCGTAAAAAAACTGTGGGGTATAACAAGTGTCTTTTTTTATTACTACAAATTGAATTGTGACTTCTTTTAACTATCGACAATAGCTTAAAAAATATATAAAAATCTATAATTTTGAATTACTGATATGTGTAAAACTGTTCTGCAAAAAATATTATCACTTTTGGGTTGCGTCGTGTCGTTTGTTAGCGTACACCACATAGAACGAATACCTACAGGCAAGAAAAAAACAAAACAACACCGTCTTCTCTTCTCCTGTCGTATCCATTTTGGTGTGCAGCCAACCTTATCATTGTCTGTTGGTGACAAATATGGTAAATTTAGTTTAAATTAGAAAATTAAAATATGATTGCAAGATTTTAATATTTTAAAATTAATTAGTACGATCAAATTAAGTTAACAATAGGACAATTAGGACGTATAAAATGAGTTTTATAATTTTTTATTCTATTATTTTTCAACCTTCCAAATCAATGCTAAATATTGTTTTGATTTATAGTTACAATTACTACACGTAAGTGGTAGCATCCGGTAAATCAATGCACTTAAAATAATTTCCTCCTCCAGTCCTTTTAGAGGAATTTTTAGTGCAGTTTTTAGTATAATTTTATAAAAAATCACAGTATAAACGCTTATTTTCAAAGAATATTTTCTATTTTATTTTTATTTTAGAGAGAGATCTCTCTCATCTCCCAAATGCAACGAATTGTTACACGACATACAGGTATAATAAAGTATGCTCCCTGAATTGAAGGTGTCCGCACAATCATATTTGTCCAATAAAAATTCAAAACTTGTGTCTAAAAACATTGATATTAAACGTATTTCAAACTGCTAAATTCAGCACTCCCAGAAATAGGATGAAGCTTGGTCTAATAATTGTGCGATTTAAAGATATCAATGGAAGATAAAAAGTAAAAAGGGTAATGAAGTAAAATAGAAAAGAAAGAACACAAAAAATACAGTGAATGGAGAAAGAAGACACCACTATTAGTAAAACGTTTTTCTATACAAGTAGTTTGCAGAAACAAGTTTAGTTGATAAAAATGCAATTAAACTAGCTATATATACATAGCCTATTTAAGAAATCTAAAGAATAAGCATAGTTTTATTAATTTCAAAAACGAGTTCATTTCTAGGGTTTCAATGGTTTGTTCAAAGTGATTTTTTATGAGTTAAAAGTTTAACTGATTAAAATTAAATGTGCCATTAACTTCATTAGGTATTTACTTAATAAAGGTTACATTTTTAACACAAAATTTATAACTCAACGAACTTAAAGTAATAAATTTGATCCCTGTATGTCTTAGAATAAAATATTTCCACAGTTAGGAAAGAAAAAAGAAGTTTGTGAATTAGTGTATTGTATTTAGGGAAGTCATTTACGACAAGCATTCAAGGAATATGATATTGACTACAGTAACAGTTGTCGACGAAGACAGCGATATAAAACCGACCCAAGTCTACACAAGTGGGTCAAATCGGCTCTCCTCCCCCTCGGCTTGGTCGCCTAAATATCAGTGGCCAATAACTGTGTTTGTGTCATGTTTTCAAAATTCCGGAAGTCTAACCAGTGAGAAGTAAACAAGTTATAGAACTCACACTTGCAGTCTTCGTAAATGTTTTGTTGTTCAAGCTGCTTACAATTCAAATAGAAAAGCTTTTATAAATATGTTTAAGGCCATTGTTTATAATGACAATTCTTGGTTGTTTCATAGGTCTGGAATTACAGTAAATTTATTACTACAAATAATTTATACAGTTTAGTTGTTTTTATTGTTAACCAAATAATTCTTTATATAAACAAATTATTAAAAAAAACTCCCGAAACAAAAATTTAAACATGGATACCTATATGGCGGTTATGTGGCTAAGCCCTGAGAAAACTTGCCATGTACCGGGTATCTCACGTAAGGTGTCTCAAATTGAGTACAATTCAACGGTTTGTCCTGTAATCTTTAGATAAAACGATTTTCCAAGAAATTTAGTCCACCCCAAGGAATATTTTGAAAATAGTCTTAACGTTGTATAGTATGCATACAGGGTGTCCTAAACCTGATGTTCCAGGCACGAATCTTGGAAATAATAGAAAAACATATCACCGTCGTCTTAATTGATAAACCTCGTAACTCACATTTTCCACTTTCTACAGGAGAAACATAAAACCGTTTTATTTTTGATCAAGAAGAATTTTTTTTTAACTTTTTTTTTTTTTTAATTGAAGTATAATTATTGTAAGGTAATTAAAATATCCCTTTTCCCTTATTTTAACATTTTCTTGAGTAGTGTGGAGTTACGAGTTTTGAAAGAGATTAGTAAAGGAGTTACGTGTTTTATGAATGTAAGATACGAGGTTTGGTATAACCAATTTTGGAGTTAAGTGGTCGAACACACAAATAATTTGGCTGTTTAAGGAGTCACTGGTTTGTAATAAGGAGGCTGTTTTAGGAGTTACTAGGTTTGCTGTTTCTGCAAACCTAGTAACTCCTCTTAAAATTTACCTCTTAAAATATACGTGGTTTGTTTTCTCCCTTTTTTCAGTCTTTAAATATTTTTTGGAGTTACGAGACTTTAATCAACTGTACAGGCACCAAAAAACTACAAAAAACATAAAAATCACAAAAACGCATTTTATGGAGTTGCGTGGTTTGTTAATTAAGCCGACGTTACGTCATAAGATTGAGTACTAAGGGGTACAAAAGTAGGTATATGATTTAGTTCGTTGTTAATATTCAAGTTAGCAGCCTGGTCATTACTATCAGCTTTTGAACCTGTTAGCTGTCAACGTATTGTAGTAACACTTGTAAGAGTTCTGTAGCTTAACACTCTTAAAATAGATTGTAAAAGTTTAGCTTTTGTGTGAATAAATATGTAGTAAATTTAACACAATAAAAAACATTGTTGGAGCCATTATAACGTTTCCATGAAGATGGTTTTGGGACAATGGTTGAACGCTGTCATGTATATGAAAATTTACTTATTTACCCTCAAACTAAGAACTCATAGCTCGTAAACAAATAAATGTTTCAAACTTAAAGACTTTTACATTAATATTCTACGAATAAAATAAAAAAAAATATTTGAGAGTACCTAATAAAAAATCTTAATGAAAAAAAAAAACAAGAAATATATGATTACAAAAATTGAAATACGCTTGAAGATTATTCTTTTGAACTTTGAAATTTCTAGATGGCTAAAACAGAATTCGTTTTCAAAGTCAATCTTAAATGAAACTGAGATTCAGTTTCAATTTTAAATTAGGTGATTACTTCGGTGGAGGAAAGATATTATATTGTGGACACTCAGTGGAATAAACTTGCTATTTAAAATTACTTCCCATAGGTTTTATAAAACTTATTTTATTCCTATAGTGACTAGGTTTTTAAGAGAATATTTAATTAAATAATGGAATAAAATACTAGACTATTTTTATAAGTCTATTTCACTATGTATATATTTTTTTCTTTAAGTATAAAACCGTGATATGTTCCAGCCATTTTGTTTTCTTTATGACTTAGTTTCGTGTACTAAAAACAAATTATAAATTTTGTTTAATTTTTATAAAAAACATTAAAAAGGTTACATGCTTACAATTGAACGGTGTAATAGGCAAAAATAATTTCAAACAAATATTCATGAGTATTTTTATTTATGATTAAATTTGTATAAATAGTTGTTTAACCTTATAATAAAGATTATAACCAATTGAAAACTGTTTTATATGATTAAAGCCATTTGAGTTGGGCAATTCGAATTTTCCAAAACCAAGTTTTGGAAATTATCGTAATTAGTTTTAAAATATATTATCTCACCTTCCCACACAAATGAAAATACAAATTCTTTGGTAGTGACTAAAATATTGAATAAATATGCAATTACGAAATGTATAGCAAAAATGACAAAACTTTTTTATCATTAAATAAAAATTATTTAATTCCAATAGAAAAAATATTTTCATAGACAAAACCATCAAACTTTAGAACTAATAAACCGATAAAAAATTGGGTTTGTTCTTAATTTTTCCTAAGCAGCTCCATTACAGTTCAATGGTATGACTAGCAGCGAATTTATCTGACTATAAATTCCAAAATTAATCACAGGATATAAACAAGTGCTTCTGGCATGTGAGTATTATAACTTGATAAATAAATAAAAGCGAAAAGTAGGCATACTTTACCGAATACTCATTCTAAATCAGTCACTGGAAATCAAATTGGACTTTTTTTTATAGATTTGTATGGATTGGCAAAAACAGAGGGGAACATTGTTCCACCCTAGATTCAATGATAATTAATTATTTTAAAAGTGAAACAAAATAAGAGGAGCTTAGTCGTATTAAAGCATATAAAAAGGGTTTAAGACCTCGAATACTTCATGAACAACTCTACTTTAGGAATAATGCAGTCATGATCTTAAGCTGTTATAAGGGAAAAAACTCCTGGTATGAAGGTGATTTAAGGTTTCTGAACTAAGGTTAGAGTTAACAGCAAATATACTTATGGGCATGGATATTACCAAAGTTAGGGTAAAATGCAAAGTTTAGGAGTCAGAATGATCCATTTGTGATATAATAAGGTGGTTTTATAACCATAATATAAACAGCAACTGTTACAGTTTCCTACGTTAAGGTTTATCCTCTATAGGGTTATCGTCACAAGCAAATACAATGTTTTTCCCGTTACACTAAGGCTTCTCATTTTGTAAATGAAAACTCAATTTTTTGTAAACATTATTAATACAAAATATTTTATTGGGTTGTTTTGTAATATTATGTACTGTATAAATACATTAGCATTGGGGTAAATTTTAAATTTAACCTTTCTAAAACAAAGATTAAATTAGACTTAACAAAAGTTGAAGTTACGAGAAATCAACATAAACTTATATCTTGATCATTTATATCGTGATACAATTTTGTATGTACGTTCATTGGGAAGGGATCAACTTATATTTGCTTACAAAGCCTAAATGGAGGAAAACCTACGTACTAACCCCTATGGGGTTCATGGGGACAATAAAAAGAATACCATAACTTGATAAAATTTGGTAATGTACATTCACTAGGTAAGATTTAATTTTCATATAATGACAAAACCAACATTGCAGCAAACATACATACTCAATCCCATGGTTTTTTGTAGGAATTTAGAAAATATACAAAAATTATGTTGAAAATTCTCTTTGTACGCAGGTCTGCTGCGATGGGGGTATTATTTACATAGATCAATTGTCATTTTAATATATGTTTTTCTCCTGGTTTTATCTCCTAAAAGCCATTTTGACAAATAAATGAAAAAAGAGATTACATATAATCAAGATTAAGTTGATACGAGTGTTTATACTTGAATCAACACCAAGCATGTCCAAATGCATGTCCAAATTATTTCATGTTACACATAGGTTTAAATAGAAAGTCAGGTTTAAACTAAATTTGTCAGATATCTGGGTATTCAGGACATACCTTCATATCACATTTTTGCTTGTTTCACCCAAGTAACCATAAAATGAAGTAAGGTGACGTACTTTATAGACATTCTGTTGATGTTTGAATGTAAGCTTTATACTTCTAAAACCATTGGTTAAATTTATTACTTTGTATTTGTTTACAGCAAAAAATAAATATTTACAATTAATTCTAAGAGAACAATTTTAAATAAGTAATACATTATTCCAAAAGGGAAATCAAAGTTGGATTACGAAGTGCGGTTGTGTTTGTGTTGACAAACAAAGCCGTAAATTTATCAAGTTAGAGTGTCTCCAATTCGGTAATATTTATTGTTGGAGTTATGTAACTTGATAAACAAAGATTTTAGAAGGTACAAAAATAATTTATTGAGTCTGTCTCTACAACTGTTGTACAACAGAAATATTTGAAATATTTCCATTTGTTATATTTTTCATAAAACTAGTTAAAAACAAATGTTACACAATTTATATAACTCTCTGATTAACTAAATATAATATTGACTCTGTTGGAGATACCATATATACATGCCGATATACATAATAGAATATGAGTAAGGACTGATTACCAGAATTATGAAGTTAAATAAAAATGGCATAAAATGGCATAAGAACGAATCGGGTTTAATTTTTTTTTCATCTTATTCAAAGTCCTTTATCCTGACCAAGGTCTCTTGTTGAACTTCTGATATTCTTTTAGGAAGAAAGGTTACAAATAACCGTTAAAATAATACACTGATAACACACATCTTCCCACTTTCGCTACTGTTTACGTAAACAGTAAATTTAACAGTAAGGTTTAATGTAACAGAAAACAAAAAACCATGTTAGTGGAATAACTGGTCTAAGAATATGAATTTTGTAGTGATCTAACAATCTAAACACGAATTAAAGAAAAAAAAACATGAAAAATATGACAGTCTAATAACTATTTTTGTGTGAAATAAAATAATATGAATACGAAAAAGATTTCATAAGATAGTATCAAATACTTTAAAAAAGATTTGTTATTTTGCTTTAGAATGAATCGTTCATATCACTTTAAAAACAATAGTAAACTTATATGTACATAGGCAGGTTTGATTTGTTGAGGGTGGTTCCATTACTTGACATTACAGTGGTTCTCATAATAGACAAGTGGGCTCAAGAGGACTTTTTTAATAGTTAATAGCAAACGTTGAATTTAAATTTTTAATAGGGTGTCCCAAACTCATTTTTTTTTTACATCACTTCATCTCAAATCTAACAATATGGGATCAAAGAATTTCGGTCCACAAGTAAGCGAGCTATAGAGTTATTTATACTGCAGATAATTAATTGAATCCCGTCACGGAGCGCCGCTCCTAGTATTGATGTTTGGGTATGCAGCTTATTATTGAGCTGGCGGCATGACCGTGCTCTTTGCTGGCAATCGTTCTCAGATGAGTATATTACATGTCCGCAGTTAAATCACCTTTACTCTCTTATAATCCTGAACTTCTCTTATAATCATCCGTGATGATTATACCTTTGAAATTGAAATTAAATCCTTTAAATATAGGCAACAATGTAAAGTTTGGTATTTCATGTAACTTTGATGAAATTTTAGTTTGAAGATTTTAAACAAAAGAACGGTAAAATGATTCATTTCCCCAATCGGCCTTTACTTCAAAAAGCCATATTCAAAATGTTATGCCATTACATGTAGTCGTTCTTGAATTGTTCATTATTTAGAAAATGATTCAAAATTACATCTGTTGAAGTAACTATGAAGTTTTATTTTTATTTTATTTAAATTTTAGCTTGTCTTAGGTGCAGAAATGTGTCGGAGAGAGTTCCAGGAGAGCCTTGCTAATTGAATCGTATAAATAAACAACTAATTTACCTGTGTTTTATCTTTTAATTCAAATGGCTGAAATTATTTCGGTCGTAATTATTGATGTATAATCAATTAAAATCCAAGTGTTTAATGTTCACAGGAATTGTAATTTGATGTTTTTGGTTGTAATAGCGTGTTTGTGATAAATTTGAATATGAACTAAGAACATGCCAGTTGACGTGTTTAACTGCCCCTCTTAACAATGATATTATTACTTACTATGAAAAACCAAAACAGACAGTAACTTGACTAAATTAATACCAAAGTATTTCTTACTTTTGGATATAAATTAAGTAAAAAAATAATAATAATAATAATAATAATAAACGAATAAGTAATAATTTAAGGTAACATAAAGTAAAAATGAATAGCAAAGAAGGCAGAATTAAAATAATAGCGTTTCGGCTAGCCTTGAACTTCAAACAAACCTCAGTTTGAAAGTTTAGGCTACAGTACGAATCTGAAGTCTGAGCAAAGTAGCAAAGTTATTCGACAGCGAAAATATCACAAGGGCAACATATCTTCAATTACGAGTTTAGGAGTTCTTTTGGCAAATATCCAGATTCATTTTCATATAGCTTTTTTGTTTCAGGACCAAACTTAACTTCTCTTGCTTCTTTACAATTGGCTATTTTTACTTAAAGTAAAGTAACAAAATATTATAAGTTATTATATTTACATCTACAAATTTTATCTCCCTATAAATTATTCAACACAAAGTTTAAACGTTTACTTTTATCTACATGTTTTAAATCATTGTATCTTAACAACAATAATAATTGCTTTATTGTGGAGCGTTTTTCAAAGATAAAATCCCTTTAGCATAATGCAGCAGGCCTAATAAGTGAATACGCCAATTTTTCCCAAAGGAACTATTTGCACATAAAATTATTCAATAATATTATAAACAATTTACGATAAGCCGACAAACTAGTTTGAAAACGGAATCAGTCATTAGTACAGACAGAGCAGTAATGACATTACTTTCCAAGCAGCATCCGGAGCTCTTATTGGCTCACTAGAGAACCCTGGTTGAACTTTCGCCTTGGATCAAAAAGACCGATGGTCCGCTGTAGCCTTAAGGAAGTCAAGTCAAGCCATTAATCCACCTGCAGAAGACAAAAGTGCCGGATCTTAAGGAAAACTTAACGTAATTTGATAGGATCCTTCCAAAATAGCCAAAAGACTTATTTAATTTTACTGTACTTCCTGCACTCACCTTATCAGAAAAGGTATAACTGATGACTGATGATAAGGTATATTTGTGTTTGGATCTTTCTGGTTATTGGTTATATACGCAAATTGTTGCAATCATTATTTGTTGCAAAAAATTTCATATACTCCAGAATTCGGCGTTAAGGTTATCAAAATAAATTAATTTTTACCTTGTTGAATTTACTGCTTTTTATGTCAATCGAGATCCACCTTCTTTAATTACGTTTAACAGTCTGCAGTACCGCTCGAATTAAATTTGTATTCCAATAAGACTTATTATAAATTTCAAACATCCACTACGCCTTTGATATTGGTTGAAAATTTTGCATTAAATTTCAAGTTAATTTTAATATCTAGGGCAATGTGAAATAAAAATCACGATTATAGAGCGATTTATGATATTAATCTACCTAATAAAAACGCATCCATTTTCGAACAAAAAATGTTGAGAATACTTTGTTGTTGATCAATATAAAACAGTATATGAACTTTGATTTCATAGGACCTATGTATTGAAAGTTCCTTTAAAATGACAGATGAACCTGCTGTTAACTAGTAAAGGCGTAGCGGATGTTTAAAATTTAACATTAGTCTTATGGAAATAAAAATCCAAGACGGGCGGTACTGCAGACTCTTAATGAGGTTTTACAAGAATATCTTCGAGAACTGTAAATAATTTATTTGAATTCTTCATGGAGTCGTAAGTAATAAAGTAGAGTTAAAATAATCCATGGTTTAGTTAGTATGCTAACGACTTGTTTGAAGTACTAGGATAACGTTGCGGTTTTAACAAAGGATATCTTACCTCGTTATCTCAATGCCTTGTTAAGCTATTACTGTAAGGTTTCCTTCCTCTTGGCGCAGCTCCAGTGAGCCGTTTGTTTTACGGACATAGCTTAAAGAGTTTGTTTCTAGCTCGAGAAATACTTTACTGGGATAAGGTGTTAAGTAATGGAACATAATTTTACAAATGCAATCATGCTATTTTTCTAGGGAATTTGGTAATAGATAATAGGTAATTGACAAGAGAATGAGTTTAAATGTTTCCTATCAAAACGTGAAGCTAAACCGGTGAAAAATGCTTATTTTTTCACGGATGTAAACAATGATTGGGTATGTGCCAAATGTCCTCTTATAACGCAAGATTTAAGGACAATATTTACTTCCTGTATTGAAATTACACCATGAATACCCTCTTTTAAATTTAAAGGTCTTTGTGGGTTTATAAGTACTTACAAATCAAAAACTTGGTAGTTACTTGACCAAAGTAAGTGCATTCATTGTAATATTAGAATGCTTTGTAAAAGAAAATAATTTTGTGTACGTACAAATATTCATGTCCACGGGAATGCTGTGTTTTATGAAATATTTAGATATTTTAAACCATTTATCCTTTTAATAAACCACGTTGATGTCTTTAACTAACATTTTTATTAAAATGAGTCTTCTTCGCTGACCCGACCTCGAGATCGACACGTCCTCTCTAACTGCTTTCCATTTTTTTCTGCTAATTCCTTCCATTCATTCACGTCCTTAAGCAAATCATTTGCTTTGCTCAATCGACCCCCAGTGTCAGCTCTTCGATCCCATTACTAGCATCCAGAATTAGCAAGTTAGTTTTTCTCAGTGGCCCCTCAGGGTGAGCTCGTTTTATTCGTTATGAGATTAGTAAAGTGACGATTGGAAACTGACAAATGTTTTGTGGCTTAAATTAATCCTTCTTATTTAAAATGTGTCCATAAGAATAACAACTAGTAAAGATATTGGGACGGAGTCCTGATGTGTTTTAAAAACAAAACCAAGCCTATTACAATCTTTGAGATATTTTCTTGCAAAATAGTTTATTATGTCAGTTGACTTTGCAATATAGTGTTAATAAAAAAACCTTCTTCACCTTTTAAAGTATGCGTAGGATCGATACAAGTGACATCAAAGATTTATTTTCTTTTCATACATATGTATGAAGTATATTTATAATTGTTATAAATACAGGTGATTTATGACGAAGTGCATAAATTTCGGGAGCTGATTCTACACATGAAAATAAGCAAAAAGGCCATATCATATGCCATATGTGTCATAAATCCTTCGTTTAGCCGCTAGCCGCCATTTGGTTTTTTATACGTAATAATTTTTATTTCTGTAACGGATTGATAGATTGACTTAATATTTGATATGGACTTTTACTATAATAATGTCAGTTTCAGGAAAAAATGTTATTTTCCTATGTGTATTTTCAAAATGGCGGTCATTTAAAAATTTTAAACTCAAATTTTTTAAAAACGGCAAATTCCATAAAATTTTTTTTTTTTTTTAAGAGACAAAAAAGTTTGACAAATTTAATTATATAAACAATCATACCAAGTTTTTAAAAATCTAACAACAAATATCGGATTTATTTAGATTTTTTAAAGACATTTTTCTAAATTTGTAGTGATTATAATGCAATATCGATGTTTTCTGCAGAAAAATCGCAATAACTGTGCAATTGTTGTCAGATCTTTACAAACTTGATATCATTATTTAGATAATTTAATTTATCAACTTTTTTGTCTCTTATAAAATTTTGATGCAATTTGCCGATTTTGAGAAGAGTTTAAACTCTAAACTGGCCGCCATTTAAAAATATATACATCGGAAAATAATAATTTTTTTTGTGCAATAAAGGTCCATGCCAAATATGAAGTGAATCCATCAATCCGTTATGGAAACAAAAATTATTACGTGTAAAAAACAAAATGGCGGCAAGCATCTAAACGAAGGATTTTAGGACATATGTTGATATGACCATTTATTTTTAATTTAATGTTTAGAATCAGCTCCCGAAATTTCTGCACTTTGTCATGATTCACCCTGTATAAACGATGTTTTTTTTTATATGTAAAGTACCATTATGTTCTTAGTCAGTCAAGTTGTTTCAATCTCAGGTTAATTCTCTTCTGATAGGTTAACATTATCAAACAGATTATTTTAAAATAAGGCGAGTAAAACTGCAAATCTATAGTTTAATTAAGACTTTTAATATACAAAATAGTTACCAAAAATTATATACTTTTTAAAACTTTAAGTATATATTAAAGCTGGTATTAACATTTTTGTTTGTCATAATATTGCTGGAAAACAAAATTTCTTGATTACTCCATTTTCGGTTTTAATATTACTTACTAAAAGCATGATTCTACAGTCTTTAAAATTTTTAATTCAATTATGTAGCTGTGTTATCCAACATAATGTAATAAATGAATACTTTGAAATTTGAAATTTTAAGTGAATTCCCTTTTTCTTAATTGATATTGTAACACTTAATTTCCACTTAAATGGAGCAAAAGATAAATCATCCTCATCATTGTCAACATCTCCTTTCACAATCAATATTAAAAAGATGTGTGAAATTTGGCCGTAAACTTTTTAGCTTAAACCTTCGGTTAAGTTAATATATAAAATTGTACTGAAAAAATAACTGACAGCCTTTATTGGAGACTTAAGGGCACTTGGTTAATTAAAATTCTGGATCAAGCTGTAATTAGTTTTGGCTGCAAAGGTCAACCGTCCTTTTCATACCTTAATAAATGATACATAATTTCCAGTTTCAGGATATGAGTGTTCTGTATTTCGAAAACGTAACCGCTAGAAAATAAATTTCGTTTACTAGGCGATGTATTGACATTCAACAGTTTTGATATTTCTTATAACTCGCCTTTAATTTCATTGGTGTTCAATCTCTATTTTGTATAGACGGGGTTAATATTGAAAACATTTATTTATTACTAAAAGTTCAATAACTATGCGTTTAAAAACAATAAATAAATTTTACTATAGGAAAAATATTTATTAGTGTCTTATAATTAATATTTAAGGTAATCCCATAAAATATTTAAAACAATTTTAACCAACTGAAACAATAAACGTTGTTGGATGAACAGGCGATATGCGATACTTGAGTGCCAGCCGTCTTCTATTGTCGAATTCCCCCAGATATTACAGTTGAACACCCGCTCCCTATGAATTGTTTTCATAGAAATAACACTGGTATGGCAAAATTGTTCTTTATTGACTACTGAACTATAAAATAGTTGTTCTGCAAATAAAATTTAATATTTTTCATATTGGATTTAATACTAACTAACTATGGATAAATATAATTTGAGTAATGATGTGAGACATAACATTTAACATTGGTGTATTATTTGTTCATTATATTTCCATGCGTCTGTTCATTATTTTTTTAAATGCTAATAAAGTTTACAAGGTTTTTCTAAAATTTCCACTTGGTACACTTTAATAAATCTGGTGTAAACTAGGACTGTTGGATCTTTGTACATTTAAATATTTAAGAAAGTTTATTAAATTTGTGTTTATACAAATTGTGTTTTTATTTTTTCCCATAAAATTTTATTTCCGGTTCAATAAGTAACCAAATACATAAAACTATTTATACATGTATTTCAAAGTACCATACTACACAGAAACCAAATAAAATTTTAAAATACTTAGATTTAAATAGGCCTACAGAGTTTAAAAAAAATTCGGAACAACTTATTAATTTTTTAATAGTTTGTTGATACAAAATTAGTAAGTACGGTATTGAAACTTACAAATAAAACAAAGCAACAAAACACCAAAAAGCAAACCAAAACACAAAAATCAAAATCACAAAAGCAAAAGTAAACCAAAACATCACGTTATTTATAGTTAGTTGTATTTTTAACGGTTTTGATTCACTTTAAGAGTAGTAAAAATCCAAGTTTATTCAAACATACATTTAAGCAAAAATTTCATAAATTAGGGTTTTTATTTGTTTTTTGTTTTTGTTTTTGTTTTTTAAACAATATCTAGTAGCCTATTCCGTGTAAAACACTGTGGATAAAGAAACGCTGCTACACTTCAGAATGAGTGACACCCAAGACTCAGGCAGATGATGGTGAGGAAGGAAATTTAGCCAAGGAACGAAGGAGTTTAATACATGTTATTCATTGAATACGTTGATAGCCTGCTTGACCAGCATTTTCAGCGGCTGCCGACAGAGGCTATCAGTATCGGAGGTCTCGCAGGTCAAAAACTTTTTTTGAAGGTTCTAAGATTCGTGTGTGCTCCAATTTTTCAGCTTTTTTTAGGTTCAATTAAATTGGGAGTAATTTTAAATTAAAGATAAAGACTTGGCCCATTTTATCTAGTTTTTAATTTTTTCTTAACATTTTCAATCCATACCAAGCTATATTGAATCAGAATTTATCCACTTTTATCAAATTTGATCCATTGTAGTTTGAAATGGATTAAAAAAAATAAAAACTAGATCAAATATCCCAAGTGTCTATATTTCATAAAAAAGCCCTTTCACTTTTACCGGACTTAAAATAAATGCGGAAAATTGAAGCAGGTGAAGCACTGTATGACGTACTAAGAGCGGTCTTTTAGACCCCTCTTAATGACTACGGAAGAAAATTGTTTAACTACGGCACATTTGTCCATTTAACTAACTTTAATATAATGTAAATTAAATTTTAATTGTAATGGACTGAGTTACAAATTTTCCATCGATTACAATACTTAACATTCTTGTATAAAGTTCTTCTAACAGAAATAGAGTTTTATCTTGAAAATAAACAATTAGACACAAAAGTCATAAGTATCTCTATTTACTTGGCACATCATTATCCCATTGGATTTAAAGTTTGACCTTTCTCTCTGAGAATCCTTGGGGGAACTAATGTAAAATGTTTATATTCCTTCGGCGAACCTCAGTCTGAATTGGTAAATGAAATCACTTGGTGTCTGGGGAAATCTGCTCAAAACATATTCCTCCCAAACGCTCAGGTAATACGAAAATATGTCAGTTACTGTAAATTTCAGTATTAGTTGGAATTTTACTGATGCGAAAAATCTAGTTATTGAGCATAGAAAGCTGGCTAAAGTTATTTCAAATTTCGTCAAATTATTTTCTAGGTCAAATAACAACTGCTTTCTTTTCATAATATTAGACAATACATTATTAGTTTAGTAGAATTATTCTTCATAATTTTTCTAAATTATTTAAAGAGCTTTCTCAAAGTTTACAAATTACATAACCGATAACTATAGTATTTTTAAAATTTATATAGGGAATTGCAATGTTCTTTAAATAGATATGTATTAAATATAAAAAAGATATAACTTATGTTATGAATAAAGGAAGAAAATATATTTTTAAACGTATATGTGGTGAATTTCCGTAAACAAAGTTGCTGAGGTGTTTTTTTAAAAAGACTTTTAAACTTAATTTTACTTTTTGAAAAATTAAAAAGTAAAATTAATTAAATTTACTTTTAATTAATTATTTTGAAGGGCGGTTTTTGTGACATAACCATATAAAATTAAAGATTTTTAAAGTTCCTTATGTGACTTAAGCCAATGAAGTTAGACTTATTTTGGGGACGACTCTTCAAACGAAGATTGTAGGAAGCTATATTATACGTATTTCATAATAAAAAATTAAAATAAAAAACAGCTTATATACTTCACAAAGTCTTTGATTGTCTTATAGTCCTCCATCCGAATTTTATGTTTGTTAACATTAACGTTATAACAACAATAAAAAAAAATCACACACTCCATTGATAAGCAATATTCCCAATTCTTAAAAAGAGCATTAAATTGCATGAATGCGACCACATTGATTAATGTATGTCGCTTAACCCAAAAGATTTTGATATTGGTATACATTATCTTTATGAAAACTAGCTTTAGCCTAAATCATTAAAACATATTTGTTTCGATATACTTTAGCATTTTTTTTAATGATGCAAAACACAGAGCGGAGAGTTAGCGGAACTAATGAGCTCAGTAACATACTGGCAAAGTTAACTAACTTAAAATGTAGTCAAAATATTAATCTTTTTCCATATTAGTGATATTGTACAGCTATGTAATCAACTTATAAAATTTGTATTTGTTTTAAATTTCCTTGCAGAAGAGAGGAATTGTGAAAGTACATTTAAAATGAATGTATCTGGTCTTGGCGGCAACTGTTTTCCATTTACCCGCAGCCTGGGGCTGCCGCGTGTGGTTAGGACTCACGCTGTGTATAACAACTAACACTGCAGAGTTATCTGAAACATTAACCCAACTCCCCAACTGGCTTTCTTTAGATTTTCATTCCGACCGCCAAGGACTTTTAATATATATATATTTATATGAACATAGTTTTACTTTAAGTTGTGTTAAAAGTCTATGAAGTAAATACGGTATTCTATTGTTTTCCTATTTTCAAAAATGTTCATTTAATTTAACATTAAAATAACGGCTTTAGAGTGATATTGTATGTTATAATACAGAGTAAATAATATTTAAATCAAGAACGTACAATATTCACATTAAAACCTAATATTTAGAAACTGAATATTTTTTTGAATGAGAAAATAATGTGAGAGAAATATGTGGTATTGGCCAAAAACTTAGATTATTAAAACAAATACAAATTTTATCAATTAAATAAAATTTATTTTTTAATACCTAGCATAATATATAACTTTTGGGAATAGATATGTTATAGTACAATAAATTAAGTATATTTGTGTGTTAGATTCAGTGGAATCTTTAAATTGGACGGTGGGTTTAAAGTGTTTAAAATATAGCCGGTTTGAGTTAAGAAATATATAAAACTATTTATTTGTGGAACCTTCTTATCGGTAAGCATGACAAATACTAAAGTAAAATTGCAGAAACCAGCAGGGAGCTGTCTCGAAGTTTTGGCCCCGGCACAGTTGAATGTTATATACCTTAACATATATATGTTAAGGAATTTAGTTTGATTACTAAATATCCCAAATATACCACATAGGCACCGCATTCGAGTATTCTTATATAAAGTTACTAAATCTTAAAATAATACACTAAAACAATCTATTTTTAAATTTAATGAAATGCTAATTAGGGCTTTTAATGATATTGATAAACTATAGCAAGGATACATTTGTTAAATTAATAAGTAAGTTAGTTTCGTTTAAATTACTAATATCCAAAACTAAAACAGCATTTCTCTCAAATTTTAAGGTTGATCTATTGTAGCAGTTAAAAATTATCCTATTTAACGTAACTCTTATAGATTTGATGGCAATACAGCATTTAAGTATTATTTAAAATGTTACAAGTGATGTAGAAAAATGGGGTTAGTCTTTAAAGATAACTCATTGAACTGGCGATTTTAATTGCGGTACGCTATTAAAATAAGACTAAAAGATATTTTCCACCCTTCATAAAGAATTAATATATTTTATATACGCTATATTAGAATCTGGACAATCCCTAATTCAGGTGTTACGAATATGTATAAATATAATAATATAGTCCGATTAAGCCACTCTCTTTGGAAATTTAATGTGTGCACAAAAACAAGAGTACAAATCTAGTTTTTCTTGTTATTACAAAACAGGAACAAATTGTTTTTAGCTAAAACTATCATTATAAAATCACGGTATGGATCCAAGCGAAAGACAAATACCCTGAATCGGTAGTTAGGAACATCGTAAAGCTATCGCCATAAATCTGCCTTCTTTGAGGATAGGCGCTGGTTTGACTTTTCTGACCTTGTTCACTTATAAATAATTTTTCATTTAATAAAACTATTTTAACAATCGTATTTAATTTTTTTTTTAAATAAAAATGTTAATTTTTTGCTATTGAACATTTTAGCCTATAAATTTATTGAAGAATCTATCTTAAATAAATATATTGTTCAATAAAAATCTTACTAAAAACTAACAAAGATTTTGCCAATCAAGATATTATTACACTTGTACTAAACTAGTACATCGTGCTTTAACATCTTTCATATTTAATTTTCCAGATTCCTTTCTTTTTATTTCATATCATATGCCTTATCAAACATTATGAAAATTGAAATGTCAGTTACGAAAACCGATATTTAATTTTATTTTGAACATCGATTGCACTTTTTAAAAGATAAATGCATAATTGAAAACATAAATTTACACTTATATTAAGGAAATAAGTGTTATTTATAAATAATTAAAGTTTTAAAATGCATGAAAGAGAAATTATTCTGTCATCAACATTTATCTACCTTGGAGTTTTCTCAAAACCACAAATTACATTTTATTTATACAGTATATTACTGACAACATTTTGTTTTAATTTAAACGCAGCTCAATTAACATGGCAAAAGGTGACGTGTTTTCAAACTTCTTGTTTAAAACACGGATTCAAAACGTTTAATTTATCATTATCATTAATTTATCGTTTATCATTGAAAACCCTGTGGTTACGCATTACACGTTTCGACTATAATAATGTTATGATTTCATTTACATTTCACGATAGCAGCATACTTTTTGTAAATGTAATTATTGTCCCTGTATTAATATATTATGTCAGCGTGTTGATATGTATGTGTGAAAAAAATAAAATTAAACTTGAGCTCATATCTGGAACATAGTTGCTATTTGATCATTTTAGAAACTCCCAAGATGCATTTTACTACAAATATTAATGGTACTTACTATTAGTATTAAGTTTTGTTTAATTTGAAATCATTTTTTCATACGCATTTCAATTATATAATGATCAAGAAATCAATTACTAATCGAAATAAAAGTTTTTATTTGCATTTTCGTTTATTAAAAATATTACTTGTTTGCTGTTTGTTGTGATATTTATTGTTACGTACATTGTTTAAAGTGGATACTATATCTTAACGTAATCCAAATACTAGGTATACAATGCAGTTGTCTGCTTGCAATATTGAGAGAAGCGACTATTTTTTAAATCAATAATAGCAAATGTTTTATGGGTAATTCAAGTGAGCTCGTTCGCTACGCTCACTCGCCGTCAGGGTTTGGGTCAGCTCGTTTGCTACTCTCACTCGCCGTCAACTTAGTTCGTTCACTGCGCTCACTCACCTTTTGGGGGCTCATTCGCTGCACACACTCGTTGCCAGATTTAGGTTGTTCGCTGCGCGTAATCGCCACAAGTCTGCAATACTCTAATAATTTTTTACTACGCAGGTTTGCTGCGAGGGGCTATTATATGTTTACAAGATATTAAATGGTGCTTCGTCCAAGATTTGCACCTCCTCTCCGTAAACGTTGCATTTCATTCACGTAAACAAACCACTAAATTAAACAAAACAACAATTTCACATAAAACTACTGTATTCACAAACAGCTGATAGTAACAGTCTGCAGTTAAATTTGATCCTTATAACAGCTGTATAATCAACACACAGTAAACAAACCAAATAAAATATTTCTTCCATTAAAATAACATGGTAACTTTAAAGGGCCGTAGGGCAGAACCCTTAAGTCCGATTTGGACCATTTCAGATTTATACCTTCCCATATTTAAATGGTTACTATGACCGAGCAAAATTTCGTGAGGATCACTCCAGCCGTTCAGGAGGAGTACTTGTAAATAAAAAGCCAGAGTGTAGTATAGGAGCTTCGCTCGCTCCGCTCAATAATTATCTTAATTTATTAATGTATTCAGCTATCTTATTCTTATGAATTGCATTCTGGCCTCTATTGATTTTTTCTGCAATTATAACACTCTTTATTGATTCTACTTAATTAGTCAGCCATTTTTTTCCTGGATTGTATTCACTAAAAAAAGTGGTGGAATAATGAATTCTGCATGGTCGAATGAAATTAAAACCATTTCAGTTTTATGGTAGTTTGATGATAAATATTATAATAACATTCAAGGTCAAGTAATATTATCATAAGAATAACAATTTAGAGCCAACATTCTGTGATTCATATTTTTATTACCATGTAGTGCTTTATTAAGTCTTGAAAACTATTTTAGAGAAACCATCATTTTAACTTTGTCAAACTTAGTTTTAAAAAGTTATTTTTTAAAACAAACTTATTATATTGTATTATTAGCATTCACTCAGAAACCTCAAGCAGTAATATTCTTTATAGTATTATCAGTAACAGACGGACAGCGCACTAAAATGCCCATTGCAAATAGGCTCAGTTTTGTTCAAGACAACCTCATTTGCTCCATTCACTCGACTTTACGACGAGCTCGTTCACTTAGCTCACTCGCATTTCAGTCAGTTTTAATGTGCTACGGGTGCTAGGTGTATATTTGTTGAAACAAATAATGAATCTGTAACATGTGCATTCTAATTATTTAGTTAACAGCTAAATAATTCTTTCTAAAGTTCATAATTCTTACTAATGCCTTTGTTTTTACATGGCTTTTATTTATCTAAACATTCATAATCAGCAGTGTAAAATACGATTTAATAAATGATAAACTATTTTGACTATACAGTAGTACTATTTAATAATTTAGTAACTGGCTGTCATGCAAAACCACATGTTTATACTGGAACACGAAGTCTGCACTTTGACCTTTGAGTCAGCTGTTTTAACTAGGAGTACGCTTGTTCCGCACGTATGGGGATGAACGGCAACATAAGACTGATAATCCTAGTTGCAAGCTATTAAAAATAAACAAATAAAAAGTAACACATCTATCAAATTACACATATTAACTACATAGAAAGAAGTTTTAATTTTTTGTGGTATTAATGAAATATGATTACTAATACTTTTGTTGCTCCCATGATAAAATATACCATTAAATGTCTTTAAAACAAGTAACAAACAATCTTGTATGTTAAGAAGTAAACACTTTTACAGTGCTATACCTATACGATTTTTAGTTTTCTTACACATTTAAGTGTCCTAAATTAAATTTATTACTTACCCAAAAAATTTATTATTAAATTGATTGCGATAGTAAAAATTTCTAGTAAATTTACTCTTAGAGCTGTATAGTGAAAATATCCCATCGCTGCAGACCTGCGTACTCAGCGAATTTCCAAAGGGATTTGATATTTTGTATTTTCTCCATAAACACTATAAAAATGAGTTTATAGGTTTGCTGCCATGGGATTTCTTTTATGTTAGTTGTTAGGAAATGTAATGGTAAGGTACGGTAAGGTAAATATCAAATTGTATCCCAGTAAACCCTATGGGGATGAGTATGTAGGTTTACCGCCATGTGGGTTTTGTAACCAAATATCAGTTAAACTCTACCTTGTGAATGTACATATCAAATTTTACCAAGTTACGTCGTTATGTTAATAAATATGTGAGACAGAGGGTTTTGTTGATTTCCCATAAGAATAACATGGAAAAACTTTTTTGGATTTTCTCCGTAGCCTGTTGAGCCAAGTTAAAAATGCAAAATACTAAATTGTTTGTTTTTTAAGCTTTTTTTTAATGATTTTAGTTAAAATTGTAGAATTTCAAAAATTGAGGGCCAAAAATGCCAAAACCCCATTTTTCACCCCTTTGAAACTTCATAAAACCCCGTTCCCATTTAATAAAAATCGGGGGTCCCCTTCAAAAGTTATTATTACCACATTTATATGCATTTACGCATTTATAGAGAAACATATATATATATATATATATATATATATATATATATATATATATATATATGAAAATGAACGAATGTTGTTTTTGGCTTCTGGGGACCAAAAAATTAGGGTTTTGGCATTTTTTGCGATTAATTAAAAAAAATTCACTAACATGTTAAGATAACATTGAAAATAACCTTAAAATAATAAAAGATTTAGTATTTTGAAAAAATAGCTTTACTAATTAATATCAGGTAAAATGCAAACCCAACCTCCCATGTTATCCTCTTAGGAAATCAATAAAACCCTATATTGCTTAATTTTTTAACAATTTTCAATACAATCTGGTACATATATTTATGAGTAACTAATATTTGGTCAAAACCAACCATGGCAACAAATCTGGGTACATGTTAAATCCCATGAAACTTTGGTGGAAAATTAATATACAGTTTTGTCTAGTTGAAATGAGTACCAACTTGTGGTGCAAAAGTCGTTTCCATGAAGTATTTGTCATCGATTTCCTCAACTGAAAGGTATTTTTTGTTTTACTTCTGCTTCAAACTCATGGTACATTTAAAACTCGAAATTCAGCATAACAAAGCACCAGAATTGCTCTATAAAAATGCTTCAAGGACAGCGACGTGATTAGTGACTATTGCTAGCGACTATCGCTCCGCTGAATATTATTATTGGGATTAGGTTGCGCATTTAACATCTGTACATAGCTGTATCCTACAGCTGTAAATAGGTTAGTTTGGATGAATCAATCACTATTGGATTGGTCGGAGAACTATGTGCAGCATTTTTAGCAATGACATGTCATACGTAAAATTAAATTGCTTGATTTCGAGCAATAAGTGCACTAGTTAATATAAAAGCCGTTTCTAGAAGCTTTTCATCTTCCATTGTAGTTCCGTATTCCTTGAAGAAATTACAATCAACAACTAAACACGTGAAAAATTAAGAAGAAACGCTTGCTTGCTTTGCTCATTATAAGGAGGACTTATTTCACTGAATTCATCAGTTTTTAATAAATCAAAAGATTTTAATAGATTTGTAGAGAATTGTGATGAAAATATTTTTGTTGTATGGCTAAATCATTTATATATAAAATTGTGATTGAATTGTATTAAATATAAAATAACTTTATTCATGAAGCATTATACATTAAATGAAGTCATAAATGAAATTAAAACTAACACTATAGAATTGTGATTAAATAAAACAATAAAAACACCATAACTCATCAAAACTGTGAATGTTTTGCAAATCAAATATTGGTTTTAGTTTCCTCTTTAACTGCAAACTCATTAAAAGTTCCCACCTTGGGCAATATAAATATTATTTCCATGCACAAGATGCTTTTTTGTTTTTTGTTTTCTAGTCTATGCAGATAATACACCCATTTCATACCTATGTCTGTTGTGATTTATCTTTGTCCTCCGACTTAGCAACCATTTCTTGTTAAAATGTTTTTGTTTGTTTGTTTGTTTTTTTCTCTGGTATCGTAAGATTGTGTGAAAGGTATTGTATAAAGACTGTTTAAACTATCATAATCAACAAGAAATATTTTCACACATATTTATCCCATTTTAGGTTGAATATAATTCTTAGTGCCATTTTTTGTTGTACAATAAATGTATGTAAGATTGTGTGAAAGTTATTCTTATAAAGACGGTTTATATAAACTATCGTAATGTCTATCACCAAGAAATATTTCAACACAGATTAATCCCATTTTAGGTTGAATATAATTCTTAGTGTCATTTTTTGCAGTACAATAATTTTGTTAACATACAACATACATGTATTAAGCTCCACTTGTTTAACATGTGTGCGGCTAGGCCTAATCGTTTTTTAAGACCCGTCCTCCCATCCTGAAATTTACAAAAAATTTTAATAATCTTACTTTAGTGAGAAATGATGCTACTGGTACATTTTTGAATACTTATATTTTGTTTCTGGTGGTAAAAAGTGGTGCCACCTTCCATGGATACATTTGTAGCCAATTACAGCACTGCGGCAGTGACTTTACTCTTCGGGTATTAAATATGAGATTTTTTTTCTTGGAAAGATTATTTTAGGATAACTTTTGATGTGTTTACTTTAAAGATTTACTTATGAAAAATTGCCCAACCCATGAAAAAAAATACAGATGCATTTTTGGAAGTCATACTCCGGATAATTAGTATCCGACATTTTATGCACCTGGTACCGTTACAAAAAACCCCTAACGCAAAATCCCAGCTAAAAACTACTACAATACTAAAACATGGACTAAAATAATCTAATAATTACTTGCGCATGCAAACTGATTTGCGACTGAGTCATGGTTCCAAAATCAGCAACAGAATCCAGGTGCAGCACTGTTCAGCGGGGCCCACGACAACAGGAAATAGCATCTTATATAGATATCTGTCTAATGCTGTGCGGATTTTCAAAGCCCTCACTCTAATAACATTGAAACGATGCAACTCGCAAAGCAATAGTACATGGCTACAAAATCACCCGGATTAGGATTGAAACACAGATGGCTACAATTGAAGCCAAGAAGCCACGAACGTGTGAAATTTATTTTTGGACTAATGAGATTTCTGCTTTTGCCTGCTGTAGAAACAATGAAGTTACTTACATTAAATAACAGCAACAGCTCTTGATATTTTTGAAATGGTATATTTCTTCACTAGTACAGAAAGTGGTAGTTATCGGTGCAAGATCGAGTTTCAAGTACGAGGCTTCGCTGAATTAGGTCAAGCACCGGTATACCACTTTCGGACGAGTTATGAACAGTACTTTTCATCATACCACCATTAATAAAAAATATTTTGTACAAAAGTTAATAAATTTTGACCTATCTATATACCGAATTTGACGTTGTTATTGTTTATCTTGTATTTGAACTGATTTCAGCTGTTAAGTATTGACACAGACAAATATCATTAGAGGTTTGTTATTGTTTCATTTATTTCAACAAGCAAAACAATCAGAGGTTTGAAATTAGTACTTAATGGAATAAATGACTGTCAGTAAAATAGCAACGCTCTTGGAGTAAAATCTTGGATGTTTTTTCGGCCTAGTTCCAAAAACCACTGTTTTCCGTTTTCAGACGTTTTCAAAATAGGCCTATTTATTAAAAAATAAAATAAAAAAGACGCTATTTGAAAATTAAAATAAAGGAAAATAATATTTTTCTGTAAATTGAAATCTATACATTAATATAGGCAAGCATGTTTCATTTCCTCCTTTTTTTCTCAACTCGTGTGTGTCATAGGAGAAGTCCGCGCATATGATTTGAAAGGTAGTGTCCTGTAGATGAGCAGAATTGCATTATAATTCGGATTGGTCCCCAGGGCTACGCCCCAAGGGCTTTCAAAGTTCCAATGTTAATCTTATGGGAGAAGGGTAATTTATTTCATTAATACCAGCATTTTATACGGACAGCTGTTGTAATAAAAAGTTTTATAAAAACAGTAAGAACAGATGTTTCAAATACAAAATATTTGTTTTTCAATTTAAATTGGGTCCAGTCCAGAGCATCTAAAATTTTGGTCGAATGTCGACCAGTAGGCGATCTCTAGTTTATATTAATGGTCCATGCTAGATATTAACTCACACAAGAATCCGTTACAAAAATAAAAATAAAAAGAAAAAAATGGTGATTGGCAGCTAAACAAAACTTTAATTAAGAAATGGTGTAGAACATTTTTTAATTATGTAAAATGCGACTATGCATAGCCAGTCTCGGATTACTATAACACTCTATAATCATCAAAATTAAATAAACAATAAAATATTATCAGATACAGTAGAGTTGATTATTTGCACTAATTTTTTTTAATAAAAAAAAAACTTCCAAATTATGTATAGGCTACAAAAGAAGTCAAAACAAAAATAGCACACATTTCTCTAAAATTTTTGGACCCAAGCGTCATTTTTTACGTTTTGCCACAGGTTTTCCTAATACATTCACTGAATTAGTAGGCCGTTCAAGGGTTCGGATAATTGACTGCATAATTAACATTCGGAATTGACTTTCTACTATAAATGTGAATTTATTAAATAATTTTTCAAATAGGAAAAAACCCAAGTCAAAGACTGATATTTAACTTTGGTTAAAAACACCGCTTTAAAACTATGTATTTTTGTTTGATAGCACAAATATGATGCAAAATAGTATTTTGAGACATGTCAATAGATTCATATATAGGCTAGATACCTACAGTCAATTTCCACATTTCTCAAATATAATCTCGGAGTACAGTTAATTTTTTACTTATTAGGGCATGAATAATCAAACAAGTTTGTGATCTCCTTAGACCTTTAAAAAACTATTTATGATAACCGACAAAACAACCTTGCCCAACTTACTTGACATAATAAGCCTACTTCGTTTGGGAACTTTTCCGTTAATTTAAGAACTTTCCCCATTTTTACTACAACAGTAGCCGCCCTCTTAACCAGCTGCCTTTTCACCGGTCTCCAGTTTAACCGGCCTACCCTGGCAAAAAACATTTTTTTAAACTGACCATAATTTTTATCTGAACATTGATTTAACTGGACATGTTTCGCCAGAAACTTTGTTTTCTTATCTATTCACACCTATCAACATTAGCTATATCATGATATTCTCAAACCACCTAATAAAATGTACTGTCCTGGACGGTAGTGTATGCCACAGGAAGGAATGTGTTTGGACCTGCTATCCAGTAGACAAAATAGGAAATGAATTATTATTAGTTTATTTTAGTCACGGATTTCATGGGTGTCGGATGTTAGCTATAATTATCTAATATATTTAGATTTGTTTTTTTTTATCAAGCCATAGTTGCATTTAGGCCATTTGAAATTGTAGGTTGGCATTTTTAAATGTACATCGGTTTAACTGGTTAAATCATTATCCGGCTGAGGCCTACCACTTTTAATTCCCCTTAATTCACTGCCAATTAATATTTAGAGTGAAGCTAAAAAAACTACTCTAAGCCAATTTTAACACAAAATTTAGTTTTTATTTATTGTGCTGAATTATCTTATAGTTAAACAATTCGTGGAACTCATGTACTTTTATATTACGGTATCACAAAACAATACATAGAGGCCTATAATAGATCGGCCACTGGTCGAAATTCAACAAAAATTTCACTTAAACTGGAGACAATTTGTTGAAAAGTATTTCATAACCAAAACATATTCTCCCTGATTTGCTTAGCGTTTATTATTACAACAGCTGTCTAATGATTAAATCAGTTACCATTCTTCCATAAAATTAGCATTGAAACTTTGAAAGAATGTAGGGCTGCAATGAACCCCATAGCCCTGGGGACCGATATGAATTAAAATACGGTTCTGCTTATCTACAGACGATACCTTTCAATTGGTATGTACGGTTTTCTCATATAATGCACACAAGTTGAGAAAAAAGGAGGAAAAGAAACATGGTTGCCCATTAATGATCCATTAACTGATCTTAGCTTAACTAATACCACACATTGTGCGCAGTTTAGTAGCCGCTTTTGTAATACGTAGGTATCATTGATGGAATGTGTAATTAAGTAAAGTTAAGTTAAATTAAGTTTTTTCATGTTTTATAAATCACAAGCAAGACAGTCCTAATCCAACCTAACAACCCTAAAAAATCTCGAACCAGCCCTACTCTACCCCAACCTAACATAGGTACCCTTCAAATAAAATTGTTGGTCTGTTTAACAGAAAAGTTCCCCCAGATTGAATTAGATATGGGAATTAGGAAATGTTAGGCTAAGTTATATATTTGACATGTGAAGGAATTTTAATTAGTCAAAAAGATATTTTTTTAAGGGTTCTATGCCATCTCTTTTTTGCCCACACTTTTGTAAACTCAACCTTTAGTCCTCAAACGATAATTACAATTGAATCCTCTACATCGGCATAATATGTTACTTATAAATAATTTCCTTTCAACCTACCATTTATAACATATAAATTTTATTGGTCCTTTTTTGCCACAAAAATTATTTTTGTAGTCAAGTAAATTTCCTCTAATCTGGCATCCTACGATTCGGCACAACTTTAAGAACAATTTTTATTGATAGGTATAAAAATAATAGGCCTAATGAATGTTCATTTGGAATTGAAAGTTGTGAGGAGAAAACCCTGTCCAGACAAAGCACTTTGGAATGCTTCGATTGGAGAAAAGACGTATTCATCCGACATCGTATAATTTCATTTTAGTTTCATAATCATGTACCGTACGGTAAGTTATTTTTCATTACAGTTTGTTATGCAATGTTTTTATACTGTAGGCAGTAAAGCTGTTTAAAGAATAATACATATTTTAATGTAACTTTTTCAAAAAAATTCACATTTTCCTAACATTTATCCTATAATCCGGAGTATTTTGCAATCCGACATGTGTCAAGTCGCAGACATACCGGATTAGAGAAAGTTTACTGTAGCCCTATTAAGGCTACGGTATCTTTCAAATAAATCTCTGAATTTATATATATTTGTTCCTATTGAATAATGAAAGTCAACACTCTGGATATAGGCTAATAAGTAAATGCCTTCGAGAGTGATGTGTTTATCTTCATTACAGAAGAACAGAATACAGTAGGCCTAGAGCTCCGCAAACCCGGACTAATGAGGACCAAACGAAGTCTGGATTTGTGAGAATTCCAGGTTATCGGGAAAAGCGTAAACTTAAGAAAACGTATGAATTGTTTATGTTGTACCTGTAAAAAACCATGTACCGTACCGTATTTATTGCATAATGTACATAATACAAAAATAAAAATTGTTAACCTCTTTTGTTAAAACAAACTTAAAGCCCCCTCATCGTGTTCCGGCCAATGCCATTGTGCTTAGCCCCCTTGAAACCCAGTGCATTTTAATGCTCTGGCAGACTTCCCGAGTTATCCAGCATTCCTTCTGGGTTATCAAAGTCCGGGTTTGCATGACTCTACTGTACCGAATTGTACTGAGTTAGGCGTAGGTCATGGATCTCATTGATGTCAAATGTAGCCTACTTTACATTCCAATTGTAGGCCTGTTTTCTTTTAAACTCTGACAAGTTCAAAGAGTAAAGCCTACGTTTTTAGTGAAAATTTGAGGAAAAGGTACTGTTTAATCACAAAGTGCCCTGCTGCATTTAATGTATTATTTTCCTTTAGATTAACTCGTGTAGGCTACTTGAAATTTATAGAAAAGTACAAAATGAGTAAAAACGATAAGTCAGTTTGTTAAAAGATAGGCCTACAAAATAATTAAGCTACCGGTAGGCCTACTTCCAAATTGTATTTGATGTTAGTGTATTTGACAACTAAATATTCTATTGGACAGTAATTTGATATTTTTAATGGTAGCCAACTTCAGTTTAACCACCAATTCGATAGGCTATCCAGTTTGGATATGACCCCGAAGTGGCCAATTAAGAGGCGATCTACTATAGGCCTAAAACAATTTACTGTATAAGTTAGTCTAGTGTGGTTCTTCTTGTACCGGGAAGGTAGGCGTAACTCAATTTTAACACCTTGCACAAAATATGTGTTGGTGTAAATCACGAGTTTTGAGTTTGAAGTACCGGAACCAGTATGATGTACTATGAGGTGCCTATTTACTAAGACTGAAATGTAGGTGTAGGCTGTCTATTATACGTAGGTTGCCCTATCCTGTTATGTTAATAGGTACTGTTGTAGGCCTGGACCTATATGGTAGTTAAGATAAGATGGGCCTTTAACAATTGTGATTGGACTCTAATAAGTCTACTGTAATATAGATCAGTTCAAAAGAATTTTTGAAAGTAATAGGTCTATTGCTATCTATGTAGTTTTCATACTGCTTGGTACTACTTTGTATATGGAAATGGATAGGTACTCTCATTTGAAATCGGGATCATTTCTAGCCTACCATGGGTTAAATTTGCATTGAACTCAACACTTGACCTTTATAAGAAAATTAATATCAAAACAAACCACTTACTGTACAAAACATTGTTATATTTATTGTTTATCTTTAATTTCGTGAGTAGCGCCAATTCTAGATACTGTGAGTAGCGCTATTGAAGTAACACAACATAACCTCTATGATACACGGTATTTCTGTGACGTTAGTGCCGCCGCCATCTACATCATTTGACGCTGATTAAATTTAGTGTTTTTTTTTATGTCATGTGTCAGTTAAAATTATTAATTGTTACAAATTTTTTTATTTTAGTAAATATGTTTTCTTTATTATTGTTTGTTAGTATAAAATATTATCTTTCTAGTATTCATACCCTATTATAAAAATTTCACAAAAAACTAATTGTATTATATTTAGTGCAGTTATAGTACAACAGCCAGAATATAGTTTCCATATAATACATGCTTTCTATATGTCAGACAACAAAAAAAAATAGCACCGGTTAACGTAACCTAAACACCCTAAACACCGTTATTTACAGCCCACAATGCATTTCTTATGGGAAATTAAATTACGTCTAATTACTTTATTACTGGACAGAATAACTTCAGAAACGAACTCGACCTTAAGAATTACGGCTAAAATCTACTGTAAAAGTTTGAAGTCGATCTGAGGCTTCTTGCGAACGTAATCGTCGGACAACGGAATCGGGATTTGTCACTCTAGTGAGGTTGTAACAGTCATGTATGAGGATTCACTCCTCTTCGATCCGTTCATCCAATAATTTCTTTTTTAGCGAATTTACACTGTTACGGTAGTAGCCATGGTAAGACCTAAGCCCGGGACCATGTTACTTTTTAATTTTGAGGTCCCCAGAAGCCAAAAACACCGTTCGTTCATTTTCATATATATGTATATATATATATATATAGTTTTAAATACCCGTCAATCCTGTTACAATTAGGTAAATACCCGTCAATCCTGTTACAGTTCGCGTGACATGATTGCCGTAACAGAATGGCCGTTTTTTTAGGGAAAATCTGTCCATTCTGTTACCTGAAGCTCTAGCCTCTCTCCGTAACACAATTGACACTGGCAATCCTGTCACACTACTTCTAACAGTGCTACCAACGTATTTTACTTTCTCCCTCTATACTATAGTATATGGAGAAAGTATTGTTTTCGTCAAAATTTTCGAATTTGAGTTGTTGGTGGATTTATCCATTTTGGTTCCCCCTGAGCCCAAAAAAGTGGTTTTCGGAGTGATGTCTGTCTGTGTGTGTGTGTATGTGTGTGTGTGTGTGTGTGTGTGTGTGTGTGTGTGTGTGTGTGTGTGTGTGTGTGTGTGTGTGTGTGTGTGTGTGTGTGTGTGTGTGTGTGTGTCAGGATGTGAACAGAGCTAGAGAATGCCCTAATGGTCCGATTTTAATTAAATTTGGTACATAGGTCCAAATCCACGATAATTCCAGGTATTTTTTCCATTTTTTTAATTTTTTTATTTTTAAGGGTATTTTACCCCCAAAAACCCTAAAAAATCGTCAAAAATCAAAATTTCTCAAAAACGGCTCTAACGATTTTGATTAAAATTTTGTGGTTTATTAAGCTTAAAATGCTGAATAAAATGACACCACTCGCATCTCCGGGAAAATCCGCGTTCAAAAGTTATGGAGTAAAAAGTGTTTCAAAAATCAATTTTTTTGGATTTTCAAAATAGCTGTTGTCTTGAAATAAATTTTACTTATCACCATTAAATCAAGCTCAAAAAAGTAAATAATCCAGTATTTTAAATTATTGCTCTACGTCAAGTGGTTGCGGAGAAAATTAAATTTTTCGTTTAGCGGTAAACGCAGTACGTTGTTAAGTCACAGACGCGCGTAGGGTCAAACGAGCGCTGCTCAGCCGGTAGCTATCCGACTGAGTCATCAAGACATTAATTTTTGAAGCTTTTAACATCTTTTTTATATTGTTGGGAGAAAGTATGTGTCAGTTAACTGATACCGTTTATTTTATTAATTAAAGATTTATAGATAACGCAGAATATCTTGGCCTCTGCCATACTCCACTTCTGGATTCAAATTGGTAAACATATTATACTAAAACCCTCTGCAACGTCTGCAACTTCTTCGCTCTACTCCAATTATTTCAACTGTAAACGGTCATCACAGGCCAAGATATGCTGTGTTATCTAAGACAGGAATTATACAGAATGTACTTGATCTTTCCACCGACCTCTTAAGGTATTATTTCTGACTTAAAGACAAGCGAAAATATCATATTTCAAATTTCCCAAACTCCATAGTTTTGGTGTACATCACGGTCTTGTGTACAGCCGCATTTTTGCATGTTTCAAAGAATAATTTTTAGTTTTTGAGAACGATTCGTTGAAATAAGTTAAAACTTGGTATACAACCTTTTGACGTAAAAGTATAATTGAAGAAAAATTATCACTTTTTTAGCGGCTGTTTATGCTTTACGTTCTTTAGACTTGAATTGCATAAAAACTACGTTAGGTAGCTAAATTTATGTTACGATGTGGAGTTTAGGTAACTTAATTTCAAATCAAATGATATAATAAATAACTAAATTGGTTCATAAATAAGAAATATAGTTATTTAAATACAAATACTCTGGTATCTGAGCGGATTACCGCTGGAAAAGCGCGGTCATGGCACCAGCTCAACAATCGGTCTCGTACCCCAACTGCTCCGGAGAAGCGGTACAGCTTTGACTAGCCTCAAGTAAATTTCTCTATCTTGCTTACATTATTTTTGAACCTATTTCCATAATCTTTACATCGTTAAATTACAAATTAAACTATCTAAAAAACACACTATAACATACTCTGATACCCTATGAAGTTTTTATTAAATTTATGGTTTAATATTTTAAGCAGCCACCATTTAGAAATATGAATTATAAAAAATATTATTTTTTATTTAATTAGACCTTTGCCGTAAAAGCTCTCTGTCGAAATAGTTAAACGTCTTCGCGTCTTCTAACACTACTCGATATATTTACACTTACATTGTATACAAGAGGGTATACAAGAGGGTTTTCATAGGAACATATATGTGTCCTAAAATTCTTTGTCATTTTATTCGTCATTATTCGCTAATTGCTACTTTTCTAAACTTCATATTTTTATTTCCGTGACGGATGGTTGTATTTAGTTTATATTTGGTATAAAGCTTTATCACACCTATGCCCATTTTCAGGAAAATCAATGTTTCTCGGATGTGCATTTGGAAATGGCGGCCATTTTTATTTTTAAACTATAATATCTAAAAATTGGTAGTCTATATATTATTAAACAGTTATGAATAGAAAAAAGTTGAACAGTTAAACTATCGAACCAAATAAAACTAAGTTTGTAATGATCTAACGGCAAATAATTGAGTTATCAAGATTGTTTTCTAAAACAACCTAAATAATTGGTGTTTATTACAGTGAAAAATGTACATTTTATAAAAAAAATAAAAAAACAGCAATTATTCCTTAATTTTTTGTTAGTTCCTTACAAACGTTACATCATTGGATTGATCATCTAATTTTCAACAGTTTTTTTAAGTTTTTAACAGTTTGATAACATTTACCGATTCTGAGATATTTTAGTTTAAAATTTTAAAATGGTCGCTATTTTGAAAATACACATAGGAAAAGTAATAATTTTCCCGAAAATGACCATCAATATGATAAAGGTCCATGAATGATATTAATATTATAATTATATTAAATATGAATTCAATACAATCATCCGTTACGGAAATAAATATTAACAAGTGTAAAAAAAACAGTGGCTAATGGCCTAAGGAAACATATCAGGACATATGATCCAATTATATTGTTTGTTTATTTTGATCCAAGGACTCACCGTACGAAGTTTCCGAAGAAAGTTTAAACACCCTGTATATAAAATATCTTATAATGGCGATCGATTTTGACCAGTCACTCCTGTCATCAGGCCCAATCTGAGAGAGTCTTTTCAATTCTTTCAGTCTTATTCACACTATGAAACAACACAAATTAACACATAGTGTTATTCAACTCTTCCCTTCGTGGTGTGGTGTGTGGAGGTGTCGTTTGCACCCCGTGCCGCACAACACACCACTACTAGGGAGAAGTTGTTTAACTTTAAAACTGCCATACACTAGCTAAAACAAAATTATTAAAATGGGCTTAAAACTGGGCAGAATGACCTTTGTTAAAGCTACTTTCCTTGATGTTTTTGAGAGTGGGTACGTGTATTCTTTTACTTTAATTCCTTTAAATAATAAAAATATAATAGCTCAGGTATTTTGATTTTCTAAAAATATCGATTTTGGCGATAGTTTATTTTTATCGATAGTCCTGAGCAATAACGCTTGGTATACTTATGGGTAACCGGATATTAATCGGTTTCTAACATAAAACAAATAAAAATACGTAATAGCCACTAAACACAATGCTGTTTCCCTCCCCGCTGGTGTCGTCCACCGAGCGGCGAGTGTTTTGAGCGGCGAGTGTTCTGAGCGGCGAACCTCAGGTAGAAAAGGGTCAAAGGGAATTTGCGGGGAATTCCTCCCTTCGGCAGGGAGAACCTCGCCTCGCGGCCGCGGTCGTAGCGCTAGGCGAGTTTTATGGATGCAGAGGTTTACGGGAATCGTGTTTTAAAAATAATTAATTAAGATAGAGATTGGCTCTTTTTAATAAAAGTACAAAAACGAAGAAAACATTTTATAATTTTTAAATACAATTTCTTTTTAGCTATAACTGACTAAAATCATCTGTTATTCTCGATGCAAATGCAAGGTGTCATATTAAAGAAGAATAACGGTGCTAAATTTCCTTGGTTACACTTTGGTAATCTCACTTTGGTAGTTTCATCAAAACTAATGGAAAACTTCAGTTAAAAAATCAAGAAAAACAGATGATTTTAGACAGTTATAGCTGTCAACTATTGGTCACTATTAGTCAACGCCAATTAACTTATTAATGAAGTTTAATAAATATAAGTATATATTGATAACTTTTAATAATAAGACCATATGCGTCTTGTTTGAAGTGGCATTCACATTGTATTGCATTTACTGTATTAGTGAACTGATGTAAAGACACTGAAAATGCGAGTCACCTGAGAGGTATTGTACTCAGAGCCTCTCACGAGTTTCTCCCTGCCGAAGAGAGGAATTCCCCGCAAATTCCATTTGACCCTTTTCTACCTGAGGTTCGCCGCTCAGAACACTCGCCGCTCAAAACACTCGCCGCTCAAAACACGTAACCCCCCGCTAGACCGCACCCCAGCGGCCTCTGACGTCACCCGTGCCCTCCAGACATGCGACTGGTTTTGTGGGGAATAATTTTGTAACCAATAAACCAATTCAGATGGGGTTTGCATACTTCTTTGTTCCACAAGCTAGGCTACGGAATGGTAGAAGTTTTAAATCTTTGTAAAGGTCTAAATTGAAGCGAGTGTTCGGGCGATTTAAATTCGCGCGCCACCGGGATCAGCTGACGTTGGCCGCTTGGTTAGAATCAGCTGTTCCGAGGTTTTACTTGGTGGCCGTGCCGCGCATGCGCTGCGGTGGTGGGGAGGAAAGCCGTCGTCTCGACTCGAGACTCGAGGGACAGACAGGACAGGGCCCGTCAGTCCACCCACGGCCAGGCGGAAAGAACGCCACACCATTCTCCTTTCCTCAGGGTTGACCATAATAATTAAATAAATGTCGGGCGTCCGACAAGGCCATTCCTTATTCATACTTCAGCGTTATTGCTCAGGTACGGTTACAGTAATTGTATAATTCAGCGTAGTTTACCTTATAATTCAAAATCGTTAAAATAATTTTGATTTTATTTAACTTAATTAAATAACTTGTACAAGGAATTGATTTTAATAGCGTTTTACGTACTCTTCAAGAATTCTTTGTTAGACGGTAGACCGCGTGGTTGACCGGAGTACGATATTTGATTTTATTTCGAATCGATTTACACCAGTCCATTGTAGGCCCAGGGTGAACTAACCCTGGGAATAAAATAATTTGTTGAATAAAAACTTGTCTTTTATCTGCGTTAGGCCCGGGGCGAAACAGCTCCTGGGAAACACATTGGACTTTTGTTAATTAAATTGGATATTAGATTTGTAACTTAAACTAATTAAATAGAAGCCCGATGTTATTAAATTGGCGATATCTATACGGTGAAATCCTGATACTTGCGTTTTAGCTGAAGAATTAGTTGTTTCTTTTTAGCCGTGTGGCTTATTTTAGTTTTTTCGTTATTTTAATCAAAATGTCACCGGGGAATCTAAATTTACGTTTTTAAAAATTCCAGGGCTATGATCAGCTGAGGATTTACTTGAGAACTCTATGTTAATTTTACCTTGCGTCTGAGCCCTCCTATAAACTATATTAATTTGTTAAATCAATTTAGAACCTTGGACATTTACCCGATCGAGCGATTCCAAGCTGTAGCATTCAATTTTAACACAACCGCGAATTGCACCGTTACATCTTGCCTGTAAATAATAATAAAAAATAAAAAAAATAGTAACTTTTAAAGTCGGAATTTCTCCGCTGAACCATGAGAAATGACAGTTTTTTTATACTTCCAGGTTTTTTGGTGCATTATCCACCCAAAACCTAGAGTATTCAATGAAATGTAGCTGTATATACTGAACCTAACAATAATAATCGTACTTTATTCTACAACACGCATGTAATAAGAGTTTTAAAAAACGGCAATTTTCACTGTACTCATTCGTCAATATTCTAGGTTCGATTTCGGCGATTACAAGAAACCATAAGCTTGGAAATTACGGATTACTGCTTAAATTAAAGAGATCCAGGCATTTCTAGCCTTGTATGAAGAAATATATTCATAGTTTTTATATCAAATAATCTTAATAACAGCTCCTAAGACGGTAGACAATGGTCGAGTTGACCCTCGGATGAGATAGTTTCATTACTAAGCCGTGTTTCAAAACAATAATAAAGTGATTTTTATAACTTTAAGCTGCACTTTGTTCCTGTGTAAATGAACTAGAGTGCCTTAGGAAATCTTAAAGGCTAAATAATTTACGCAATAACAATCGCTCAATAGAAACACATTGCCTGGAATTCATTAAATTGAATAGAATAGAAGAGCACAGTTTTTTGTCCAGTTAATTACTTTTTTGGGTATTTTGAGAAGAATTTCATTTGTTTTTTCATCCTAATCAATGGAAACATTACTAGTAATTTGTACTTCACGAATTAATCGCGCATTAATAGCTAGCTAAGAAAGATGTAATCTATACTTATTTAAAACGCTTAGGCTTTTTTGTGTTGATAACTCCTCCTACAGTTCTCGACTGATTTTCAAGTTTTTGGTGTCGCTGGATAGGGCTTGGTCTATAGTTGTTTTCACCAAAAATTGATGAGAATTTTAATTAAAAAAGGGCGAAATCCACAAATTAAATTTGAAAATTTCCCATTAGAATAACATTTGGATTAGGTTGATAATTATAAACATCTGTTAATCTACAACTGTCAATAGTTTTCACAATATTGGATTGGTCGGATGTAAATGATTTAGAACTAAATGTAACATTTGTATTGTATCAAAATAAATTGCTCGATTTTGTTTCTTCTACATACATATATTAAAAACTACTGGTGCAAATCTTACAACTTATGACTCTTTTTGTATGTTTTCGTACCCGAGGAGTTCAATAAAACTATTTTTAAACTAACGAAAATCAATAGTTTAGCCGTTATGAATGAAAACTCGGAAATAATGAATTTAATCAGTATCTTGAAAACTACTGCTGCAAAGCTTATAACTTATGACTCTTTTTGTATGTTTTCGGACCCGAGGAGTTCAATAAAAATATTTCCAAACTAACAAAAATCAATAGTTTAGCCGCTATGAATGAAAACTCGGAAATAATGAATTTAATCAGTATCTTGAAAACTACTGCTGCAAATCTTATAACTTATGACTCTTTTTGTATGTTTTCGGACCCGAGGAGTTCAATAAAAATATTTCCAAACAAACAAAAATCAATAGTTTAGCCGCTATGAGTGAAAACTCGGAAATAATGAATTTAATCGATATCTTGAAAACTACTGGTGCAAATCTTATAACTTATGACTCTTTTTGTATGTTTTCGGACCCGAGGAGTTCAATAAAAATATTTCCAAACGAACAAAAATCAATAGTTTAGCCGCTATGAATGAAAACTCGGAAATAATGAATTTAATCAGTATCTTGAAAACTACTGCTGCAAATCTTATAACTTATGACTCTTTTTGTATGTTTTCGGACCCGAGGAGTTCAATAAAAATATTTCCAAACTAACAAAAATCAATAGTTTAGCCGCTATGAGTGAAAACTCGGAAATAATGGATTTAATCGATATCTTGAAAACTACTGGTGCAAATCTTACAACTTATGACTCTTTTTGTATGTTCTCGTACCCGAGGAGTTCAATAAAAATATTTCCAAACTAACAAAAATCAATAGTTTAGCCGCTATGAATGAAAACTCGGAAATAATGAATTTAATCAGTATCTTGAAAACTACTGCTGCAAATCTTATAACTTATGACTCTTTTTGTATGTTTTCGGACCCGAGGAGTTCAATAAAAATATTTCCAAACTAACGAAAATCAATAGTTTAGCCGCTATGAATGAAAATTCGGAAATAATGAATTTAATCGATATCTTGAAAACTACCGTTGCAAATCTTAAATCTTATCACTCTTTTTGTATGTTGAACTATGAAAAATTACCCTTTTCTTTATGGTAACGACTCTTCACAGTCACGACACTTCTATTAAAACTACATGTATTTGGATCTGTCCCACATTTTTTTACCCGACATTCCAGAAACAATTTATACCGGTGTCTTAAAGCGCTAGTGATGATTTACTATAGCGCTGGGTGTGATTGGCTGCAGAGTTAACTCTGATGACAATTACCACGACCGCTGGTAAACCATCAGTAGCCCTCCAAGCAACGTTTATCTTCATCTTTACCTAATCTTCACTGGTATGTTTGGTTATTTTTTGAGGACACGTGAAGTGACCGAGTGTCATGACTGTCTCACAATACCTTAACCTCAAACTATTAGACTTTTGACGACCCCAAAAAGCTTTTTGTTCCCATTCTTGAGGAATTTTTGCACACCGACAACTTTCTAGAAAATGTCTTACAAAACAAAATATCAATCAATATAATATTGATTCTTATTTGTTTTAAGTCAAATAATATAGTAAGATGGTTTGTTTATGATTTTTATCTCATTTATAACGGTCTACTCCAGGTTACAGACTGCAATCCCATATTTATTGGCGAAACTGTGTTATCACACGCCCCTAGTGGTAACTCAAGTGGCTATCAAATAAAATGTGGAAGTTACGTAATTTGTTATCGACAGGTTGTTATCGAAAGCTAACGATATCGATACCACTGGAAACTTAGCCCCAGTGAGTCTGTGTAAATCAATTGGTACAAGCAGACCAAGCACACAGACTCACTGTATGGCGAAATGATCAGTGGTTTCGTTTACGAAAATATATAAAAACAAATAGAACAAATTATACCTATTGGTTTTTACACCTTGAAAGTACACGGAGCTTATTTTTCATGAATAGTATTGAATTTCAAGGTAATTAATTTTTATCGATGGATCCGAGCGATATCGATTAGTACATTTAACAGTAACCTGATATTGATCAGTTTTTTTCAGGAAAAATTATAGCTAAATAGAAGTGATTGCTACCAACACTGCTAAGAAATCCCGTAAGCGACCCCGGGCCAGCGCTCACCCGGCGGGCGGTCCAAACATGCAACTGGTCTTAGGTCAATATTTTTTTAACTAATAAGGCTAATTGGACGGGGTTTGAGTAATTCCTTTTACCTTGAAATACGCTAACGAATGTCATGGGTTCTAAACCTTGTCTGTTAATAGTAAAAAAACTAGGTCTCCTATTTGCTATATTCCTCATTATGGGCCCGGATTGCTAAAAATTTATATCACCTTATTCCGTGTGATTAGCAGAATTTGATTTTATCATCAGAATTAGGCCTTGGCGTCATACCGGGGATATATAGATTCAATAATTTCCCTCAGTGACTGCCCGGTCTCGAGAGCGATGAGTGGTGTGAGTAGGAATGCTGGGTGTGCAGTTTAACGTACGATAACTCACCAACTAGAACAAAATATTGCTTATATATTTATCTATTTGTAACCTATACGTCCTAAATGAATAAGACTTGCTCGTTTCGGTTTGTTAATTCAAGTACGTGTATACCAATACAATTGATAATTTAAAATAAATGAAAGATGAACACAATTTTAAACACTAAAATATAGGCGATTTTACTCATTAATCTTACTTAAAGTGGGTACGAGGTATACTAAAAGAATATGAATACTATAGTGTATTTATTTAATAAATAATATTGTCAAAAAGTAGCTTATACTTAATTATTCCTAGTTCCAATAACCACTCTAGTGTTTATTTTTAACTGCATACAATGAATAAAACGCAAAGGTGTATTCATTGGTTTCAATGATTTTTAAATATCACTAATGCTTCGTATTTTATGTGAGTTTATCGCGTACCGATAAGTGTATAAGAAGTATATAATAGTAAACAAGTATAAAAAGTACAAATAATAAAATGTAGTAGAGTATAATGCTAAGAACAATGTAACTGTGGTCAAAATATTGATTTTCGTCAATATTTTGTTACATATTAATGCCTTCTATTCCTTGCAATGCTTAGTGTAGCTCATACGCGATATAACCCTGTTTGAGCGAAAGTTGTAGATTAGATTCAACAATAATTAAATGTTGAATCATGTACATCTTGCATTTATAGTTAAATGATGCCTTTCTATTCGGCGGGTGTTAAAACAGCTCCGGACACAGTTTTGATTCTCATAAAAACAGTTAAATAACATTAACATTTTAGTTTATTCACCATATTATATAATAAAAGAGTGCATTTAAGGGTCTAGAGAGAGAACTTCTGAACGGATTGAGGCCGTTTTGGTGTCAATGGATTTCTCATGACCCTTAGATGATAGGAAAAATATGGTATCCCTCGGAAAATGCCTTATAAAGCCGCAAAATGAAAATTAAACCTTATTTAGACCAATCTAAGACGTGATTTTGTCGATTTGTTTACTGCTCCAGGTGATCCATATCTTACATTGAAATTTGACACCACTGCTGCTTTACAAAGTGTTTTTGTAAACAAAACAGACAACTTTTCATTTCTATGATAATAATTGACAGATACAAATGAAATCAAGGATACGCAATGTTGAAGTGGTTTTTAAAGCAGTAAAATAAATATCTAACAGCTGATGTTTTAATAAAATTGTTGTTACTATACTATAAAGAGAGTTTATTTCATAAAGGTGATTGAATTTATGTATTTAAACTTACAAGCTATTTATTAATATTTGTTTGCACAAATTTTTTATCTATCAACTAATGAGCTTTATGTTTTGAAATATATAGGGTGTTCGGAAAAACCGTTTCAGGAATTCAGGAGGTTATTTCCCAAATCAAAATAAGCAAAAAGATTCCTATAAACATATGTCCTAAAATGTTTCGTTAACCCGCTAGCCGCCATTTTGTTTTTTACACTAAATAATTTTTATTTCCGTAATGGATCATTGTATTAAGTTAATATTTGGCATGAACCTTCATCATAGCAATACCCATTTTCAAGAAAAAAGTTATTTTTTTTAATGTGTATTTTGAAAATGACGGCCATTTTAAAATTTTAAACTAAAATATCTCAAAGCCGTTAAATTTTATAAAAATTTCACTAGACACAAAAAGTTGACAAATTTAATTATCTAACCAATGGTAACCAATGGTTTGTAAGGATCTGACAACAAATAACTGAGTTATCGAGATTTTTCAATTAAAATTACCTTAATTTGCATTAATTACAATGCAAAATCAATGTTTTTATGCATAAAAATCTCAATAACTCCGTTATTTGTTGTCAGATCCTTATAAAATTGGTACCATTGGTTAGATAATTAAATTTGCCAACTTTTTTGTGACTAATAAAATTTTTATAAAATTTACCGGTTTTGAGATATTTTAGTTTAAAATTTTTAAATGGCCGCCATTTTGAAAATACACATTGGAAAAAAATAACTTTTCTCTTGAAAATGGGTCTTGCTATGATGAAGGTTCATGCCAAATATTAACTTAATACAAAGATCCATTACGGAAATAAAAATTATTTAGTGTAAAAAACAAAATGGCGGCTAGCGGGTTAATAAAGCATTTTAGGACATATGTTTACAGGAACTTTTTTTACTTATTTTGATTTGGGCAATAACCTCCTGAATTCCTGAAACGTTTTTTCCGAACACCCTGTATAAACATAATATTTTGATTGTAAAATTCTCCCCACCGTATTTTAATCCATTAATCTTTGTTACAACTTATAACGTCTCTATATTCTTATTTTTCATCCTTTTAAGGTCGTGTAGGCTTATGATTCTACATTTTTAACAGTTGGTTTATTGTTCTCACTGATACAAACAATGAAGTACAAAAATATAATGATGTGTAACTCGAACCTCGAAGAAATAAGTCTTGAAATATACGAGAAGAAATGCCAAGAATAAGAAAATGAGATGGAAATAAATTGGAAACAAAAGACAGAGAATAAAAATTTTGAATAGTGTTTTAGTGAAGGTAAAAAAACCTACTATACGATTGACTTGGAGGACAATTCAGTAACACTTAGTACACCCAGGAATGTACTTCTATACCATTACGTGAAAAATTCAAGTCAGAACTTGAAAGGAAGGTTCAATTAAATGCTTAAATACTGTGGAAGAGCCCACAAAATGGTGCTCAGTGATGCCAAAACCTAAAGGGAACGTTAGACTCATCGTGGATCTTACAAAATTAAACAACAGCGTACGGAGGCAAAAATGCCAGAGATTGAGGACACACTTAATAAGATTGGTAAATAGCGAGTGTTAAACAAATAATAATCATGAATCTAAACAAATAAGATACAAACTCCAAATCTGGTTAGTTAAATGGACTCCGAGTCAGCAAAATTATACAAATAAGTTAATTGGCCATACAACTGGAATGGAATAAATGGAAATACGGTTACAAACCTTTAATCATTATTTTTTTTTTGTAAAGTCTCATAGGCCTACTATATTGTAAAACCATATGATAGTAAGTATTATAAACTAATTAAACTTATAAACTATTATGATATATAGAGATCGCCTCCTCATCGAAATTAGACCAAACTTAGAGTTGATGTTTGGGGGGCCGATCTAAAGAAATCGGGGGCCGATCTAAGAAGTTTATAAACATTATATGATTGAAACATCTGTTCTTCCTGTTTTTAACAGGGTTTTTACAACAACTGTCTAATTATTTAATCAATTCTCCTTCCTCCAAAAGATTAACATTGAAATTTTGAAAGCCTATGGGGTGTAGGCCTGATGGAGTCCACCGTGAATTATAATAGGATTCTGCTCATCTACAGGACTATACCTTTCTAAAGGTATGCGCGGATTTCTCATATAATGCACATGACCTGAGAAGAAAGAAGGAAAAGAAACATGCTTGCCTATTATACAGGTTGATTCAGACCACCCGTCCACTATTTATAGCAGGAGAACGGTTTGAGATAAAATCATGAAATAAAGTTTTTTCCCACTAAATCGCATATGGGCTTTCCAATAAAAATATTTTTATCCATGCCAGTATACAAGGTGTTCCAAAACTGGAGGTCACGGGTTCGAATCTCAAAATTTTCTTAAATAAGCATGCAGATTTTTTTACATAATTTTAAACGTATTAGTGAAAGGAGCATTTTGGTAAAAAAATAATGAATTTATCTTTTTCCGTTCCAAAATGGCGGCCATTTTTGTAAGAAAAATCAACATTTACGGAATACCCTGTAATTCTTGTATTATTTGTCATAAATGACTCCTGATTCAATATACTTATTTGAAATGAGCTAAGCTTTGAATGGTATGTCACAAGACCACATTTATTTAAAAAATTAAATTTCCAAAATTTAATAATTTTGAAAATTTTAACTTAAACAAAACTCAAAATTTTTAAATGTAAACATATGTCATATGGTATATCATCTTGAAGCTCTCGTTGAACTGAGCAGCTTTGTAATTTACACTATTATTCTATCTCTTGTGGTTTTGTAGTAATAAGGTAAAAATGCCATTTTCCCATATGATTTGCATGTTAAATTAATGTTATGACAACAATCAAAGAAGGACCTCCATACTAATAAAGCCCTCAACAATTAACATGCAAATCATATGGAAAAATGGCATTTTTACGTAATTACAATAAAACCTCAAGAGATAGAATAATAGTGTAAATTACAAAGTTGCTCAGTTCAACGAGAGCTTTAAGATGATATACAATATGACATATGTTTACATTTAAAATTTTTGAGTTTTGTTTAAGTTAAAATTTCCAAAATTATTAAATTTTGGAAATTTGAGTTTTTTTAATAAATGTGGTCTTGTGACATATCATTGCAAAGCTTAGCTTATTTCAAATAAGTATATTCAATCAGAAGTCATTTATGACAAATAATACAAGAACTACAGGGTATTCCGTAAATGTTGATTTTTCTTACAAAAATGGCCGCCATTTTGAAACGGAAAAAGATAAATTCATTCTGTTTTCACGAAAATGCTCCTTTGACTAATACGTTTAAAATTATGTAAAAAAATCTGCATGTTTATGTAAGAAAATTTTGAGATTCGAACCCGTGACCTCCAGTTTGGGAACACCCTGTATACTGGCATTGATGAAAATATTTTTATTGGAAAGCCCATGTGCGATTTAGTGGGAAAAAACTTTATTTCATGATTTTATCTCAAACCGTTCTCCTGCTATAAATAGTGGACGGGTGGTCTGAATCACCCTGTAGAAGACTAGGAAATCGCCCACTGGTCGAATTTCTACCAAATATTTAGTTGATTTTAAGCTAATTAGTTAAAAAATATATATACAGGGTGTCCAAAAAAAAACGTTTACAGACTTTGGGATGTGATTCCTGATACAAAAGTAAAGAAAAAAGTTCCTATGAAGGTATGTCCGAAAATGCATATTTACCCAGATATCCGCAATTTTGTTTTTTCCACTTAATAATTTTTATTTCGGTGACGGATTGATCTAGGAACTTCATATTTGGCATGGATCTTTATAATACTAATGTCCATTTCCACAATAAAAATTATTTTTTTCCGATGCATATTTTCAAAATGGCGGCCATTTTAAATTTTTAAACTCAAATATCTCAAAATAGGTAAAATGTATAAAAATATTACAAGACACAAAAAAGTTGACAAATTAAATTATCTAAACAGTGATACCAAGTTTGTAAGGAACCGGCAACAAATAACGGAGTTATTGTGGTTTTTCTGCAGAAAAACACTGATTTTCCACTATGATTAATGCCAATTTAGGTTATTTTAAGAGAAAAATCTTAATAACTCCGTTATTTGTTAGCGGATCCTTACAAACTTGGTTTTGTTGTTTAGATAATTTAATTTGTCAACTTTTTTGTGTCTTGTAATATTTTTATAAATTTTACCGTTTTTGAGATATTTGAGTTTAAAAATTTAAAATGGCCGCCATTTTGAAAATATGCATCGGAAAAAAATAATTTTTATTGTGGAAATGGACATTAGTATTATAAAGATCCATGCCAAATATGAAGTACCTAGATCAATCCGTCACCGAAATAAAAATTATTAAGTGGAAAAAACAAAATGGCGGATATCTGGGTAAATATGCATTTTCGGACATACCTTCATAGGAACTTTTTTCTTTACTTTTGTATCAGGAATCACATCCCAAAGTCTGTAAAGGTTTTTTTTGGACACCCTGTATAGATAAAACAAACTTCTTCCTGATTTGCTATAATTTGTTATTACAACAGCTGTTACATGATTAATCAATTATCCTTCTCCCATAAGATTAACATTGAAACTTTCGAAGCCTGAAGGGCATAGCCTCGGGGCCGATGTGAATTAAAATACCATTCTGCTCATCTAAAATACACTACCTTTCAAACGGTATGCGCGGGTTTCTTTTACGTTGCTCACAAGCTGAGAAAAAAGGAGGAAAAGAAACAGGCTTAAATATTAATATATAGATAACTGTTCACATTGCTAAAGAAATGGAAATTGGAATAGGCCCTACTATGTTGTCTGTGTGTTAATAAATTCTGTGACCATTTTCAAACGTGGACATCAAATTCATGAATAATCTTCATGAAAATTACCCGTCATTTTTGATGGGCTGTTTGCTAGTAAAGCAATAAACGCGGTTATCAAACCTTAGTTTTGTGAACCGTGAATGGAATTCGCTCAGTCAACGACCTAGTCAATGCCACTTGCAACGAATTTCTCTAGGTTATAGCCGCCATCGATGTCCTTACCCCCTCCACTGGGACGGTCCTCGTGCGCTGTCGCTCAATCTGGACCTAGCCACCCATGTATAATTTTACATATCCTTATAGAGCTTGAAAAGACAAAAGAACATTTTGTGATGCTAAAACTAAACGGTTACATACTATAAAACCACGTCTTTCCTTATTTTACCACAGTCCATATTATAGTCAATGTGCATTGTCCAAAATGAAATAAAATGGGTCATATTTCACAAAATTTGGACACTTCATACAAAATAAGGGGCTTAATAATGAATTGAGCCGGACAAGGCTACAGGCTATATGTGAAGCTATAAAACCTTGGGTAAAAGACAATTTATTGACCCAGATAAATTATTGAAAATATGTTTATGTAATCCTACTAACATTATAAATGTGTGGATGTCCTGTTGTCTGCTATAGGCTACTTTCACACGAAAACTACTCAACCGATCATCATGAAACTTTGTAGCCTACACATATTCTTGGAGGCATCAGAAGTACCATGGGCTACTTTTTATTTCAAAAGAATTATCTTCACAAAAATTAAAAAGATTTAAAAAAAAATTTAATCGATTTATTTTGTTATTATTGGTAGCCAAGAAACAAATTCAACGAAAATTTCCAATGTAGCTACAATGCGAGCAAATTCGCGGGGAAAAGATAGAATTTTTTTATAATGTTGACATAAAGTTTGGCCCCATATAAATTGAAACAAATAAGAACTGAGTTCATAATTGTTTCTATCCAGTGCTCATTGCTGCGGGTAAAAAAAGCATGTGTGGTTATGTCAAAATAACTATGAATAACACAACGATATTTATAATAGTTACATCAGAAAGTTGAGGATGGCCGTTAATTTATCGTCTATACTTAAGTAGAATATTTACTATCGTCTACTATAGCCTATTGATTTTTAGTACCGGCAAACCGAGTTTCACTCTATAAATACACTGTCCTACTCTTTGAATTTAAGAACAAACATTCCATTTTAATTAATTTAAAATCATCGAATATGTGAACATAATGGCAAATGGTCCCTATGAATTCAGTATACCAGTAATATGAGCTTAATTTATATACCGATAAAAATAGTTGTTTTTTTATAATAGCTGATTAACTTGTAGCAGAGATTGGCGTAGGCCTAAGTTATTAAAACCTCTTAAATTACAGCGTTTTTTTTTATTTCATTTAATATAATTTTTATTTTTGAAATGTAAATTTTGGTCTAAAACAAGTAGTTTTTTAATGTAGGTACCGATCAAGCATTTTGTCGATAAAAAGTTATGGTCATGTCAAACCAAAGACATATAGTTTATCTCATTCTCTCATCCTCCGCAACAAGCTCATTTGCTCCATACACTTGCCTTTCAAAACGTCTTGATATAAACGAAATGGTATAATATTTATAATTATAATATCTATTAAATAATAAATTATTTAGATTTTACCTCTAACTTAGCAACATTTTTGCCGAGGCTTTCGTAATACATTTTCTGATGTGATCATATAATCGTCCTGAGAAGTACAAATTCCAATATTAGGACAACGAACAATTTATCACGATAAATGTAGAATATTTACTATGTTTATTAAAACTGACGAAATAAATCTGATATTTGTATGATGAAAGTTTTGAATAGCCTAAATAATGAAATACACAATTTGTGTAATGACGCTTGTCTTTAAGCAATGTAAATGTAAAATTTACGCTAAGTACCTCCTTCTCGTTCATGTTTTTCATTATTTTAATAAATTATGACTCAATGTTAAAGAAGCTCAGCTATTATGACTATTACTCAGTGCGATTAAAGAGTTTCATCAGCGTTTACTGTTGCAATTAATTAAAAGACCACAGTCACACAATCTTTAGAGTTCTTTCTGGGTGGTTGAATTTTGGCAGGAAAATGTTGCTATGCAATGAAATCAGCATAGACTGCAGTTTATCCCCCGTGGCCCGTGGCTGGAGGTGCCGTGGATCGTCCTTGCCACGCCCACCTCCCCCTCCCCCTCACACCCCACGTCATTACGTTTACCTGTGTATTTAAATGGGGGAGTTGTTGGGGTAAGGAATTGCAATTGTGTGAGTGGGATGTTGCCGACAAAAAACCCAACGGACCTGACCTATAGGCGGATTAATTTGGTGAAATCCGTTACCGAGAATTTGTTTGTAACCAAACTGTATCGTGCGGTACATCACATGAACATTTAAATAATGATAATCTTATTTTTGTTGCAGTTTAGTTGTCTGGAATCAATTGTAAAGCCTTAGTTGATGCGGGTTCTAGTGAGTCATACGTAAATGATAAGGTTGGTTATAAAATAGCCCGGCTATGTCCAAAGCTTTCGTGAGACGGGAGTTTTGTAAGATTAACCAACGGTAATTTAGTGACAATAAGAGAGTCTTACTGTGTCAATTTAAAGTACGAAGACAAATTGATAAATTGCAATTTAAATGTTATTTAATATATAATTGTAAAATTGTTATTTGGTTTACATGTGTTACGTGAGTTATTTCCGAAATTTAACGATTTATTTAACTCTCCAACATCTACTACAACTATTAATAATAGTGTCGTTAACCTTTCCGCAATTGAGAAAATAAACGAGCAGAATAAACACCTTAAAGAATTGTTTACACTGAATTAGCACTTTTTGAGAACGTACCGGGGCGAACTCATTTAACAATTCACGTTATTTGGCCAAAGCCCGATGTCGGTTAAACAAAGGTATTATCCGCTATCGCCGGCAATGAAAAAAGTTTCACTCGAGGAAATTTATGAAATACTTAAAAATTGTATCATACAGCCATCCGATAGCCCGTGGAATTGGCCCAGTTGCCTCGTTAAAAAAACCGTCCGGTAAATATCGATTAACACTGGACCTACGTGTTGTTAATAAGAATACAATACCCGACGAGTACGGAATTCCGTGGATTTCCTCAATCCTTGATAAGCTGCGTAAAGCCAAATATATTAGCACATTAGATATGAAAAATTGGTACTGGCAGGTGCCACTACACCCAGATAGCCGCCAGTAGGGCCTACACCGCTTTTGTCGCCCCACGGAGGGGATTCTTTCAGTTTAAAGTAATGCCTTTTTACTTGCATTCCACCTAAGCCAGTTTGCAAAGACTTCTAGATTAAGTAATTGGTGCGGACCTAGATGATGTAGCCTTTCCATATCTCGATGATATAATTTTAGTAAGTGAAAATTTTGATGAACACCTAAACGTAATAAAAGAAGTTTTCCGCCAGCTACGAGAAGCGGGTCTAGGCTCAATACAGATATAAGTGTCGATTTTGTCAATTAGAGCTTATCTACCTCGGTCACCGGGTTAGTAATAAAGGCATAGGTACGGACCCAGAAAAAGTACAATTAATTGTGTTGTATCCCAGGTCGACGAATTTAAAGGAATTAATGCGTTTTTACGGAATAGCCTCGTGGTATGACCGGTTTGTGCAAAATTTCAGTGATATCGCTCAGCCGCTAACCCAATTATTAAAAAAGAATGTAAAATGATCTTGGGACCAGAGCAAGAAAACTCAGTGAAAGAACTTAAAGAGCGTTTGAATGACACAAGTGCCGGTGTCAGTATGCCTTGATTTTAGTATTCCATTCACAACAAAAACTGAAGAATCTAATTCCGGGCTAGGAAGTGCAATAGTGCAATACCAAGGTGTTGAAGAGTGTATGATCGCGAACAATAGCCGAGCTTTATCTGACACCGAAGATAAATGCAACTTCTTTATCTTTCTGATCTGAGAAGCGATGCAGTTCTGTGAAAAGGAACGTTTAGCAGTTTAACACGCGGTACGGAAATACTATTTATACCATTATATTGAAGGGACACACTTTGTTATTGTAACTGACTGTCAAGGGTTGAAGTGGTTAAACACTATATAAACTTAAAAAGTCTGTGTTAATGATTTCTTTATGAAAAAATTTTGCACCTGCTAGATTGAATAAAATTCAACTCGTAACTGAAGAAATAAACAAACGGGTTAACTCTTTCAAGCTTTGATTCAATAATTAGTACTCGGTCTGCAATAACCCCTGACCTGGTGAGTATTTGGAGGGAACAACAGCTTCTCAGATACAGTGGCGGATCCAAGGGGGGGGGGCTCAGGGGGCTATAACCCCCCCCCCCTTGGGGGCCAAGGTGGGGCGCCGCGACGGCCCGGAGCGGGCGTCGGCCCGTGTCGGGCACAGGCCAGGTGTTGGGGCGCCCGCAAACCAGCGCACGTTTTTCCGATATTTTTCAATGTAAACTATTTTGTGTCTGTCATGCACACTGTGAAATAAAAACATCACCCCTAAAAATATTTGTTCTTGAAAATGACATTATAATGTCCTTTTCTGATCATTCAACTAGACGACACTGTCATTTTAGTATCTCTATTGGTACGCCATCTCAATCGGTGGGGCACCAATTCTGAGGCTTCCAGAGTCCCTCTGTGTGTGTATACCGAGTCTTCGTATAGTTACGAGGCGGAGATGGGGAGTGACTTATTCCATCCTCAAGTTTAAGGGCTCTTTTACATCGCGTCGAGCGACGCCGCGAGGGCTTGCGCCCGCCGCGTGTCGCTCGAATCGCTGTATACCTTATTGGATGACGCGCGACAGACGACCGTTAGGCGCCGGGTATAAATGCTCCTATCTAGTGCAATGTACTTATTTTACGTGCCTTGAAAGATGCGATGTATAATAGGGGCCTAAGTGGAAATGGTGGAGGCGAAGGGGAATCAAAACTACAACTAGATGTTCTCATTAAATATTAATGATAATAAGAGCAATGAAAGTTGGTACATTGGGCAAACTGTTGTTGGTAATAAAAATTGATTGGCGATTTAGTATTCTTTTCCAAAGCTAAACATTGCTAATAATAAAGGGTGTCTAAAACGTCTCGGAACAGTTATATATTTTTTATTTCTTCGCGATCTAACCCTCTGGTTAGAAAAAATGTTTGGTAAAAAGCAGCATACAAGCGTTAAGGTGCATTATTGCATCTGATCACGAAGATATTTCACCCTAAAGAGGGCATTTTTATGCCGTCTAAAAACTTTTTCTCCTTGATTTTAACCGATTCGAGAGGGGTTTGACATGCATTATAAATACAGAATGGTGATGGCAGATTGTGGCTAAACATTGCTAATAATAAAGGGTGTCTAAAACGTCTCGGAACAGTTACATATTTTTTATTTCTTCGACAATGCAATTATGTGAGTCAATTTATAAACATAATAGGCCTACATTATTTTTTTTGGGGAAACTATGTGTTATTTAACACTTTCTGGTAACGAATAACCAAGAAACTCTGAGACATTTTAAATATAGAATAAACATGGTTTGATATGTAATCAACAACTCTCCCCACCGAGAACCGAAGCTCATATACGGCACTCACTTCTCTTTGGTCTCACTTTGGTCTAACACGGTACAATGCTGCAAATCCAACCCCCAACCTTAATTTAAAGTCCGTTTCGCACCAATTTTTAGGGCGGAAACAACTACAGGAACACGCATTATAAAAACAACAAAGAAAACTAAAAAACTCGGCTAAAAGTTTTGAAGGAGTTCTAATTACAGAAATGCACTAAGCGTATTAATTTATTATGCATGACTACTTGCAAATTGGCAACCCGCCGCGGATAAAAAAGTTGCATGATGATATAACATTAAATGTAATTTCCTTCTCTGAAACAGTTATCCCATAAAGAATGTTACATCAATGGAGTCTAATCCTATATTTTTAGCACACGGCGAATTCAATTTTAACATTTCTATACTTAGATGTTTTCATATTTTTCGGGATACAAGCAAAAACTTTGAAAAACGCAAGGAACTTATTAAATTCGTTACAATTAACATATGGACACTTAAACCATTGCAATCAACCTCAAGAAAAATTTTGGTCCTCTGGTATTTCGTCGTATCTCATCATATAAAAAAGTTGTAATATAGTATAACATTAAATTTTATTTCCTTCTCTAAAACAGTAATCCCATGACAGAATATTGCATATAATGAGTCTAATCCTATGTTTTAGCACATGGCGAATTCAATTTTAACAATTCTACACTTTCGATTCGTTATAGTTTTTGCGCTACGAGCAAAAACGCGGAAAAACGCATGAAATTTTTTAAATATGTCATTTTTAACACATGGTAACTTTTAATGGTATTAAAAAATCGCAATTAACCTAGTGAACAATTTTGGTCCTCTGGTATTTCGTCGTATCTCATCAAATAAACAAGTTGTTTCATGATATAACATTAAATGTAATATCCTTCTTTAAAACGGTAATCCCATGACAGAATATTGCATATAATGAGTCTAATCCTATGTTTTAGCACATGGCGAATTCAATTTTAACAATTCTACACTTTCGATTCGTTATAGTTTTTGCGCTACGAGCAAAAACGCGGAAAAACGCATGAAATTTTTTAAATACGTCATTTTTAACACATGGTAACTTTTAATGGTATTAAAAAATCGCAATTAACCTCGTGAACAATTTTGGTCCTCTGATACTTCGTCGTATCTCATCAAATAAACAAGTTGTTTCATGATATAACATTAAATGTAATTTCCTTCTTTAAAACGGTAATCCCATGACAGAATATTGCATATAATGAGTCTAATCCTATGTTTTAGCACATGGCGAATTCAATTTTAACAATTCTACACTTTCGATTCGTTATAGTTTTTGCGCTACGAGCAAAAACGCGGAAAAACGCATGAAATTTTTTACATACGTCATTTTAGCACATGGTAACTTTTAATGGTATTGAAAAATCGCAATTAATCTCGTGAACAATTTTGGTCCTCTGATACTTCGTCGTATCTCATCAAATAAACAAGTTGTTTCATGATATAACATTAAATGTAATTTCCTTCTTTAAAACGGTAATCCCATGACAGAATATTGCATATAATGAGTCTCTAATCCTATGTTTTAGCACATGGCGAATTCAATTTTAACAATTCTACACTTTCGATTCGTTATAGTTTTTGCGCTACGAGCAAAAACGCGGAAAAACGCATGGAAAATTTTAAATTGTTAACAAAAACAAATATATAAATTTTTCTTTTAACAGTTTTGATTTCCCAACACCAGTAATTTTCCACGAAAATGATTGTTTACGGTTATTATGTAAATGTGAAGTAATTGAGAAAGGCACTAGTTTTAATTATATTACTTGGGTATCACAATCGATGAGAATATTACCTGGGAAATGTTTCAATTCTGCAAAATAAATTAAATTAGTCCATCAGAAAATTTTACTTTGTACGAAATGTTTGTGATGAAAATTTAATGAAATCTCTTTATTTTGCTTTAGTTCATTTGCGTCTGCAGTATATGGCCTTGCTTGTTGGGACGGGTCTTTCAAAAAATTAGTTAATAAATTGCGAATAACACAGAATCGTTTGATTAGAATAATTTCATATAAAAATAGAAGAAAGAGTTCATTTCCTTCATTTCAGGACTTAAAAATATTGCCTCTACAAAACATTTTTATTTTTAAAGTATTGAAACTGTTCTACGTCCGGGGTGGAAATAGTGGGACAGAAAACCTTTTTTACAACAGTCATAGCATTAACAAATTGCTTTTCCGAAGACCAAAAGTAAATAAAGAATTATATAAACACTCTTTTCGTTTTTTTAGCCCCATTATTTTTCAATCAGTTGCCGATTGAAATTATAACCTGTAATAGTATTAACTCTTTTGTTCTAAAGTAAAAATATTGTTAATGGGAATCCCTGATGTAAATTATTTAAGGACTATCTTAATGTAATAACTATATTTCTATATTTTTCTCTTAATGAAAGTACCTAAAATTTTCTACTTTTGTATACGTTATTATGTTTTCGTACGGTTTGTATAGTAATTTGCGCAATGACCCGTAGGACATTAGAAGAACTGTTGCAAAAACTTATAGATTATTTAGATAAGCTAAGTCATTAAGCAATTTGTGATAACACCACTGTATACGATAGCTGATCCTTGTTTGAGAATAATTTAAGTAGAACTATGACTCATTATTATTGTGTATGATAAGGATTTTTATTTTGTTATCCAACCGCTGATCAGCGTACTTGAAATATGATCAGCGTGTACTTCCAAGTTGTTTTAATTCTATGAACATTATAATTTTTTGTGGAAATAAACTTCATTATTTCACTATTTACTTTAAAGGTACGGCTACACATAGCAGGAAAGGATACGGAAAGGAAACGGAAAGGACACGGACAAAATTCTGATGGGGTGGCTACACATATCGGGACACGGACAGGACATTTCTGAGTCGGAAGGCTGCGCGCGCAGCCGTCAGACGTCGGAAGGTTGCGCGCGCAGCCGTCCGACACGGCTCATCCCGCCGGCCGCCACACTCACTACACTGAGCTACCGTTATCATTTTCTGATAGTGGCGGAAGGGGTGGCTACACATACCAGGACGGGACACGGACAGGACAAGACAGTGGCGGATGAATGCTCGTTTGGCGGTCCATCCGACACGACAAATGTCCTGTCCGTGTCCTTTCCTGCTATGTGTAGCCGCTCCCATTTGATAACACAGGGAGCATTCATCAGAAACTGTCCTGTCCGTGTCCTTTCCTGCTATGTGTAGCCGCACCTTAAGGCTCCGGTCTACTTGAGCCCGAACGACACTACCGAATGCCGCCTCGCGGCCGTAGCGCTAGGCGAGTTTAATGGCTGCGGAGGTTTACGGGAATCGTGTTTTAAAATTAACCAATTACAATAGAGATTGAATATTAATTTTTTCTAAAAATAAAAAGATGGATTTCGTGTTCTCTGGTTTTAGAATTTTTAAATAAATTTCTAATTTGAGTTATAACATTCTAAAAATAGAGAAGACAAGATCCTTCTTTCTACTTTAAGAAAAAGTTAAGAGTCAATCTCTATCTTATTGAGTTAATTTTAAAACACGATTCCCGTAAACCTCTGCATCCATAAAACTCGCCTAGCGCTACGGCTGATGCTGCGGCCGCGAGGCGGCATTCGGGCATAGGTAGACCGGAGCCTCAAGAGGATATACCAAATGGCATGTGTTAGCATTAAAACAATTTTAGTTTCGTTTATTTACCGTAAACATTTTTATAAATATTAAATCATGGAAAATTTATTTTTCTAAATAAATGTGGCATTGTGATTATTGTAAAGCTTAGGTTATTTCAAATAAGTATTTTGAATCAGAAGTCATTTATGGTCAATTATAAATGAATTGCAGGTTATTCGATAAATTTTGACTATCGCAACAAAAATGGACGGCATTTTGAAACGAATTGAGATAACTGAATTCAGTTTCCACCAAAAATGTTTGCATTACATAGACCTTTCTTATGATGTATATGACACAAATAGGCTACGCTTTGCTTATTTCAATTGAACTAAAGATTTGTAAACAATATCCCTGTAAAGTAATATTTGATTATTAGCTAGACAAAACTAAAAAAATATTAAGACATAGCAAAATTTAAGAGATTGATGTTCGAGTCAAACTAGCAATAATATCAGCCAATTGCACTAAAAAGATCAAAGTCTTAGACCCCATAGAAACTTTGCGTGATAAAAATTCTTGAAAGAAAAAAAGTAAATCAGTACCACATATCAGTTACACACATAAATCAGTAACTCAGTACCACATAACATACTCGTTAATGACCACTGTACGTTAAACGAAAACTTCAAATCTACAAACGTAAGTTTTATTCATTTGATTAAACTGTGTATTTAAAAGAACGTGTCTACTTTTATACGCTATGATAATATGATGAAATTTCTAAATGACAATCTATAGATCAAAAAGTTTTCATGGTAGGGTCTATATATTTATTTATAGACTATACATATATTATTAAATAATAAGATCAATAATAATATCGGCGGTAAAAGTTCATAGTAACAGATGTGTAAGTGGCAAGACTTAAAATAACACTGTATTCAGAGTGTCACGTATACCGCATTCCTTCTCTGCTGCACAAGTAATGCTAGTCAAGGGCACTGCCTGTCGTAAATGTCGGGAAGTCCCCGTCGTGACAGCTTCGCCGAACTCGTCACGTGCCGGTCGAGGCGGCAACATTGTCCTGTACTTGGAACGATTAAGCCTCGAATTCATCTTTGGCCAGTCAATAACGCCCCAAATTTCGCCGCTGTGTGATCTTGGGTTTATAGTTGTTTCTGAACCACTTCCCCTATTTCAACAGGAATGGAACAATTCCTTGTTCCATTCCAAACAATTCCTTCGACTTCTTCGAGTCGGAATGAAACGGAATCCTTTATGCATGGTTTGGGTATTTGCTTTCCCAAACCCCTTATTGAACTTGATGGTTGAAATAAGTAAGACTTCGCATTTTTAACAATTCTACACTTTTGATTTCTTATAGTTTCTTATAGTTTTGCGCTACGAGCAAAAACTCGAAAAAAACATACGAAATTCATTAAATACGTCATTTTTAACGAATCGTATTTTTTTATTGTATTAAAAAATTGCAATTAACCCCGTGAACAATTTTGGTTCTTTGGTAGCCTATTTCGTCGTATCTCATCAAATAAACAAGTTATTACATGATATAACATTAAATGTTATATCCTCCTCTAAAACGGTAATCCCATGTCAGAATTTTACATGTAATGAGTCTAATCCTATGTTTTAGCTCACAGCTAATACAGTTCACGGCAATTCTACACTTTCGATATTTATTTGTATGGTTTTTGTGCCACAAGCAAAATCTCGGCTTATGCTATTTTTTACTTATTTTTACTGTACTAATTACTACGTTAACAACATAGTACATAGTCAGGCGGAAATACAGTAGGTTGGATAACGAATGTTTTTAAAGCAATGCCTTAAATTGTTGGAGCCTATTTAGTCAAAACAAAAATTACTACCGGCAGAGTAATTGATTTTTAGATTTATGAAGCTTTTTACACTTAAGCACTTAAGTCACTTGGTTATTGAATTAGATACAAAAGGTAAACGAATGGATATATTTTTAGAAACGTTTGGATCTTACCCGGGGTTACGATAAAAAAATCAACCCCATCTCTCTCACATGCAATCCTCGCTGCAAACTAACGTAATGAAGTTAGAGGCCAATTATACCGATTTCCTTACTTAATCTTTGTCCTCCAAAGCTTCATGTGAGTAGTTATATTAAACATTAGAAGAATTATAACAAAATATTATGGAGGGTCATACGAACCATTTGGTCGCAAGGGTTGTAACTCAGGAAAGGCTAGCCAGCCACGTATTTCTGAAAATGTTCAGTTTATTAAAAATGTTTTTGTGTGGGCGCTATAGGACTGATATACTGAAATGTAAAATATATCGTATGTGAGTAAATATTTTTTAATCTGTTAAATTTAAGTGAAAGTTTCATGTTAATGAAGTATGCCCTAGTATATGACATCCGATTAGCCCGGATAACGGCCCCTCTGACAGCGTGGCACCCCAGTATACAAATTGGTAATACTCACAAAAAATAACAATAATAATTTAAAAAATTGTCGTACCTCAGAAAAGTGGCCACAACAGTGACGGGAATAAATTTTTAGTAATATTTATTAAATAATAATGTGGTAGATATTATACTTCGTAAATTTATTTTGCAAATTGGTCCCGGCAGCTTTTGTATGTCATTATCAGTTGTTGTCCAATGTGGTGTTGAGATACCGTGTATGAAAAACATTTTTAATTAACCATTGTCCATCCACAATAACCCGAGTCAATGTCTTGTTCAATAATTTATTTTTTCTACCACTGCATGGAAATAATTGCATTGCCACACCTGTAACCCCTATGCAAAACAGTTCATTTCCGGTTTCCGTTTCTTTCCCGCTCTAGAGCAGCAATGATTCTTTACCGCACGCTAGATCAAACAGCAATTTTAAATCAGCTGTTATTACAAACCATGCTCCATCTGTTATTCATTGTTGTCGTTTGGTAATTGCTTCTTTTTTAGTTAGAGGTTATATTTGATAGTTAACATTATGTTCCGACAGAAAAAAATAATCTAAATGATATTTTGTATACAATAAAACATGTAATATGTAACAATTATGTTGGTAGGAAAAATCTTGTGTGTATTACGAGCGCAAATAGTCATTGCCGCTCTCAAATTGTTTGGCCGCACTCAGCTGACGCTTCGTGCAACCATCTACAATTCTCGAGTGGCAATGACGTACTTTACGCTCTTATTACACAAATAGCTATTGAAGCAGATCTTAAAATCCCTCCAACAATAAAGCTGATTTTGCAACATAAAAAAAATCAACAAACAAATCAAATCTGCATTTAATATTGGTTTCATGCGGAGTATTGAAATTTCTAATAAAAATTTACACGACTGTAGAGAGATTTTTACAGTACAGAGAGAAAGAAATCTCTTCTTAGTCCTGGCTCGCAAACCCGTTTTCCAGTGGCGAGCAGCGACACTCACCACTCCCATCATACTCAGCAAAAATAAAATGTTTTACCCTTAACGATTCTCTTTGCTAACTCGCTCATGTTCTTGCGGCCCCGAAGCATAATTGTCAAGTCATCGCGTGGAGGTGGCCAGCTCTGCATGCGATGAATGACGGGTAATAAAATGTGCTTCCTTTTCGGTCCGCCCCTATCCCGTCAACAATGTAAACGGCGCGCGACCCGTTCCATTGTCAAATGTCGTTCACCGCGAATGTCGTTCGGTGGCCACGGCGGCGCGGGCCCGCCACACGTCCGTCGGCACCCCAAGCACCACGGACCAACACTCTAACGCCAAACATCTAACGCAGCCATTATCTGGTCAACTTCCAATTTTATATAGAACTTTTTATAAGGCTCTATTTGAACTGTAAACTATACTATGGGTTTAATTGTTTTTAAGAACAATTAATACAATCAAAGTCTAACATTGAAACATTAAATTGGTTTATTCACTATTATTACAGCACGTATGATTATGTTTATCAACGTTATTATTTTTTAATAACTAAAACCATTATTTTTTATATTAGCGAAATACAACAACTAATATTACTTTTTTTCATGTATGTTTTGCGTCTAATAAAAAAGTATTAATAGAGTGTCACCTTGAACCAAACATTAACGTTATTCCGAAAGTGGAAAAGCAAATATCACAATACAACGTGGGAACCATCTCGATTAGTTAGTTTTTCCGTTATTTTTTAACGAACCTTTTTTATTGTATTAGGCAAGTGTATTTACCATTAAATTATTTAATGATAATGGTATCTATATGCAATTGGGTAGTATCTAAAAAGTTTTTTATAGATTTTTAAAGATTATTTAGCTTTAAAAATTTTTAATGATTATTATTTTGGCACGACAAAAGATAGGAATCTATAAGATTTATCTGTATAGGCCTATTGATCTTGTAACAGTTATGCAACTTTCAATCAAACAGGATGTGCATCTTCAAACTTTACAAACCTCTTCAGGTTGTAAAGTTGTATTCAGCAAACAGACAAAAGTTCAATTAAATATATTCTAAAATGCTTCGTTAAGCTGATAGCCACCATATTGTTTTTAGACTTAATAAATTTATGTATACAGGGTTTTTTTAGGAATACTGGCCATCATGTTACATGACACAATTGCAAGATCTTTCTGTAAGTAACTGAATTGAAATGTATATCATGGAACTGTGGTTATTTTAATAGAAAATCACAATAACTGTGTTGTTAATTATCAAATCGTTACAAACTTGGTATGGCTGTTAAGATAATTTTATTTATAAATTTTTTTATCTTATTAACATTTTTATAAAATTTACCGTTTTAGAGATATTTGGGTTTACAAATTTGAAATGACCGCCATTTTGAAAATACTCATCAGAAAAAATTCAACTTTCCTCAGTATTAGCATTAGGGTGATAAATATACATACCAAATACGAACTCAATATGTTACGGAAATAAATTATTAAGTGTAAAAAAATAAAATGGTAAATTGCGGCTTAACGAAGTATTTTAGGACATGTGTTGATGTGTACTATTGTGATACTTTATTAGCTTGTTGAATAACTTAAGAATAGTTTGTAAAGTTTCAAGCTGGACAACCTGTGTAAGTTGAAGTAGAAAAAAGACATAATTGATTTATGAAAAATGCATACGAACAATCAGAATGGAAGTTATTCGAGTAGGACTAGAACCCATACTGTACTGTAATAGAGTACTTGATTTTATACCTCCTGAATAGCATGGTGAAGTCTGGTCAAATGGTTGCAATGTTTATTAAATAAGACCGTTTAATAAATAAATATGCTCATAGTAAAATTGAATTTTATAACAACGAGTGGAGGGAAAATAGGTAACTTGTAATTAACCACGTACACAACACAACTGACAAACACGAGTTCTACAAGTAGTGAGGATTAATTTAGGAACGTGAGAAACAAATAAAACATTTTACTAGATAAGTACAATTATAAAGAAAGAGAAATGTCAGTTGGTAGCACTGAATGGCTGTAACCATGTTGACTTGTATTTCTCTGCAGGTAACACAATTGACAAATTCGATTTCTATACGATGTATACGACTTTTATAGAAATGCTGGCCATCATGTAACGTCACATGATTGCCGGGTATTTAGATACGGTAACAGGATTGCCATGTATATCTCTCTATATATATATATATATATATATATATATATATACATATAAACATATGTGTGCGTGGTACAGATAACTTTTGAAGGGGACCTCCGATTTTGATGAAATTTGGTATGAAGGTGTAAGACTAGGTCTATTTTCATGAGTTCGCGAACCAGCATGATCGGGTTATGGGACCGGGGTTTTATGGGGTTTCAAAAGGGTCAAAAATGGGTTTTTTGCATTTTTGGAGCATAATTTTCAAAATTCAATTTTAACTAAAACCATTTAAAAGAGCTTAAAAAAACAAACAATTTAGTATTTTGAATTTTTAACTTGGCTTAACATGTTACGGAGAAAAGCCAAAAATAGGTTTTCCATGTTAATCTTATGGGAAATCAACAAAACCCTGTATCTCGCTTATTTATTGGAATAACTTGATAAAATTTGCTATGTACATTCACTTGGTAGGGTTCAACTGATATTTGCTTACAACACCCATATGGCGGCATACCTACGTACTCACCCCTATGGGGTTTATGGGGAAAATGAAAAGAACGCCATAACTTGATAATATTTGGTATGTACATTCACTAGGTAGGATTTAACTGATATTTGCTTACAACACCGATATGGCGGCAAACCTACATACTCACCCCCATGGGGTTTATAAAGGAAAATTAAAAAGTGCCGAAATTAAAATTTCCTAACAAAACTAACATTTTCTAACAACACTCCAAGGTAGCAAACCTACATACCCATTTCTATGATGTTTACGGGGAAAAGACAATATCTCAAGATCGTTTGGAAATTCGGTGAGTACGCAGGTCTGCTGCGACGGTTGTATTTTCGAAAATTGACGAGTTTTTTCGTAGTTTAATCCCATAAATTGCTCTAATAATCATGATTTTAATTTTACACTGTCCAAGATTAAACAATACCTTAAAAACGACGCAAATATGATACCTTTAATACCTTTATTGAAATGGCGACCTAACTCAATAGGTAGTTTAAAGCCAAGTATGAATGAGAGATGAGTGTAGGATGATTGTGGCGCGATCTTGTAGTCTTGTTACTGACTAAGGCCGACATTCTCCTTAGACAGGACTGTTAATTCATAGCCCAACAGCCAATGGTATCTAGGGACCTACAGTTTAACGTGGGATCCGAACCACAATTTCCACCTCCTATATACGAATTGGTCTAATTATGAGGATGGTCTTTATGGATGAACTACTATTCACTAGTGCGGACGTTAATCCCCACCAGGGAATTAAAAAAAAAAAAAAAAAATAAGAGCGTAGTGGATGATTAAAATTTAACGTTTGTGTTATAAGAATACTAATCCGACGGGGCCGGTATCGCAGACTCATAATTTATTTTTAAGACACCTGGTGGTTTATAAACCTGTTATTCTTTTTGACCAAATTAACTGCAATATTTAGTAAAAAATAAGACTCTATTACCATTTTTACACTTGAAAATTTTTTATTTGTCGGTGCTTAACCATATCCACAGTATTATTTAAATAATTTTCATGTTAAAATTGATAGTCTATTAATATAATTTATATTTTAGTCTGGAGTCAGGCGTTAAGTTTGTTGAGTATATTTCTCAAACAGGGACTTGAAATTGAATCGCAATATCTTCAATGTGGATAGAGTCTTTCAAGGTAATTTAAAATAGCCATAGCATATTGCGAACATAATCAAAACATGATACAGACTTTTATAGTTGACAAGGTGTGCAAGGCACCCCATCCCTACTTTTCACCATAAAACTTACACGGTTTAGGAAAGTAAAATTTTAAATATTTTAATTATTTAAAGTGATTCTTTTTATAAAAAGAGATCATTTTCTTTAAAATTAAAGATAGTAAATGATTTTGGTCGTATTTTTCCAGTCGAAACGTAATGATGTGTGTAAAAGAGGTTTTCTATGTTTTGCAGCCATCAGTCTTCGTCGAACAATCATTCATGTTCTCCGGCGAATAACGCGGCCAGTGACCTCTCAAGTTGACGAAGAAAAGACTACGAGTGTAAGTTTGCATAAATCAAACACAGTGATAAAACTTGATTTGTGTTTTGCTAAAAATAAGCCGGATAATGGAACTTTGATTAGTTAACAGTCTCCATCAACTCACAACTAGTGTATTTTTTTCATTACTCTACACACGAAAATACACTTTCTACACGTAAAATGAGCTGAGAAAATATGTTATTCCCTGCACTGAGTACGCAGGGGGTATTTTTTTTAACTCCATACGACCAATGTAAAACCATTGTAATTTCAGTTAAAGATTATTAAGAAATGAGTTTTTTGTCATAGAGACCTGTATTTATATTATCTTTATCCCCAAACTAAGTTATTTGCAAAATTTGAAGAAAGTCGTTCTATCCGTTTTTGAGATCCGTGTGCAAACATACATACAAATATACCTTACTCGTATTAGAGTGTATAGAATTTTATAAACATAAGAAAACAAAATCCAAGCAGGATAAAAATTATAAAAAAGCATATAATTTTAAATTAATTTATGTTCAAAAAGACTTTTGGCTCTTTTTTCGTATAAATTTGTTTATATAATGCGGAGTATTTATACTTTTATCGATCTCACAACAATAGTAAACTTCATGAATTTAAATTTAGCTTTGCTTCACGAATAACTTAATACGATAAAAGATTCTACAACTAATGCCTTTAAACAAATTAAAACACATTCTTTTTATTTTTTATACTCTTGAGTGACTTGTAATTTCCTAGTGATATATGAAAAGTTTATAAATAGTTGACTACTGATTAGTTGATACCTAATGAAAGGTCTATACAGGGGTAAACAAAAGTCTCAAACATCCTGATATTTTTTAACAGCTGCAAATAACGAGATTATATTCTATAACTCGCCTACGGCTCGATGGGGGCTCCGCCCCCATGCCCCCTTTGGGGGTTGCCCCGAATTCGTTAATTGTTCTAAGTCTTAAGAACTGAACAGGCTAGTTGAGGCCTCCACCCCAACTCTATACTTATCTTCTCTGACTTTTTTTAATAGTTCAGGAAATCTTAAGCATTTAAGATATTCTCTTGATATTTAAAGTTCAAATTTATACTTTTGTTTTATATTTTATATTTAATGCTCAGGATATATGTGTGTAGCTAAATTTCATTCATCAAAGTGTCATAACAATTAATAAAAAATATTAAAATAACTCAATTTTGGTGAAAGAATTTTGAAAATATGCCTCTTTTGGGGCGAAGAGAGTGAAATGTTACAAAATCTTAAGGCCCACCTTATAGAACATCTAAAAAGAATATAATGCTGAAAAAAAAATATCGGTATGGCCGTATCACAAACAAAATCACCAAACACAGTACATAAAAAGGTTAATAATTTATTATTTTCAGTTTGTTTACTAATCTTGGATTGAAATCGGCAAATGGCTGATTCTATAGTAAGGATAAGATGTATTCATAGAATACACAAAATGTGGGGCATGTATGTGTCATAAAAGTGAACGATAAATATTGAAATAGAGCAATTTTGGTGAAAGAATAACGATATTGTGAAAGTACGCCCCTCTTTACGGGTGAAAGGGTTGAGAAACGGCAAAATTGCTTAGGACCCAAATTGTAGAGTGTCAAAAATATAATATAATACTAACAAAACAAATGTCAATATTGAAGTGTATTTGGCAGAATAAAGTAATTTACAACACTTTACATAAAAAAATGTTAAGAATTTTTGTGTTTTAAAAAACATTTTTGACTTAATTATAATTGAAATTGGTTAATGGCTGCCGCTATGGTAAGATCTAGTTGAGATCATAATATGTACTGAAGTTCAAGCATCCGTGTCCAATATTAGTAAATAAAAAATATTAAAATGGCGAGATTTTTGTGAAAAAAAAATTTGAAATGTTGAAAGTACACCCCTTTTTAAGGGTGAAGGGAGTGATATACGGCAAAATTTCACAGGACTAAATTTGTAGAGTGTCTAATTCCTGACCATGAGTTATCCCTCAGATTCGAGATAGGACCTCTCGTTTAAAAGTTACAGCGTATTTAGAAAAGCCTTACATAGTGTAGATTTTACCATACAAAACTTTAAGGGGTTAAAATTTGAAAACTCAATGTTTTGCGATTTCCCCTTTGTATTGACCATAAAAACTACGCGTGTACCAAATTTCAAGTTTCTAGCTCATCCGGACTAAAATTACGATTTCTCTATTGGGCCAGAACCGGTATTTTCACACTACCTATGTTCAAAAATCCGGAAAAAGTGAAAAATGTATTTTGTAAGTAAACGAGAGGAGATACGGTGAAATATGTAACAGTAAAAATTTTAGATATTTAAAAGATCTATCAAAATTGTCATGTGAAAATTTTTGTAGAACAAACCGTTTAGTCACTAGAGCCCGAAAACAGAAAATGGCATTTCATTAAAAACGCTCTGGAGGCTTAACGGTGCGAGATACGATAAAAAGTCAAATGACTGAAATTGTAGAAAATTAAATTCCCTATCGTAGGATTGTTCTCAGATTTTAGATAGGACGAAGCGTTTGGCCGCTAGAGCCAAAAAACTAAAATTACAATTTCGGAAGTCCGCTATTTTGAATTTTTTTTAGTAGGTTAAAACTACGAATTTGCAAGTTTAGGATTTTATCCTTAGCATTGACCTTTCAGGCTAGACGTATGCCAAATTTCAAGTCTCTAGCTTAAATAGTTACGTCAGAAATTCGTATCCCATATAAGTGAGTCAGTCAGTCAGTCAGTTACACATAGGGCTGTATAGTTTATTAGATTATCTTCAAAGAAACTATTAGTGAACAAAAGAGAAAACTTTTAATGTGTCAACATTTCCAACCCCCTCCCCAAAATCTTGGATATCTTGGTTATTGTTTACTAATAATTGCGTAACTATTAATTTGACATTAAATCCTATTAAAGGTGGGAATCCTGTAATCGATAGTATATTTATACTATATTGTATATATTGGTTTTAATATTTCAGTAACTAAAAGAGTGTTTCATTATTTTAATTTATTTTGTATTGACTATATTTTGACGTTAATAGTATGTAAGTTAATAATATCACTATGTATTAATGTCGGATGCTTAGTGAGCTTTTCTAAAAATAAGTATTCTTTTTGGATATAAAATTTTTTTTAAAGATAATAACGAAGAATAATGTTTTTAATACCCTACCGGTACACTCTCATTAGGATTTGAAATCATCTAACTTGGTTTATAACACTGAATGACGACTTAACTAAAAATAAATCTCAGGCCCTATATCTAATCCAAGAGCCGTACCTCATGTTTTCTAATTCGATAATATATTAGCTCAGACTTGTACTAGGTTGTGCTACGTTAAGGCCAGTCATGGCTTTAGTACGGTGAGTGGTAATTTTTCTTGCTTATAATATTATTTTCAAGTACCAAATTAACCGAGATTTGATCGTTGGGTTTAATTAACTTTTTGCTATAGTGTCATGGTAATTAAGCTATTAAATTTACACCACCCTCTTTCCAGTTAACAGCTATTTAAAAACCTGCTAAAAATTCATGTTCCTTTATTTTTTACTTTTAGTTGTTATTTTGTAACCAAAACAGCAACCCATAAGAAGAATGTTAAGATTTATAATTTTTAAACTTAATTTTAGAGAAAACTTGATTTTTCCTGAGGTTGAGGCTGCTTCTAAAGTTATTTTTGGGCCAAAAACAGTCTTGAATGTAAAGTTTAAGCAAAATCTACCCGCTAGATTTCGAGATCGTGGAAAAGACATCCCTTCAGACAGTGCTCATATTATAGTATAGGATATTGACCACTTGATTTTGAAATTTGTTGAATGAATCCTATATTAGCCTAAACTCAGAACTTACAAATTTGTAGCATGAAGTTTGCCTTATAGTAATGAATGTAAAATTTACCCAGAATATTTCATTGTTTTAATTTCCCGTTTTTCATTATTTGTGTAAAGTAGGCTATATTATGACATAGAAAGTCATACTAATAAAATCGTCCGGTATTTTGTTTTCAAAAATATAAGTTTCAAAACTATTCTATCACAGAGAATTAAAGAGCTTACATCAGCGCTTAGCATCTACCTGAAACACTCACACAAGAGGCAGTCTTTCATTTTATGAAATTGAACTATGTAAAGAAATAGAATGATCGCTTTCGTCTGCAACGTCTGGTGACGAAGGAGCCCTGGAGCACCGTGACAGTGTCAGTGCATCGAGAGCCCGCGGCCTCAGGTGCCGTGGTTGTCAGTGCCGCGCTCACCCCCTCGCCACACCGCGGCGCGGCCTTACCTGCGTTGCACGGGACGACTGAGGGTCCCAGCACTAATTAGGGCCTGGCCTGGGACCTTCAGTCGTACTCTGCAAAATATTTAATTATTAACGCTCGTTGATTTTACCCTGGGACCTTCAGTCGTACAACTCCGTGCCCCCCATTCCCTTTCGTGACCAATCCTTCCTGTACCCAATTTGGTCCCGTGACCCTCGTGCCCCTCATGCCCATGTCACCCTCATTCTCTCGTGAGCACATGACCACCGTCCATTCTTCTCCGAGCCCCCCGTGTCCGTGTTCGTTTACAATTGATAGTTAATAAGTAGTTGGATAGTGCTGCCACTGTTACTCACAGTGGTTTGTCGATTTTGAGTTCACAGCCGAATGAGTACTGGATCTGGGAGAATCTCACATTCTGTGAGGGTCTAATCCACCTTAACGTGATTTGGGACCTAGATTCCTTAATTTCCTTATGGTAAGACCTTTCTGATATGGCTCACGCTAGGTCTGTGGGGAGGGAAACCAAACCTTTTGAAATGGAACTATCAGACTATCTCTATGCCCCCCACGCCGCTGTGCCCCCCATTCTCCCATGCCCACATACCCACCGTTCCCTCTATGTCTCCCATCCCTCCCCCGTGCCCCCATGCCATCGACGTCTCTAGTGCCCCTTGTACCACATGCTCATGCCCCCATCCCCCTTTCGTGACCCGAGCTTATTGTACCCCCTATGGCCCCGTGGACCAAGTACGGTCTCCACGTCCAATGGGTCCAATGGTTCCAATGGGTCGTATGCCCATTGCCCACGTTTCCTGTGCCCCCCTCCATTCTCCCGTGCCTACATGCCTGATGTTCTTCCTCAAAGAACATGTGCCCTCAATGTCCCCAATTCCTTCCCTCGGTTGTACGACTGAAGGTCCCAGGGTAAAATCAACGAGCGTTAATAATTAAATATTTTGCAGAGTACGACTGAAGGTCCCAGGCCAGGCCCTAATTAGTGCTGGGACCCTCAGTCGTCCCCTGCAACGCAGGTAAGGCCGCGCCGCGGTGTGGCGAGGGGGTGAGCGCGGCACTGACAACCACGGCACCTGAGGCCGCGGGCTCTCGATGCACTGTCACTGTCACGGTGCTCCAGGGCTCCTTCGTCACCAGACGTTGCAGACGAAAGCGATCATTCTATTTCTTTACATAGTTCAATTTCATAAAATGAAAGACTGCCTCTTGTGTGAGTGTTTCAGGTATATGCTAAGCGCTGATGTAAGCTCTTTAATTCTCTGTGATAGAATAAAGTGTTTTGAAACTTATATTTTTGAAAACAAAATACCGGACGATTTTATTAGTATGACTTTCTATGTCATAATATAGCCTACTTTACACAAATAATGAAAAACGGGAAATTAAAACAATGAAATATTCTGGGTAAATTTTACATTCATTACTATAAGGCAAACTTCATGCTACAAATTTGTAAGTTCTGAGTTTAGGCTAATATAGGATTCATTCAACAAATTTCAAAATCAAGTGGTCAATATCCTATACTATAATATGAGCACTGTCTGAAGGGATGTTTTTCCACGATCTCGAAATCTAGCGGGTAGATTTTGCTTAAACTTTACATTCAAGACTGTTTTTGGCCCAAAAATAACTTTAGAAGCAGCCTCAACCTCAGGAAAAATCAAGTTTTCTCTAAAATTAAGTTTAAAAATTGTAAATCTTAACATTGTTCTTATGGGTTGCTGTTTTGGTTACAAAATAACAACTAAAAGTAAAAAATAAAGGAACATGAATTTTTAGCAGGTTTTTAAATAGCTGTTAACTGGAAAGAGGGTGGTGTAAATTTAATAGCTTAATTACCATGACACTATAGCAAAAAGTTAATTAAACCCAACGATCAAATCTCGGTTAATTTGGTACTTGAAAATAATATTATAAGCAAGAAAAATTACCACTCACCGTACTAAAGCCATGACTGGCCTTAACGTAGCACAACCTAGTACAAGTCTGAGCTAATATATTATCGAATTAGAAAACATGAGGTACGGCTCTTGGATTAGATATAGGGCCTGAGATTTATTTTTAGTTAAGTCGTCATTCAGTGTTATAAACCAAGTTAGATGATTTCAAATCCTAATGAGAGTGTACCGGTAGGGTATTAAAAACATTATTCTTCGTTATTATCTTTAAAAAAAATTTTATATCCAAAAAGAATACTTATTTTTAGAAATGCTCACTAAGCATCCGACATTAATACATAGTGATATTATTAACTTACATACTATTAACGTCAAAATATAGTCAATACAAAATAAATTAAAATAATGAAACACTCTTTTAGTTACTGAAATATTAAAATCAATATATACAAAGATGTTTTATTAATAGCTCTTTTCTGTAAGCATTTTCCATTATGGAAATTTATTCATACTCTCAATCGGCTAGGCTTAAAAAAAATATATTTTTTAAATAAATATATTGCAGAACAATATCGAAATTCATTTTCATGTTTACCTCTTCGAAGGATGGTGATATAACCAATATTTCCGATAATAACATAGTTCTTTTTTGTAATAAATTAACTTGTTCGGAAAAGATTACCCCTTCGTCCCAACCGTTCTGAAAACAATAAAACGGTATTATTATTTTTTCGGAGTGAATAATCTACCGGTATTGTAACAATATGGCACCTAGTCAAAGTCTCACGTTTGCGTGCTCAAAATCCTTTAGCTATCTATCCCTGTTCTATCCCTCCTTGCAAACAGTATGAAGCCTGGCATTCAAGACCCATACAATTGCACAACGGTCTTGTCGGAATCTTGGCCGCTGCTTTACTTGGACATTCCAGATCGGTACCCTTCGGTGGACGACCTAACCATTGATTATTTTAAGAAACAAAGGGACCTTCTCAAATTTGACAACTTTCTTTGAAAATGTCAAAACTTGGAAAATACGAAACTATCAACTCGTAATTCTCAGCAAACAGGATGTTCGGGTTATTTATTTCAATGTTTTGTGGATATTCAAACATTATAATGCGTCTAAACTTACTTTGACTAATCAAGTGACAAAACATTAAAATCCACCTAAGATTGTTTTTATATATTGATAAATAAAGTCCTAAGATAAAAAAAAATCAAATATATTTTATTTAAACGGAAAATACATTGCAAAGTACTTATACCGAAATAATTCTTTATGAGCCATAATAGATAAAGTACTTCTTCAGTACTCGTGCTTCACCACAGAAATTTAAGTATAATTTAAACTGTACCATAGGCTCTTGATTAAATTAGTAACACCAATTTGATTGAATAAATAATAATAACCTCATTAATATCAGTTTGTGTTCGTAGGAGTAATATGTTAACTTTTTTTCAAATTGAATTAGATGAATTTATAATATCTCTCCAAACAAACAAACAAAATTTCCAATATATTATATTTATATATTTAAAATATCATTATATATGTATTAATATGTAAATATTGATTTGTGCCTGAGCTAGTTGCTCACGAAAGTAAGCAATGTCCCCTGTCATCCCTCGTCAAATTATCTTAATCCCCAAGTGCAGGGGACGACTGAAGGTCCCACCTCGAACCCTCATTAGGGCTGGGACCTTCAGTCGTGGTCTGCAAAAGAGGTACAAAAATTACAGGTCATTTCTGACCCTGGGACCTTCAGTCGTTCTACCGGGGCACGGAGAAGGCCCGGGGGGCACTCACAGGGGACACGATGAATGTAGGGGCATGGGGGGTGTGGGGGCATGAGGGAGTGGGGGCACAGGATTCCAGTACACAGTTGTGTACAGTACAAATGGGCTAGTAACCATTTGTCATGTTGCATTTAACTATTGTATTTACTTGAGTTACGAATTCGTCATGTGTACATGTTTAAGATGAAAACGATTGTTTGCATCCGGAAGTCTTTTGGTGTAATAATTTTTCTTTTTTCCACAAAATAGACTACTAACTGTATTTGAATACGGACGATATTATAAGTTAATTATTGATTACCTTCAAAAGATTAGGCAATTTTTATAAGAAAATTCAGCGGTTAAAATTCACACATATGAGAAGAAATATACAGTAATTGTGCAAGAAGGTGATGAATTTAAACTTAATTTTGGAGTTAACACAAGTTAAGTATATCATGCTTTATGACAAATAAAATAATAATTGAACTAAGAAGTTAAACAGAGTAGTGGAAACTCATATCCATATGATAACAGAAAATTAGATCTCTATAATAGCGGAGTACGCTACAAGCTTTTCTTAATGTGAAACTGAATTTTACACATTCCTCCTTCCCTTCAAATGTCATTTGTATACATACAGCATAAACACATAAACATTAGCATTTATTATGCCAGTAAATACAAACAATGTTTAATATAATTTAAATTTAAACAAATCAAACCCAATTGAGAGCATGTTTCAGTTCTTCCTTTCTTTGAAACTTAAGTAAACATTAGTAAAATTGAAATTTATAATATCAAAACTAAGGGAAATACATAACTTCCTCCACAAACACCTCCAGTAACATAAGGAGTGATTGGTTTCCGTTTAAGTATGTTTAGATTGTTGTAATAGTTAATTAAACAAAATCTGAGTATGCGTTTGGTTCAAAAAAGGCCACTATGCGATCACTTCTGCAACAGAATGCTTCAGCGATTACGAATAATATTCCAATCATCCAGAGCGATGCAAATTGATTGACGATGTTTGTACCTTAGACCACTACAATCTAGTTGTGAAATTAATATTGAAACGTATAATTTGCAGGATCATTGAAGTAGGTTAACACACAAACAGTAGTTTAAACATATTTCTTTTATTTACTTACATTCAACCTGTTGTTTAATCAGGGAATTACCATTGCCTAAACTCTCAAAACTAAAAAACCCAGACATTGTTCCTTTTTACTTTATTTAAACACTCATATTTTAGGTAATCGAATGCAATTTGTATACAACTGGGATACAAATGAAAAAAAGGCCGTTTAGTAAAATTTATATAGAATTTATTTTTAGAAACCCTACGATTAAAAATATTTTATTGTTAAATGTTCGACAGGTGATTCATTTTACTAAACTGAGATTAATTAAATTCTTTTTTTAAGGAATTCTTAAACATTTTCCAGAGCAAAACAGCACAATACAAAGTATAGAAGTATCCAGGAAATACAAAGTTATAGAATGGGCAACATTTTATTGTTAAATGAACGAGAAAAACTATGACGTTTTCAACATTTGTAAGCTGATATGTAACTTGTATCGAATTTTGATGAATTTTAAAATTAATTGAGATCATATAGTAATATTTATTAACATATACCAAATTAAATACATTTCTCATAAAAATGGGATGGATGTACAAACAGTGAGAAGTGAGACCTTGTTAACCTAGTGTGTTACAATCACTTGCTTACTCATCTTTTGATATGAAAAGCTTTTTTCCTTAAACTATTCGCAACGCAATTATTACATGTGATGTTTCATGTAATGTGTTTAATATAGTAATGTAAAGTTTTACCTAGAGCTGCTGGTATTATTAATAAATGTTAGTTTTCTAAGTAATTCAAGTTGTCAATGTCTTTTTTCAGTTTACCATCATACAGTATTTTTTTTTAATAGCAATTAAAAATATTTTTTAAAGTGATGGAATACAAATTTATAACTTTTTAAACCTCTGAAATAGATTTCTAACAAGTAATTGATAAGTACTGATATTCAAATTCAAATTAATGTTGTTTGGAAATAATAAAATAAAGAGTATGAAGCAATTCAAAGAAAAAAGTATTGTATATAAAACATAATCATTAAAACCTCATACTTGGGTATTTTACTTAAATTTTGAATAGCCAGTAACATGATATCAAGACGGCTAGGAATTATCAAAGAACTCGCAGATTCACCTCAATTTTGAAAGGATGTTTTAAAATAATGTTCCGTTTTAATGTTAAACTGGACGATTTGATTTCAGTGTTATAAATGAAGTTCAAAGATAACCTTGTGTCTACATATTGCCTACTTTACCTGTTAAGTAGAGCTAACATTGTTTATGTAGACCGTTGACTGGCTGTTATTGAAACAGTTGCCTCTATGTTCTGAGCATTTGGCAGTGCTACTGCTGTTTACTTCTGCTTGTCAATTTCGTTGATGCTTACGTTGATCTTAATAGCTACTACCTTAATAGCTACCTTGATACCTAATAGCTACCTTAATACCTTAAAAGCTAGAAAATTGTAAGATTTGTTTAGTACAAAATTTTACACAAAACTATTATTTTTAGCATATAATGATGGTTTAAAATTAATTCTATAACAAAAGTTTGATTTGTTAGGGAATGTTAGCTTTATAAATTATCCACCATTACCTTTAAATGAAAGGCAAGACTAGAATCGATAAATATCCACATACACATGAATATAGGACTCAAACACTTTGTACTTAATTAATGATGTGGTACCGACAACTTACCTATGATATTATAATTGCTCAGATAGAACAAAACCCAATAATTGATATATGTTTTTGCTCATTATTAAAGAGGTATTCACAAAGTTTGACTTAAATTAAAAGTTTTTTCTGAAGGTATTGAACTTACTTAACAAGTTGTATTTATTCTTACTGCAACATCTTTCACAATTGTTTTAACAGTTTTTAATAACACAGAAACATGATATTAAACATAATTAACGAGTCAACTACAAAGTCACACATACTACATCAAAATAATGTGGTTTCAGGACAGTAAAATATTTTTTCTTTTAATTACCTAAACGGAATCACTACAGTCAGAATTTCCGTTCTCAGCTTTGGAAAGGAATCCCCATCATCTTCAGAAGTAAAAAAAGTGGCAAAACAGGCCTACACTACCACAAATGCCCCATATGTTCCGAATGAAATGTTGGAATGTACTTGGTTCTTCTCTCGTGATCGAAAAGAGCCACAGGACATGCATAATGCAGTAGGCACATCACGACTGCTTGGCATGCGTGTGTGGGGACGGACGTAAACAAACCAAATTAGTTGCGCTCTGAGGCTTTCGGTGCTGCACTCTGTGGTAGGACTACTTTCATCAAACATTTTAAAACTTTCAAGCTAAAAAATATGAGGAAAAAGTATCGGAACGCCTTAAAATTCTTTGAACCAATCAAGTCTAAGTAAAAAACTTGTTATATGTATATAACCCATTTCAATACACTTTTTCAGATATTTATAGGATTTTTACCTCTACAAGGGACGGCGCATATCTAGTATAACGATAATCTTAAATGTAAACATAGGCTAAAACGTACATAAAATTAAAAGCCTATGTTATTAGAGAACAATACTACAAACCAAAATTGAAAGGATTGATGAGTGAGTAAAAAAATGACAGTCATTCAAACTTTGCATTAAAATCATATTGCCGAAAATTGAAATTCAATTGCTCCTGATAACTTTTAATGCCAGGTCTGAGACAAATTACTTAGATGGAAAAGCCCTTTAAAATATTGTATCATATGACGTAGATCTTGTTGTTCTTATGATTTCCACTACGTACGTCCCCTGAAGGAAGTCCTTGGTAAAGAATTATAAGCTACGTCATTTGGTACTTGTTTATGGACATTGAATTCTGAAATTCCACAAACCCAAAGGTCAAGTTTAGTTATTGGATTTTTGTTTTTGGAAATATAATTTTAATGCAATGTTTAATCGCCTGCCATTTTTAATGCAGGAAATGGTAATTTTTAATGGTTTGGAAATATGATTTTAATGCAATGTTTAATCGCCTGCCATTTTTAACCAGGCCATCCTCTCAAGTTTAGGTTTGGGCCATTGTTCTCTATTCATAAGACCTTTAGTTCGATGTACATAGTTACCTATGTCTGCATTTAAAATTTCCTCACACTACCCATGGATTAAGGCTTTCTAGAACCTTTTTCACATTGTATAAATCTGCTAGATGACATAAAATGAAAATGTACTGATAAAGTAATGGTCGTGAATATAAACTGCTAGTATTTCGTCTTTTAATATTATGATGCGGTAAACTATATTAAATGAGAGTGAAAAATAAAGGTCGTGTGACTTTCCAAAAAGGTATCCCTCCCCGAAAGTTAGAATTTTTGGGTAGCACAATGTTTTATTTTTCCAGATTCAATGATGAAATCTTAACGATAAACCCTTTATTTTGTTTATGATATGAGCAAGGCCATTACAAACATTTCTGTATTTAGATATCTTTTAGAAGTATATATGTTATTAAATTTATGTATCGTGAAACCTTAAAACTGTCTTTTTATATTGGGTAATATTAAATTTTACCCTGTAAGACATAACCTGTATTTACTCATATTTTTCTTAGGAATAATAAAACTTCTTCCAACACTACTCGATATACTATACTTACACTTATACTGTAATTGATTACAAGACGGTAAATATATATATATAAACGATCTTATAGGGGCGATCAATTTCGACCAGTCACACGGGTCATTATCAGGCCATTTCCTAGACAGTTCGGAATTGACTGTCCCAGATTGGGCCTAATGATAACCGGCGTGACTGGTTAAAACTGATTGCCCCTATAAGATCTTTTATACATATTTACTGTCTTGTATACAATTGCCGTGTAAGAGTAAATTATATCGAGTAGTTTGCAAGACGTTTTATTATTTCAACCTAAGCAACAGTACCAACACGTATAATGCTAATCTAGAAGTTATTTTTATCTTTGGGAAATTTTGGCATGATAATTATGAATCATAAATTTACTTATATTCTTCACTTATTTATTGTAAATGTAACTTTCACATTTCGAAGAGAATCATACTTTGTTTGTAGATAAACAGGAGATAATATTTTATGTTAATTTGATTCAAAGCAATTTTAATCGATATTCTTAAATTCTTGTCTGTTATGGAAGAAATTATACAACTATAAAACGATTGGTCAAAACACAACAAAACGTATTTCATTCATTTAATAAATAGGAACTTAAGGTTTGAGCCTTGTAGTGTCAAATTTTAAGTTTTTATGTAAGTATTGTTACAATCATGCCTTTTAATTAATGAGGAAAACTTTTTAAACAACTTTTGACAACCAAAATATGGGCTTACATTTATCAAGAATGCAGCTTAATATTTACTGTAATAGTACGAAACACGTAAGTGTCTATTTATTATATTAATAGGTGTCAAGGCGGTAAAACTAGTATAAATAGTATTTCATGTATTCCAATAAAAATAAATAAGTGCATTAAAAATATATATTTCTATGCAGGAATTAGGAACGAAAATGCAGTAATGTAAGAGTAGTAGTGAATTGTAATTTAATTTACTGTTATAAACATTTTCAAACCAAATTTTTTAGAAAAATTTATTGAATGTACTTTTGAGCGCCCATATTTTTACGAAGATTATTATCTTATTAACCAAGAATTATTAACACTTTCGTTCAAACTACAACAAATTATTGGTAACATTAATACTACCTTGGGAGGTCATTTTCAACATTAATCTTTATTATCATGTACAAAACTCCACGTTAATTACCCAGAAGCAAGGAAACAAAAGATCGCTACACTGGAATGAACAATGGTCGTGTGAAACACAACTTAGAAGGGGATTGTAATTCTCGTGGAACAATGAGCAGGAACTGAGTTGTTTTGTGTTTCACATGAAATGGCGCTACATTGAGGCGTGGTTTATCGTCCAAGCTTAGCAACACTGTGAAGAGGTGTGATGCTTCATGTCCCTATTTAAAGTTTTATTTAAGTTAAAATTCAATTCTAAGAGAGCCTATATCGCATATTTATCGTGTTACCTAAGTATAGATTTTTTCTATCTTATTAATATTTTACAACAAAAAGTTTTTTCTCATGTTTTGGCTGTGTTTAAACCTACAGTAATCCCTATGACATTGCACATGAAATTAAATTCTTCCCATTATATATATATATATATATATATATATATATATAATATATATATATTAATAATATATATATTATAATATAATAATATAATAATAATATAATAATATAATATAATAATATATATTAATAATAATATATATATGTGTATATATATATATTTACATATATAGTGACTTTGCATAAAAAAAATATTTAAAAAATAAGTCATCTTTACCTTTGGGCTGGTAGCCCGTTGTTGCGCAGTCGGCAATGTTCACCATACGGCTTTTATGCTAAAACATGTTACTTTATTAGGCCCCTCATACCTCAAAATTTAAAAGAATTTACAAATATTACTCTTTGTGAAGCTGCAAAGTAAATCGAGTTTCCTTAGTAATATTTGTTAAATTTTCAAAATTTTGAGGTATGAGGTGCCTAATATAACTATTCGATTAAACACTTAACAATTGACAAATGGCGTCCAAAACAGGGGGATAAAATACCATGTTTTGCATTAAAAGCCGTATGTTTAACATTGCCGACTGCGCAACAATGGGATACTGGCGTCTCCCAATATTTTTGGCGTCTCTTTTCTTTGGTATCACTGCCTTTCGTGAGATATATTATGGATATTAAAACCAATTTGCTATGACAATGTATTTAAAACTTATAAATAAAAAAATATCAGAAATAATCTAACATTTTAATAGTAAATAATGAAGTGTTTAAAACATATGAAGTAGAACGTCCTTGAAAGCCGTAACTTTATTTATGGCTCATGCTATTCATTTGTGATCTTTTATAGAGGAAATGTTCAACATATTTCACTTCTATTGGGCACTAAAAACAAATAACTAGATGAAGATAACTGATATGATGTCATGGAGTTTTCCCTAAATGACAAAAGATAATTAACATTCCTTAAGCAAATTATATGGCAAATAAGGAAGGTGACTTATTCAATCGTAGTAAAAATATTATTATCCCCACGTGTTCTAACTGAAGCGTAACTAATTGCCTATTATCATAGATAGCAAACATGAGGTTTGTGACTCAGATTGCAAGAGAGCTCACGGCAGTGTACTAGTTACTTTCCGTACGTTCACCAACATAGCTATCGAAATGCGTCTTGTAATTCATAGAAGGTAATTATACTCATTTACCCAATTAAGTCGAGTTTAGATACAATTTATGCTCCGTTGTATTTAGCACTATTACATTCTAGTGACTTAGTGTTCAAGTAAAACCCTGTAACATATATTTTGAAAAACTACAGTAGCTAAAGAACTATTTTCTCTTCTGTTCTCAAGTAGTACAGTGCTACAATGTATGTGTGTCGTGTGTGTTGATGTCAGCAGCCCGCCGGTAGATGTTTGAGTCAACCTCTTGTTCACAGGTCCCACAAGGTCGGGCCCGCAGCCAGTTTATGTACATGTTATTATGCAAGGAGCGCGCAGATGAGGCCGTCCTGCCTGATGGAGAGGGGAGGGGGCGGGGGAGAGCCGACGGGCAAGGTGATGGATCTCCAGTCCGAGCCCAGTGACAGTCCAGCGATGTGGTCCACCCCGGTACTGGTAGCGGCGCTCCTGGCGATGGCTGCAGGTCAGGTGATCCACTACTCCTCAGCTATCAAGTCTCTTCTCCGTCTGTTATATTGAATAAATAAACAAATGTTTGAAAATAGTACAATTTTACAACGAGCTCACCCAAACCTATAGATTTTTAATTATTTACTACAGCAGGAACTAGGTTGTTTTTAACAAGGTCGATTTAAAGTGTTTTTAGAACTTGGGTGATAAAACTTATGTTAAAATTCACATTCCAACTGTTTTTAAAATTATGTTTGGCTAAGACAGACATTTTTTCAGTACGTAGGTTAGGTTATGGACAGAGACAAATACTTATTGGAGACAGAATTAGTTAACCGCAGATCACAGATGTGTCACGATTTTAATTCACTAGTACCATAACTCATTTAGTTTCAATTTTTAGCTTTCTTAAACTAAAACATAGCAACTATCCTACTCTTCTGTAGATTTTGGTAACTTGTAAGAATATTTTTATGAAAATAAATATAAAAAAATATAATTTAAAGCTATATTTTAGTTTTGTTAATTAACCTAGTTTTCCAATTCAGCATAATAATTTAACCCCATACTTAAGTTTGAAGCTATTTTATGTAATAAATATTATAGATTATACTATCCATATACCTTTATATCAAAGGCATGAAATGTGGATAGGAATAATAGCTTTGAGCAATGGGAGTAGGAAAGACTTAGTGTTGACTCTGTAACTTTATAGTAGTTGGATTATGATTTTCATTAGTTTTATTAATGTTTTTTGTAAGTATTAAGCTTTGTAATAAATTGATGGTGTATAGTGGAAAATCGTAACCAGTTAAGTTACCAAGCAAGTTTCCTCATTCTTATAAAAACCATCGTCGCATCATAAATGTAAACATTTTAATTTTCAATTAATTGAGTTGTGTAGTTGACCTTCAGTGGATCTGATTAATAATGGCATTTCGTATATACCAAAACAAGTATAAGGCAATAAAGGCTAGTATAAAGCAATGTATAGCGGATGGCGGTCTAAAGTAGTCGAAATATAACCAAAGCAGTCAAACGTTTACGTTATATAGGCCTAGCTTACTCCTGAACGTTTAATAATTATTCTTCTGGTATAAACTAAGTAATTAAACTTGGTACATAAACGTTCATAATAAAATTCAATTTGTTAGTTTATTTTGAATTCAATTCTAGGGTTGATATGCAGTATTAACAAAGCATAACAAATCAATAACTTCAAAATAATCAACCTTTAAGGACAGATTTGTGCTGAAATTGCTTGGAAGTATTTAATAATACTTATAATGTGCTACATGCCTAAAAAATCTAGGGCCTCCTTTCTTTGGTGTTATTTGGTAGAAATCATGTGAGCTTTTGTAGGCTTAGGCAGTACAATATTACATATCATTTAGAAGGTCGTCATATTTCAAACCATTTGCAGCATAACCAAAGAGATCAATATGTTGAAGCTATTGAGTTTTAGATTAGACTAGTCATCTTAGAGGTATCAGTGCAGCGCATGTACTGCATTAAATCTTGATAAGTTGACATTTCAGTAGTTTTATTTTATTCTGCTTTTAACATATGTCCTTTGGTTATTTTATATTTTTACTTTACGGTTATACAGGGTGGTAAAAAAGTAGCTTGCATCCCCCTTTAACTATTTGAGATATTTGAAATCTGTTTACAGCAACCTTCTTGGATATGAGGGGCTACAATAATGATGGTTGATTTTAAAATTTGTACTCTTAGGGTTAGTTGGGGTAGGGGTAGCTCAAAATTTTTAAATGGGAAGTATATGGTCGACTTTCATATCATTTTGTAGGTCTTGATGAAACTAAACAATTGACATAAACAAAATTAAAAAAAACACTAATGACAAAATTGCAACTAAAAATTACTTTTAAGAAACAGTGCCTTAATCAGCATTGTTTTCTGTTCGGCCATTTAAAGTCAGTGCTTCATGCCTCACAGCCAAGATCCCTAGAAGAATTAAGAAGACGGATAGAAACGGAATGCAGAAAAATAAACAATAAAACTTTCCAAAATCTATGAAACATGTTTGAACAGAGATTGTACTACTGTATGGAGCCACAAGGAGAGCAATTATTTGAACATTTAATAAAAGGTACATTAATTCAATATTTCTTAATGTACTTCTTTAAATGAAGAGATTATTATTGTTATCCTAGTTGATTTGATATTTAAGGAAACATTTTGTTATTAGTAGTCCGATTTTTATTTTCTTTTCCTCAATTGTTTAGTTTTATCAAGACCTATAAAATGATATGAAAGTCGACCATACTTCCTTTTGAAAATTTTGAGCTACTCCCTGCCCCCACTACCCCTACGGTTAAATATTTAAAACCAATCATCATTATTGTAGCCCCTCATATCCAAGAAGGTTGCTGCAAACCGATTTCAAATGGGGGTGGAGAGAAAGTTATTTCTATTTCAATTTCTAAGCAGGATGATGTCTAACAATGAGTGTAAAAAGTTAATTTGAAGGACGAAGAAAAACTTAAGCATTTTAAAAACATTGGAAACTTTGTTAAAATCATCAAGGAAGTTTTGTTTTATATTATTTTTGGAGTGCAAAGTATGTTGTTGTCGTGTAACCTTTGGAAAAGTTATAACAATGCGTTGACTTTCTCTCTGCTTATTTTTTGATATTTTTTGTTTGGTTAGTATTCATTACACATATTGTTTGGTACATCTCTGTTAAATAGACTATAATTGGCAATCTATTTAATGCATAAACAATTATCACTATAAACCTGATGCCAAGTCAACAAACAAATGTGACGATAATTATTATCATTAAAAACCCTTACACGTTTCCTACATACAAAAATAATTCAAATAATTTACTTACAAAAATGGCTTCCAGCTTCAAATACTTAGAATTTGAAATTCCACTACATACGTATTGTTTTTAAAATATATGTACACTATGTCAATAATATTTCTCCACTCCTTTTATGAATATGAAAAGTGATGTGTTGTTTTGGTTTAAAAGTGAAATCGCAAACCTGGTTTAATAAGTAGTGCGTTAACCTGATTAATTTATTTTATATTACCAAACTTATTGATTTATTTCAAAATAAATAAAAAACCATAACGGATGCTTTGGCGTTGGGGTCAAGGGACATTGGCAACTTCTATAAACATATAATTCTTGTAAAAATAGTGCACTAATTCTAACAATATTTTCTATCACATATTACAATACGAGCACTGTCTGAGGGGATGTTTGTTATATGATTTCGAAATATAGCGGGTAGATTTCGCTTAAACTAAGCTTTTAAGAGTGTTATGGCCCAATAATCAGTTTAGAAACAGCCTCAATCTCAGGAAAAATCGAATTTGGTATAAATTTAAGTATTAAAATTTTTTTAACATTGGTCTTATGGGTTGCCATTTTGGTAACGAAATAACAACGAAGGTACACAAAATTAAAGGAAAATTAATGTTAAGCAGTCTTTTTGAAACAGCTGTTAACTGTGAAGAGGTATAGTTGGTTGTTGGTAAAAATTTAATAGCTTTATAACCATAACACTATAACAAAAGTTAATTGAAATCAACGAGCTAGGCTGGGTTAACCTGGCACTAGTATTAAATGAAACAACAAAAATAATTAAACAATGATACCTACTTAAGTTAACAGTGAAACAAAACTTTTTAACAAATTAATGTAACAAATGAGTAAACAACATAATTTATAGTTATAAATAAATAGAAACTACAATAATGGATCAAAAATGACTTCTAAATGAAACTTCAATACTGAGTTTGAAACAGGAAAAACTATTAGACTTTATCAATAAAAGTGTTAAACAATAACTTACTTTAACATAACGTAATAAAATATTTGGCTATTTAACATGCTTAAACTTTGAAATGAATAAAAAACAAACAAGACAAAGTAAGTATGAATCAGTTTTTTATTGGGAGGTTTACAGCAACTTTCTTCTTGAAACTAACAGCACTGTCGAAGAAAATATAGTATTATTAAGAAACTACATTTTTAAGGGCCTGAAGCGTGGCCATGGGGTTGTTCGCCTGATAATTTAAGGTGAGGTGCTAACAGAGAAAGTTATTATTGAGGTTATTAATATTATTAATATACACAGTATTTATGTAACAGTTCTAAGCAAAAAGACAATATGCATACATTTCATTACTGAAATCTGATTATTAATCTTGGACATTCCATATCATCACCATAGATATTTTACGATTGACTAGTCGTATTAAAGTTAGTAAACATAGATAAGAAGCAGAAAACGCGACTTTTGCAAGCGTTGCAAACCATTGCCACCGACATTGCCATTATCATCACATCGGCATCGTGAAGACCCATTAGCAGCGGAACCGGCGGCGACCTCGGAAGAGGAAAGTGAAAACTGTCCTCGTACGTTGGCAACCCTGACTGAAGTCGTTGATCCATGGAGAAAGCAACAATAAGACACAGCAGTTAGTGCTCAGTGGCCCGTATTGTTGGTTGTTTTATGATTCTTTTGAGGGCAAACGTTCCTAGTTTCATTTACACTCTATTGTGTCACTCTGCGTTCTTGACGTTCTTACAAGAAATGACAAGGGATACGTAGATAAAACGCCAAATGTTGTTGAATGAGGTGAACTCTTAATATATTTTTGAACAAGAGTAGGTACAAAAAAAATCAACTTATGTTGGCCACTAGGGCGAGGGTAAAAGAATATCATTTAAAAAAATAAAATTATGGCATTCATGAGATTAAAAATAAATTATGTATTTATATATATTTACATCAAATAACTAGTAGCAATACTATACGAGTTTTTCGTTAAAGTATTGATAAATACATGTTTTGAGCAAATAAATAATACATACATAAATTAATAAAAAACACACAAGCATAGAATTTAAATGTTGAAGAAGAAATAAAAAAATTGTGAGTGTGCAAACTAGGTTACAGTCATTATGTTCAGTCATGTGAATTTGGAACGTATCCAGTTATCTTTTGAAATTACATTCCATTTCAGAAAAGGAAACGATTAGCAGAATACTACATTTCTCTTTGTTAATCCTTTAAAACGTTTAGCAATTAGTAAAATTGAATCAAATCTGTCCTGGGTTATTGGTTATTCCTTTCCTCTACAGTGTGTGCTTTTGTGTGTGTATGTGTGGTATTAATTACTTTATCGTTAAATTATGCCTTTTAGTGAAATAAAAACTAGTTATTTGTATAATAGTGGACTACATACAAGAAATAAAACCAATTCTATGTAGATAATCTGTTTGCATGATTATCTTTTAGTTAGTAATAAAATATTATATTCTTTCCTTTTAGGAGTTTGTCACCATTTAGAGAACGACTACTACACCGAGATCGGTTGCAAGCCGGCAGTGACGGGAGAAGATGGTTGTCCCAAAAGTTACGACTGTAGTGAGTATTACCGTCTGCTATAAATATATCATGTTTTTCAGTGTATCAGTTAACTAGCACTATTTAGTAGGTATTTATGAGTTGTGGAGGGTAAAAATTCTTTGCTGTTACAAGAATTGTCAATGATGATGCTTTTATATGAAATAGCTATATTGTTACTTCACTGGTAATGAGAAGATAAATGTACTGTCGTCTTTTGCACCATTGCAACTGAACGGATGGCTGAAAGTATGTTTTGCTCATTCATCCCACCTGATCAAAACGGTCAATAATAAATCGTTTCTTTATTTCATTTCGCTGACGACCATTCATGGATTAGTATTAATTCTCAACGTTCGTAAACTAGCAGCAAAAAGTATATAACTTTATTGGTTGATAAAAAGTGCAATTCTAAAATATCTTTGCATGAGTCTGGTAGCTTATTTTCTTACCTCTTAACAAGTCCCATTTATAACGAGGCCTATAGAAAGGTTAAGAACGAAAGTGCCAAAACCTGGGAGACGTTAAGATGTGAGGTAAGAGCCAAATACATATTTTCCTTTGTGGACCAGTTTTGATAACGAGTGATGAGGTGACCCTCGTGTCCGGTTGCAGGCATGATCAGCCAGCGCAGCCCGGGCAAGTGCCACTTCCGAGGTAAGGAGTACGACGAGGGCCACGACCTGCAGCAGGACGACGACTGTCTGGCGGCCTGTCGGTGTCGGACCACCTTCCCGGACAACAAGTGAGCTCTGAGCTAACGTCTAGCTTGTTTAACGAACTTGTATCTCAGGTTATAACCAACAGATGATTTGATATCAATTGAATGGATTTTATATTCATTTATTCAATTAGCACAGCTGGCCAAGTAGCACGTGGGCGACAGTTGCGACCCGACGAGAGCGACTGTAGCGCTTATATAGCCATAATTTAATTTATTATTATTTTTTTTTAACAAAAATAAAACTCTCTGTAGATAAATATGTTTCAGAGTAACAGATATATGGTTATATGTATAAACTTTTCCACATTTGTACATTGTTTTCTTTTATATGACACAATCATAGTTACAGCATAAAATACATTCAATTGAACTTTCTCTTGATCGCAAATAATAAAAAAAATGCATAAACAAACAAGACCATTGACATTTTCATCATATATGAGCAAGGGCAAATCACGTTGTGGGACATGTGCACACCATCTTTTAAAATATGTATATTAAAATATAAGTATTGATAGTAAATCATAGTACTAATGTAGGCCCTGTGCCCCCCCCCCCCCAAAAAAAAAAAAAAAAAAAAAAAAAAAAAAAAAAATACAATTTTATTCACTACAAAACTACTAGCATTCCTTTAGGTTGTTTCGTCAATTCATTATTGAGTCTTGAAAATTTAAAAAAATGTAAATACATCTTTAATATTATCTACAACGGCAGTGTATAGAATTAACCATACTGAGCATTTTATAAATAAAAGAAAATAATAAAACCTTTTTAGTTATTGCAGTTGTTATCAATAGTTTGTGACCATAAGGCGCCATTGCAGTAAAAAACACAGTCAATGTAGAAAACTTGAATTGAACTAACAATTCTTCTCAGACGAAACGAAGACTACATTATTTGGAAATTGCTTTTAAAATTTAAGTACAAGAAGCACAAATAAATAAAATATTGAATCTTGATCACAAAACTCGTAACTCATTTTATGTTGGTCAATGAATCGTGAAGGTGAACCAACTTTTTCCTCCAGTTCCAATTGGGATTGTTTTAATTCATTTTTTTGTTTAAAATTTTATTTAAGTGGCCGTGCACTAAATCGCTTGAAGGCATAACTTTGATTTTAAAATCTATTAATCAATATAGAAATATTTTAATAGGGCAAAAAAAAAAAAAAAACACGTTTCACAAATGCAAATAATTAATTAATGAAGATGAGAAAAAACACGTCAAGTTCTTTTAATTGCTTTTTATAATTTGTTTAAGAAATATTGAATATTTGCAATAAAAGTGTGAAAGTTTTTCATCAAAGTGATTTATAAATGTGTGAGAATAAATCACACGTTTGCTTTTTAGGTTGGACTTCACCTGCGCGAACGTCGAGTGCGCGGAGTTGTTCAGTGGACCCCCTCCCCCTGGATGCTACCGGACCTACGAGCACGGCAAGTGCTGCAGCGTCAAAGAGATATGCAGTACGTATCCGTAAAGTTTTTCGATTACACAGTAAATTAGTTTTCTATTTCATTAATACGCAACATATTCCTTTCTAACATTTTTATTTACAAAAGTGTAGAATTATACTATAAATTGTGTAGTAAAAATTTTCAAACAAAATCCGTACATATATACTGATGATATACATTACTAGTAACCGGCTAGTTAGTAAGTTGTAGTGCAACAATCACAGTCAACATCATTGGCGTTTGACGCCTGATTAGACAACCCTTTCAATCTTCGATTTTTCCTCTAGCTTAGTCGTCAGTTTTTTGGCAAGGATAATGTCAATCTTATTTTTCAAAGAAAAAAAAAAACAGTAAGATTTCAAGTTAAACACAAAGAAAGTGTATTACAAAAACTTACAAATCCTCTTAGAGTTTTGGAAATTCCTTGACTAATTTAAGCTAATTCAACTCAAGATAACATTGTATAAGTTAACTAGAACACCATAAGCACCTAGTTTTCTGTTTTTTTTTATTAATTTTTTTATTTTTTAAGAAACTAAGATTTACACGGTGCTTACAACAAAACGTAACAATTTTAATTTTGGAATTTTCTTTGATTTATGAAAATTCTTTAACACTTGAAGCCAATCCAAATCAAGATAAAATGTTATGGGTTAGCTAGAACACCCTGATCACCTGGGTTCCTGTTTGTTAATAAGCTACAATTTGCACAGTTACGCTTACAGTCGATTATAACAATTTCACAAAAAAAATGGAACACTGGTTGAAAAGGAATGATGTAAATTCAGTCGTTAACGCCTAACAACGACGTTATGTAAAAGCTTGTCATGAGTCTCGTTAGGTTGTTTAATGTGATGACATATAAATAGAAATTCATATGAAGACTTTAATTTAAAAATCAAATTCTCCAAAAGAGGTAACTTTTTTTGGTTTATACATAGTTTCTTTAACTACTAAAAAAGTAGCCTTTTTAAAATACTTTTACATTTAGTTTCAGACCAAACCACTGAACAGAAATCTGCGAAGTCAGTGTGCCAATACAAGGGCCAGGAGTACCAGGTCGGCATGAAGTTCTACCCGGACGAGGAGCCTTGCCTCGCGTGCATCTGCCAGCCTGGATTCAGTGGTGAGACTGAAATAGTATATTTCGTCACTAGTCCTAGTCCGGAAAGTGGTCGTTATCGGTGCAAGATCAAGTTTCAAGTACGAGGCGAAGCCGAGTACTTAAATTCGATGGAGCACCGCTATACCACTTTCGGACGAGTTACGAACAGTACTTTTCATCATACCACCTTTAATAAATATACAGTTTGGATAAACATTAATAAATTTTAACTTATATCCCCCCTCTTACGTTGTTATTTGTTTATCTTGTATTTGAACTATTTACAACTAAACAATCAGCTGTTTGACATTTATATATTGGAGTCAACGAGGTTTAAGTTGATGTAAGCAGATTAGCAGCGATAGTGGTGTCAAACATTGGAAGTGTTTTTTTCCGGCCTAGTCCCGAAAACCACTGTTTCGAGGTCTAGTCCCGAAATAGTAGTTTTCATCACTAGGAGCAAAAGTGGGTCTTTTTAGTGGGCAATCGTGTTTTAAAAACGAGGCACAGCCGAGTTTTTAAAAACGATTAAGCGATGAACAACGTTTTTTATCATAATGCGAAAATTAGACTTTCGATCGTTAAAAATATTAACTATAAAGTTGTATTTTCGAGGTTATATTTACAAAGTAAGTAATATGCAGTGTTTACATTTCTTTTATTTACAAACAATGCTTTTCTTAACGTTTGAGTTTCAAAATTCTGCTCATCAACATAAATAGATCAATAGTAATATACTTGGCAAACAGCTGACTTTTCAGTACTAGGACCTAAAAAATTCTCCAGATGATTTTTCAGTCCTAGGACAGAAAAGAATCGGTTTTGGTACTATTGAGAGGACAAAAAACTGGCTGATTTCGGGCAGAATGATAAAATAGTAGTTTTCATCACTAGGAGCAAAAGTGGGTCTTTTTGGTGCGCAATCGTGTTTTAAAAACGAGGCGCAGCCGAGTTTTTAAAAACGATTAAGCATCAAAAAGACACTTTTGCTCCGAGTGATGAACAACGTTTTTTTATCATAATGCAAAATTAGACTTTTGATCGTTAAAAATATTAACTATAAAGATTTTGAGGTAATATTTACGAAGTAAGTAATATGCAGTGTTTACATTTATGTTATTTACAAACAATGCTCTTTATAACGTTTGAATTTCAAAATTCTGCTCCTCAACATTAATAAATTAATAATAATATACTTAGCAAACAGCTGACTTTTCAGTACTAGGACCTAAAAAATTCTCCAGATGATTTTTCAGTACTAGGACAAGAAAGAATCGGTTTTGGTACTATTGAGAGATCAAAAAACAGGCTGATTTCGTGCAGAATGATAAAAACAACGTTTATCGCAATGGTATGATGAAAACTGATGTATCATCGGCATTTGGATGATGTGAAAACATTACAGTTATCTTATGTTCCAATCTTAAAGCACCACTATATTCAGTGAAACAACATTTATTTTGTAATGGGGCCCACTGTCCCCTCACGGTTGTTACTCTTATTGATGACACTTATTTTCACCATATCACTATTTCGAGACAGGGACCTCACATAGTGGGTATTTTAACCTGAATATGAATGAGAGATGAGTGTTAATACTTAGTCAGTACCATGCTAAATACGAATAATAATATACTAAATACATAATTTTCCATTTAGTGTAATGATTTTAGCAGTAGAGTAGAAGTTTGGAGGAAAACATATCTCTCCTAAAACCAACTTGAAAACTTCCTTTCAACAACCTACCCTCCATTCAACGCATATCCTCATTTAAAATGTATGGCTGGTTTAACATATAAACTTATCCTTTGTAAACTAACGAAGGGGATAGCAGGCTTAACTTTAACGTAATTAAATCAAATTCGCAGCGTTAGGCAGGAAATTGTGATTTTACAGTAATTATCAAATCGTATTAATCTCATAAGATGATTAGTGCATTGTTTATTGTAAGGTGTTTTAAAAAGTTTTTTGTAGTTTTTAATTTCTGTTTTTAATTTTTGTTATTTTATATTTATTTTATTATATTTTTTTTGTGTGAGAAGGGGATTAGGATCCTTTTTACAAACGTTAAGTGGGACTCGCATTAGCCATATCCAATAAACCCACCCCTTTACTAGGCTTGCCCCCGACCAGTAACAGTTTCTCACTTTACTCCGGTGGGAGTTACAAGTTTTAGATCTCCGTTAATGGGTCCTTTCGGTTCTAAGACAAAGCTATTTCCTAATCTTCCTTTTAGCCTTTGCTTTTCTGTAGTTGCCGCTCGACTTATTTAGTCTTTTCCAAGGAAAGCTTTAAGAGGAGGCACCTTTTGGAACCAGCGCCGTGGCCGACTACTGCAGCTGCACCTCCTGACTTCAGTTCACAGCAGGGGAAGAAGTGACCCGTTATGGTACAAGTTTCATGATTGTGTCCTGCCTCCTCGCATTTGTATCAAAGAAAGGTCCGATCTCTTCCAGTGAATTCGCTGTGACGGTACCATAGTCCAGGACTTAAAGTACTTAATTTGTATGGTCCTTAAACGCACTGCACATGTGAGAAATCCTACTCGGAGAAGACGAAGCTAGGAAGCCTGGTGGCCTCTTCCTAAAAAATGTCGGAGACCTCCATCTTCAATCACCACTTATTTGGTCTGTTAACAGAGATTTTGCTTGCCTCACTGGTGCTACCTAAAACCTTTTCTAAAGCCTTGACAACCCCAGGCATCTCAGTGAGACAATCAAGATCCTATCTCAACATAGATCAGCTTTTCAGTTGTGACGACTTTCCCGCCTCCCCAATTGCTGCCTCGAAACGCACGGGAAAAATTAACCTGTCAAAGCCTTACTCCAGCCTGAGGTGAATACTTTAGGGATCGGACCCGCATAGACCGGTTGGCAGGTTGATATTCTTGAGGGTCTTCCCTAGGATTCCAGCGTATGTTTTAATATTTATAATACTGTTGTTAGAATTCTAAAATGTAATAACATGCATAAAATAAAACTTAGAGATACATAAAAGTTAATAGTATAACATGCATATGAAACAATAGCATATTTCATAACAAAGGCCAAAAAAGGCGTTTTGTCGGCCTCGAGATAGTGTTTCAAGTTCGAGACGAAGTCGTGAACTTGAAACTATTGATAGTAGGCAAAACGTTTTTACCCGAGTTACGAACGATATTTTTCATAACAATACACTATGCAATAAATGCTTAGCAAATTAAAAATATTTTTATTCGCCCATAATAAACAAAACATAACCTTAACTAACCTAGCGGGATGCACTGTTTGTGTTTCTGGTTGATAGTTAACCACTTCACACAGCTGCCGGTTTCCATTGGCTTTCAGTGAGAAGTTGTAGGGCCGAAATTTTTTGGATCCTTGACCTCAAAGCACGATTTTCGTTTTAAGAAGTGAGGGTCGAAAACTGGTAAAATTGATGAGTAGTGTAATTCTAATATATTGTTAGTAAATCATCTAAAAATATCTACATTTTGTTAGTTAACAATGTATTTTCAGGGTCTCTGGTGGAGCCATACTGCAAAAAGGTTAACTGCAGTTTGGAGCTGCACTACGGCTCAGACATCTCGGCCGGCTGCATCCCTGTCTACTACGGCAAGACTGGCTGCTGTCCCATCGGCTTCAGATGCCGTTAGTATATTACATTGAGTGAAATTAGATAATTGGGCTAAACTCGGTTCATACTTTGCCTTACTTTACAAACTTATAAAAATATGTAAAGAATGTTAAAGTAAAAATAATTTACGTGTTTTAGGTAAAAATCATCATTGTTACTTTATTGATACTGATATATCTACTTTTATCGTTACTTACAGATGGCTGTGTATCTGTGTATCTCACGACTTTTGGTAAATATACTCTAAAATTGGTTTTATTCGCGTTTTGTCTCAGATCGAATACAACATTTTTTATCTTGATGTTTTTAGAAAAGTAACCCCGCCCCGTCCCTTGACCATCCTCTTTTAAAGCCATTAGCACAGATACATCTAGCCATCACTACAATATAATTTCTGGTGATATTAAATTAAAGTATTCTATTTATTATTTTAAAATGTTTTACCAACATTCCATGTGTTTCTAATTTGATCGTATTAAACTATAAAAATAAATAAATAAAAATAAGTATGATAAAAATAATTTATTTTTTATTTTTTTAAGTCAGTTGCTATAATGATATTTTATTACTGACATAAGAAGTGTATGCACTATTTTTATTTTCTATTCAATTATTTATTATTTAAAAGAGTTAAAAGAATTACTTAAAGTGACAAATACCATAAACATTTGGTTGGTTTACCAAACATTTGACTTAATCTTTTATCATGTTATTTAGTAAAAAATAAAAGACCTCTATTTATTACATGACTAATTAATATAAAAAGCTTTTATTTACTCCAATGTAATAACAATTGAGTGTTACTACTTTTATAAATAATTGTATTAGTACTTCTTATTTTTCAGCTGAAAAATCAGACAAGGTAGCTTTGGTATCAGTTGTCAAAAACGATGCGAAAACGTCGGACTCGGGTAAGTTCTTATAATGTAAAACTAGGTGGCCCGTGCGCAAATTGCGCATTTTATGATTCTGTATGAGTGAAACTGTGGCATGTACACTAAGTGTACATAGTCAATGGTGAAACTCACCTACAGTACGTAAATGTTGATTATGAAGTGACAGAGATCTATTTTTGTTTACTATCTGGCTTTTAAAATTCATCTCAAGGTAATCAGCTGTTAAATTACAATTCACATTAAAGAACTTGCAATAAAAGTTGGTCAACATTTTAAAGCGCTCTCTAGAAATAAATCAAAGGCGAGGGGGGCGAAGCCCGAAACAATATGACTTTTTAATTACGATTCGTCACTGCGGTATATTATAAGCTTTAAAATGACACCTCAATCTTAAAAATCGGTTCAGTAGGTCGAGAGAAAAAGGGACGTAACAGACGAAACCCTTATAGAAATAAGAAGATAGATAACACGCATTTCATTTCAATGCGACCTTTTTCAACAAATATTTAGTTCATCGTAAGAAAACGTCCAAAAAAGCAAAATAGTTTACTACAAACACTGTCAAATGACAGACAATTTAGATAAAAAATAAGGTTACTACCACCATAATATATGTGAAAAATTGAAATAATCTATGAAACTGCTTTGATAAGTAAATGTTAAGTATTTAAAATGTCAAATATTCAGTATTAGAATTGTTTCTATAGGTCTGCAATGCCAGTTCGGGGATGTGAGGATGCAGGTGGGCGACCAACTGAGTACCAGTGAGGAATGGGCCAACACGCAGTGCGAGTGCAGAGTATCCCCTCATCCTGTCTGCTTGTCTGTAGGTCTGCAATGCCAGTTCGGGGATGTGAGGATGCAGGTGGGCGACCAACTGAGTGCCAGTGAGGAATGGGCCAACACGCAGTGCGAGTGCAGAGTATCCCCTCATCCTGTCTGCTTGTCTGTAGGTCTGCAATGCCAGTTCGGGGATGTGAGGATGCAGGTGGGCCACCAACCGAGTCCCAGTGAGGAATGGGCCAACACGCAGTGCGAGTGCAGAGTACCGCCTCATCCAGTCTGCTTGTCTTGTGACGTTATTCTGCAGTGGAAGAGAATTTTTCGTTAAGAGTCGACCACAACAAGAATAAGGCACACCTTAATTTATTTCCGCGGATAACCAGTCTACTCCGAGTAGTCCGAGGTTCGGTTCGATTGTTGTCGGGTAGCGAGTATTTGTGGCTCAGAACGTCCCAATGGAACGCAGATTCGTAAAATCAAAGAAGAATCAATTCATCCTTGCCCTCGCTACGGATTTTGAATTTAGAATTTTGAAAAGCGACGAATTTAATTTAATAATAGTTGGCCAATTTATTTATGCCAATACGCGACCCGGCTCCAAATTAAAATAGCGAAGAAAAATACCGTCGGCGGTTTTAAATAATTTTATTCGCTCGAGTGACGCGGTGTACAGAAAAATCAGCTGACTGATAACGCCGGTAGTGATAATAACCGTGCGACTGTTGCGAAGGTCAGGGTCGCCTGACGTCACCGGGATTGTACGAGTTCGTGAATTACCGTAGTCTATTTATTAATAAAAATAAAAAGAAACTACCGTGACGGCGTTATCAGAGCTAAAATTTAATACCGGGACGCGGCAAATTTCAATCGAGCGGTTGACACCAACGCGATTGAATTTTGTCGGTTTAATTTACTATTGAGAAAATTTTGTAAACGAAATAAATTGATTTTATTCAAAGATTTAGATAATTAAGATCCCTTGTAGACTCAATTAATTAAATGCTTAGAGATAGATTAAATACAGAACTTAATAAATATTAACAGAATGAAAAATCGGTTACGTCGTGCAAACGAAAAATATCTAGGTGAAAATTATATACCAGTTAATACACTCTAGGCTTAGTAACTTACTAATTAATTACTTAAAAATTAATTCCGTCGACTTTTCCTCGTCGGGCGGCACGTGGTCGGCAGGCCTGTTGCTACTGGCTGAAACAAAGTTTTACACAAGATCGAATAACGTAATACTGAATTTCCTTGGGGTTACTTTATTTAAATTATCGGGGTTATACGTTGGAGTCACTCCCAACAAGTTTTGGTACTTGATTTTTAATACCGCCGGTGTACACCAGGCGGCAACGTACCTCGTGGAGTCGGGGTCGGGAGCGTTTCGAACAGCAGTACCTCTCGTAGACACGGCGCGGGTCGAACTGACTGCCGGGCTCCGCTTGGAGAGGGTAGACGACGACACAGCCCCTGGCGGCGTCTGGGGGAATCACAGCGACGTCATACTGTGACGTAGCCCGACCCGCTTCCCTCGCGCTGCGAATTGGTTTTGTCCCCCCCCCGAGACTTTTACCCCGTTACACCCCCCTCTTACTTACAAAAAAAAAGAAACGAAAAAGAAAAAAAAGCCTTGTACTTTCCGTAGCTTGGAAGAGAATAGAAAAAAATAAAATTCTTCTGAAGGAGGCGCAAAAAATAAAATTCTTCGACTAAATTGAAATAAATAAATGAAATATGTGGAAAACAAAACATCACTTAATTTTCGCAAAAAAAATCCAACCGATAATGATGATAGTTGAACCAAAGATAACAGAAAATAGCAACAAAAATACTTAACTCTTTTTAAAATAAATTTATCTCTCTAACGAAAATAAAATAAAAAACTTGACCATTCAAACGACCTGGTCGAGGTCTCGAAGCTTCCGGGCCCGGATCCGGAAGAAGGACCCGTCCTCCCGATAAACCTTCCACCGGAGGTTCCGCCGTTGGTTCTTGTTCCATGATTCCGGGTCGCCACGCTCCTCCAGGCGTTGCCGGAGATCCTCCGGGACGTCGAAAGGTACTGGAGGCTCGTTTGGGACAACCACCCGGAAGTCAGGAAGCTCCTCCGGAAGCTCGCCTTGGTCGTCCGACAGCCGACTTACGGCATTGGCCTCGGTCTCCGGCCCGGTTGAAACACCAGGGCCCTCCTCGACGCCGTGCTCGAAACGGACGAGATTAAATTCGTTAATCTGTTTAATGCCTAATACGAGGTCGCACGTCAGCCCCGGCACGTGCAGCGCGTCCCATTCGACCTCTCGACCGCTTATCTCGCCCCTTATCTTGAATTCCGACTTAGCCCTGGACACAGCGCCGTTCGCCATCCTTATCTCAATGTTACTAATTGTCATATTCGCACCTTGCTCCTCCAAAGCCCTGGCGGCTCGGTCGCCAACCAGGCTAACTGCGGCTCCCGTGTCAATTAAAGCTCGGAATGGCTGCCCGTAAATGTTCACCTCAGCGTAAGGTCTCGTGTCGATCGCCGCACAGTCATTCCCCGTGTTCGACGTTACTCGCTGGTCCCGTTGGTCCCTCACTTCCTGTGGGAACTCGCTCCACTCCTCGGGGGATGTCCTCGCGTGTCGCGGCGCGGATTCAGCCGATCCCCCTCGCGCTGAACCCGGTACTCGTTTCCCGCCTCGCAGTTGCATCGTGCCGTTGAGACGCCCTCAGTCTTACAATAGAAGCACTTAAGCGTTTTTGGCTTCGGGCAATTCCGGAAAAGATGTCCGGTCTGGTCGCAATTCTAGCAAATATAATCGCTGCCCCCTCGGCCGTTGCTCTCCAGCGCCGCCCCTTTCGAGGTGGGCGCGGATTTAGCTTGGACCTTGGGAGGATTCGATGGTGGCATCTTCCTATCTGTAATTTTTCCGGTGGCTAGGCGTTCCGACGTTACTCCCATCGCGCTCTGTTCGACCAGTGCGCTGTCTGTCCGTTCGGGTTTCTTCCGTCCGTGATACGCGGTCTCGGGTATGAGCGAGATCGAAGGGGGAGGGGGAGGGCGAAACACGGTTTTGGCCCTGACGTAGGACTCGTAGTCTTCAGCACGTTTAATGAGCTCTGTCAGAGTCAAGAAATCGTGCCTACGGACCATCAGCTTATACTCGGGGCGCATGTTTGCGTAGATAAGCTCCAGTTTATCGTGGGCGGAAATCGACCCTCTCCTCCGAATCAAGGTATTTATTGCCACAACGAAGTCTCTAAACGATTCCTGCTCGCCTTGAGTGCGTTTACGAATTTCGTCGTCTAGGTTCCTGCGGTAGCCAAGGAGCAAGAACTGGATCTCGAAGTGATCCCGGAAATCCTGGTAGTTCGACCACATATCGCGACTGTTCCGGTACCAAAGCAGCGCGGATCCGGTTAGCAGCTCGGGGAGTGCCTTGAGGATCTCACGTTTGTCGAGAGAATAGGCCTCTAGCAGTTCCTCGAGTCTCTCTAGGAAAGACACAGGGTCCTTGCGTCCGTCGAATCGCAATCCCCACTTGCGTACCGTGTTGCAGATAGACGGCAAGTCGCGTGGGGTACGGCCACAGGTAGGATAGCCTAAGCTCAACCGATTTATCCCCAGGTGTGGGTCACCGGCCGGGCCGGCAAGCGTCGCCGCAGGGGCCGGAATACTACCCCGGAAGTAGTCACTGAACGCAAGGTTCGTGGGGGCCGCATAACCGAGAGCGGCGTCTTCAACACGATTGTCGCGATCCTGGAGTTCCTTAGACTTCAAGGTTTGCACCACTGAAGCTAGGACTCTGCGTACTTGGGTGAAATCCGTGCCGGGTGCTAAACCAAGGATTTCCCTCACGCTGTCTGTTTCATTGTCGGTCCGCGGAACCGTCGTGCGAGTCTCTGATGGGGGTTCCGCCGTCGCGCCAGAAGCAAAATCGAGCGACGAGTGCTCGCCTTCGTAAGGGAAGTCTTGGTAATTGTAAAAAATGGCTGCCGCCAAAAATCCACAAAAATTTTCCTTAACTCATGCGTCGTACCTTCGGTAGGCAGGCCAAATTTAGCCATCTCCGTTTGGAGGCTTTCCTTGGGCAGACCGTAAATCCATCCCACCCGCGGGTCGTCTTCCGGGGTGCGTGGGGTCGTTACGTGGGCCGGTAGTGAGGGGAACGTAAGGCCGGCCGTGGTTGTGGCCGGTGCGGGCGTCGTGGTGGTCGGCGCTGACGCGGTGGTCGTCCCACCGGCAGCCGTGGTGCTACGGGTCGTCGTCGTCTGAATGGCCGTTGAAGGCGCCGTAACCTTCCCTCGTGAGTCGCCCGACGACTTTGACTGCCCGTGTTTCGATTTGTCGGGAGTTGCCACGTATAAAGACGTAAATAGTCTAAGCCAGACCTTTAAAAATAATCGCCACGGCCCATAGTGAGAGTAACTCGTTATGAAGTACAGATAATAAGGTTCGTTGATAACGATAGTGCGATAACACGTTTTATCAACAGTGCTATCGTACGTTACGGACGTCCTGAGCCAAGGTTCCGATTTACCGTCCCTGATTTTCGGGCGCCATAAAATGTGACGTTATTCTGCAGTGGAAGAGAATTTTTCGTTAAGAGTCGACCACAACAAGAATAAGGCACACCTTAATTTATTTCCGCGGATAACCAGTCTACTCCGAGTAGTCCGAGGTTCGGTTCGATTGTTGTCGGGTAGCGAGTATTTGTGGCTCAGAACGTCCCAATGGAACGCAGATTCGTAAAATCAAAGAAGAATCAATTCATCCTTGCCCTCGCTACGGATTTTGAATTTAGAATTTTGAAAAGCGACGAATTTAATTTAATAATAGTTGGCCAATTTATTTATGCCAATACGCGACCCGGCTCCAAATTAAAATAGCGAAGAAAAATACCGTCGGCGGTTTTAAATAATTTTATTCGCTCGAGTGACGCGGTGTACAGAAAAATCAGCTGACTGATAACGCCGGTAGTGATAATAACCGTGCGACTGTTGCGAAGGTCAGGGTCGCCTGACGTCACCGGGATTGTACGAGTTCGTGAATTACCGTAGTCTATTTATTAATAAAAATAAAAAGAAACTACCGTGACGGCGTTATCAGAGCTAAAATTTAATACCGGGACGCGGCAAATTTCAATCGAGCGGTTGACACCAACGCGATTGAATTTTGTCGGTTTAATTTACTATTGAGAAAATTTTGTAAACGAAATAAATTGATTTTATTCAAAGATTTAGATAATTAAGATCCCTTGTAGACTCAATTAATTAAATGCTTAGAGATAGATTAAATACAGAACTTAATAAATATTAACAGAATGAAAAATCGGTTACGTCGTGCAAACGAAAAATATCTAGGTGAAAATTATATACCAGTTAATACACTCTAGGCTTAGTAACTTACTAATTAATTACTTAAAAATTAATTCCGTCGACTTTTCCTCGTCGGGCGGCACGTGGTCGGCAGGCCTGTTGCTACTGGCTGAAACAAAGTTTTACACAAGATCGAATAACGTAATACTGAATTTCCTTGGGGTTACTTTATTTAAATTATCGGGGTTATACGTTGGAGTCACTCCCAACAAGTTTTGGTACTTGATTTTTAATACCGCCGGTGTACACCAGGCGGCAACGTACCTCGTGGAGTCGGGGTCGGGAGCGTTTCGAACAGCAGTACCTCTCGTAGACACGGCGCGGGTCGAACTGACTGCCGGGCAGTGCTGCCAGACGCCTTCAATAAAATTACCCTCCGTCGATGTGAAAAATACCCTCAAATACCCTCAGGCAGGGGAAGAGGTTATGGGCCAGTAATCATTGAGTGCAAACACTTGGACAACATATAAGTAAATGGTCACCGAGCACCAGTATTATATTATTTATAATACTTTAATCTGTAATTAGAGGCATGAATACTGTAATATTATTATCAAACTAATATCTCTTCTAGAGATCAATTTAATATTTTGCCTTGTGCCCTCTGTATTCATTTTCATCATAAATAGTGCCATAGATATCTTCAGTAATAAGATTTAAAAGAAGAAAAAAGTCAATTCTAAGAAGAACAAATAATTATGAAAAATTTTGCAAAAATATGTAAATATATTCATTAAACCAGCTCACCAAAAAGTATCTTAAAAAACTTAAATAATTGTGAGTGACAAAATAACTTATAAAATAAAAAATTTCCTCAAAATGTCAAAGTGAATATTTTGGTTAGTTTAATAAACTATGATTAAACCATGTTTAACCATAAACAAAGATAAATGTAACTTAATGTTGTTTGCACTGCTGTCGAATTGAACAAATTGATAGTTTTACCAAAAGTGTTAAGAGAATCAATTATTTACAGTAAAAACCTACCATTACAACAAAATATTCTTGTTTACCATATTCAAATTTTGTAATACTTGTGCTGTAAATTGTTGCCCTCAAAATACCCCCTACAAAGAAATACCCTCAAAAATACCCCCAGACCATAAAAATACCCTCTTTTCGGGTAATTACCCTCAATCTGGCAGCACTGCTGCCGGGCTCCGCTTGGAGAGGGTAGACGACGACACCGCCCCTGGCGGCGTCTGGGGGAATCACAGCGACGTCATACTGTGACGTAGCCCGACCCGCTTCCCTCACGCTGCGAATTGGTTTTGTCCCCCCCCGAGACTTTTACCCCGTTACAGTCTGTAGGTCTGATATGCCAGTTCGGGGATGTGAGGGTGCAGGTGGGCGACCAACTGAGTCCCAGTGAGGAATGGGCCAACACGCAGTGCGAGTGCAGAGTATCCCCTCATCCTGTCTGCTTGTCTGTAGGTCTGCAATGCCAGTTCGGGGATGTGAGGATGCAGGTGGGCCACCAACTGAGTCCCAGTGAGGATTGGGCCAACACGCAGTGCGAGTGCAGAGTATCCCCTCATCCTGTCTGCTTGTCTGTAGGTCTGCAATGCCAGTTCGGGGATGTGAGGATGCAGGTGGGCCACCAACTGAGTCCCAGTGAGGAATGGGCCAACACGCAGTGCGAGTGCAGAGTATCCCCTCATCCTGTCTGCTTGTCTGTAGGTCTGCAATGCCAGTTCGGGGATGTGAGGATGCAGGTGGGCCACCAACTGAGTCCCAGTGAAGAATGGGCCAACACGCAGTGCGAGTGCAGAGTATCCCCTCATCCTGTCTGCTTGTCTGTAGGTCTGCAATGCCAGTTCGGGGATGTGAGGATGCAGGTGGGCGACCAACCGAGTCCCAGTGAGGAATGGGCCAACACGCAGTACGAGTGCAGAGTATCCCCTCATCCTGTCTGCTCGTCTGTAGGTCTGCAATGCCAGTTCGGGGATGTGAGGGTGCAGGTGGGCGACCAACTGAGTCCCAGTGAGGAATGGGCCAACACGCAGTGCGAGTGCAGAGTATCCCCTCATCCTGTCTGCTTGTCTGTAGGTCTGCAATGCCAGTTCGGGGATGTGAGGATGCAGGTGGGCGACCAACTGAGTCCCAGTGAGGAATGGGCCAACACGCAGTACGAGTGCAGAGTATCCCCTCATCCTGTCTGCTTGTCTGTAGGTCTGCAATGCCAGTTCGGGGATGTGAGGGTGCAGGTGGGCGACCAACTGAGTCCCAGTGAGGAATGGGCCAACACGCAGTGCGAGTGCAGAGTATCCCCTCATCCTGTCTGCTTGTCTGTAGGTCTGCAATGCCAGTTCGGGGATGTGAGGATGCAGGTGGGCCACCAACTGAGTCCCAGTGAGGATTGGGCCAACACGCAGTGCGAGTGCAGAGTATCCCCTCATCCTGTCTGCTTGTCTGTAGGTCTGCAATGCCAGTTCGGGGATGTGAGGATGCAGGTGGGCCACCAACTGAGTCCCAGTGAGGAATGGGCCAACACGCAGTGCGTGTGCAGAGTATCCCCTCATCCTGTCTGCTTGTCTGTAGGTCTGCAATGCCAGTTCGGGGATGTGAGGATGCAGGTGGGCGACCAACCGAGTCCCAGTGAGGAATGGGCCAACACGCAGTACGAGTGCAGAGTATCCCCTCATCCTGTCTGCTTGTCTGTAGGTCTGCAATGCCAGTTCGGGGATGTGAGGATGCAGGTGGGCCACCAACTGAGTCCCAGTGAGGAATGGGCCAACACGCAGTGCGAGTGCAGAGTATCCCCTCATCCTGTCTGCTTGTCTGTAGGTCTGCAATGCCAGTTCGGGGATGTGAGGATGCAGGTGGGCCACCAACTAAGTCCCAGTGAGGAATGGGCCAACACGCAGTGCGAGTGCAGAGTATCCCCTCATCCTGTCTGCTTGTCTGTAGGTCTGGAATGCCAGTTCGGGGATGTGAGGATGCAGGTGGGCGACCAACCGAGTCCCAGTGAGGAATGGGCCAACACGCAGTACGAGTGCAGAGTATTCCCTCATCCTGTCTGCTTGTCTGTAGGTCTGCAATGCCAGTTCGGGGATGTGAGGGTGCAGGTGGGCGACCAACTGAGTCCCAGTGAGGAATGGGCCAACACGCAGTGCGAGTGCAGAGTATCCCCTCATCCTGTCTGCTTGTCTGTAGGTCTGCAATGCCAGTTCGGGGATGTGAGGATGCAGGTGGGCCACCAACCGAGTCCCAGTGAGGAATGGGCCAACACGCAGTACGAGTGCAGAGTATCCCCTCATCCTGTCTGCTTGTCTGTAGGTCTGCAATGCCAGTTCGGGGATGTGAGGGTGCAGGTGGGCGACCAACTGAGTCCCAGTGAGGAATGGGCCAACACGCAGTGCGAGTGCAGAGTATCCCCTCATCCTGTCTGCTTGTCTGTAGGTCTGCAATGCCAGTTCGGGGATGTGAGGATGCAGGTGGGCCACCAACTGAGTCCCAGTGAGGATTGGGCCAACACGCAGTGCGAGTGCAGAGTATCCCCTCATCCTGTCTGCTTGTCTGTAGGTCTGCAATGCCAGTTCGGGGATGTGAGGATGCAGGTGTGCCACCAACTGAGTCCCAGTGAGGAATGGGCCAACACGCAGTGCGAGTGCAGAGTATCCTTTCATCCTGTCTGCTTGTCTGTAGGTCTGCAATGCCAGTTCGGGGATGTGAGGATGCAGGTGGGCGACCAACCGAGTCCCAGTGAGGAATGGGCCAACACGCAGTACGAGTGCAGAGTATCCCCTCATCCTGTCTGCTTGTCTGTAGGTCTGCAATGCCAGTTCGGGGATGTGAGGATGCAGGTGGGCCACCAACTGAGTCCCAGTGAGGAATGGGCCAACACGCAGTGCGAGTGCAGAGTATCCCCTCATCCTGTCTGCTTGTCTGTAGGTCTGCAATGCCAGTTCGGGGATGTGAGGATGCAGGTAGGCCACCAACCGAGTCCCAGTGAGGAATGGGCCAACACGCAGTGCGAGTGCAGAGTATCCCTTCATCCTGTCTGCTTGTCTGTAGGTTTGCAATGCCAGTTCGGGGATGTGAGGATGCAGGTGGGCGACCAATTGAGTCCCAGTGAGGAATGGGCCAACACGCAGTACGAGTGCAGAGTACCGCCTCATCCAGTCTGCTTGTCTGTAGGTCTGCAATGCCAGTTCGGGGATGTGAGGATGCAGGTGGGCGACCAACTGAGTCCCAGTGAGGAATGGGCCAACACGCAGTGCGAGTGCAGAGTACCGCCTCATCCTGTCTGCTTCCAGACCAACTGACTGACCCTAACGTGATGATACTGTTCATCTGTTGAACTAAGAAGGATGTGATATTCATTACATTGTGAATTAATTAGATTTGAAGTTACATACTCTCTGTTTTTGTAACTGTTAAATAATACAATGCAAATTAAAAAGTTTTTTTACGATGAAATTGTCATTTGACCCATTCAGAGTTGTATTATATATATATATATTTATTTATATATGTATATGTATTACATATATATATATATATGTTACCATATATATATATATATGGTAACAAAGATTTTTATATTAAAGACATAATAAAATGTATAGTAGCAAAAAGAATATAAATATAAAAAATTAAAAAATAAACTTAAGGATGCATCTAATGGTATTTTAAATAAACTGCATTACAATTTATTGTAAAACAGACATATGGAACAAGTATAGCATTGTGATACGCGTTTTACAGCAAAATAATTTGCTTTTTACATCTTTTTACCCTCTAACGGAACCTATGTTACATATAAAAAACTATTCAATTTTAATAGTCATACCCTTAGTATACTTTAATTAAGGAATAATTTAAGATGAAAGTATGTTTTTCTTTATAACAAATAAAAAGAAGCAAATATTGTAATGATTCTAAAAACAGTCTTTCTATTTTTCCGTTTGAACACAATTATTCCAGTTTAACCTGTAAAACCCTTAATTAGTTTTAACATAGCAATACCACAAACTGATAAACATCGGATAATTTTCACTTTATTTATTCACTTTTCATACCTACAATCACAAGAGGATCAAATTGGAATTAAAATCATTAAAGCCTTTGTATATCCGAGTAAAGAAACGCATAATCCGACAGTTTCAAACCCCTAATCTAAACCTGATAATACAGTGTAAATTTATCACTGGAAATTCAATCCTGTAGAATAATTGAGCTCTGATTTCTCTGATTTGGTTACGAGTATGGTATATTTATGCTACCTCTAAAATCATGGGAATAGTGTAAACATTGTACACAGATGCATCAATGAATAACGATATGTTGCGTTTTTCCTATCAATTATTTACCGTCACTCTTAAATAATAAGCCTAAAAACTTTTTTATTGTAATATAAACTATGGTGTGTTAAATACAAAATCAAAACTCCCAATTATATATATTGCAATTTATTGGACAATAGTAATAGTAATTATGACATAATTTAACTAATTATATAATTTGTAGTTTGTAACCGTTAATACTTGACGGATACAACTCCATTCTTGGTGAGGGGAGGGGGTGCCAGGTAGAAAGCGCTTTGTTTTGAAAATTTTTTTTAAATAATCTTTTTCCATCCATTTATTTTTTTTTTTTAATAAGTTCAAATATGAATAATGAATTTAACAATTAAAAAAATTAACTAATATTGCAAAATTCCTTCAGGGCTCCGAGCCACAGGTCTTCAAAATTAATTTCAAAACGAATTCAAATTTAAATACGAATTTAGGAAAATACGGATACCAGAACCTATAGTTCCTGCGGGGTTGAAACTTATTGTGATCTCTTTGCTCAAAGGTCCTGGAACTTTTTTTGCACATTTCCTCTAGGGATTCATACTAAGAGAACCTCAAAATTATAGGGATTAAAATTTGACAAGGACGTCCTTCTTCGCTCATAGTTGCTCACTAAGAAACGGTCTTGCAAATATTGTTTTAAGTCCTTTAGGGGTCCACCCCACAGAACTTCACCATGACAATGGGGTATTGGAATTTGACATGGTCTTTCTTCTTTGCTCATAGGTGACCACTTAATAAAGGTTTCGCAGGTGTAATCTTTCCTTACTTGTATATGCAATTTTTTTTAAACAAAGAAATCAAGGAATTTAGCTCTAAAACTACTCAAATGCAAAAATATTCTTATATTTAAAATACTAAAATTCTAATCACCCTAACCTGTGATTGATTCAGCTTCACAATTCTGGAAGCCACTGAAAGGCAGTGTAATTGATTTTTACCGGAAACCGGAAGAGACTTCAGTGTGTAATGCAGTGTAGCAGCAAAAGTGTAAATGATGAAATTACATCATAATACTACTTACAATTTTATAAAATACCCTTGAATGATCAAGTGTGCTAATTCTAGTGTTTTAGTGACAGTAAAAAATACAGTAAAATATATTTCACAATAACAAAAATATATTTCACGGAATACTGCGATTTTAGTTTAGTGCGATAGAAATTTGACTTATTCATTAAAAAACAAAAATAATTCATTCGTTCTATGCGTTTACATATACTGCATAGTATTTAATAAACATAACAATTAGATTATTTACTCAGGCCTAGACCTTAGCTAAAGGAAGCGATCTATTAGGTTCAACATAATCATAAATAAGTAGGCAAATAACTATTCGTTAGTAATGGATTTATCTATTTTAATATGTTCGAAACCAAGATTTCTTATTTTAAGAAAACATGGAAGATGAAACAAAAAGCAAAATCATAGACAAGGAGAATAAATAAAACTCTTTCGGGCGGAGTTGTAGGATCAAAAGATCTCCAACTAAAACACAGTTGAGAGTGGCCTTGGATTTGCCAACACCAGAAGTTGTCAGGCCAGCCAAAGGGGCCAGTAAATACTTTGGAACAGGTGAATTTAATGAAAACGTCCTCTCCACCAGAACATTTTCTTAAATAAAATAGGATTGATATGGACGAAAACGGCACCGGATGTTAAAAAAAATCTGACCCAAGAGTAGCCCACTGTGATTTCCCTTTAAACTGAGAGGACAGCACAAATATCTTGACAAAGAGGTGAAAGACATCCTAGGGAAGGGGTCCCACTGGTATAGATGGACCAAGTCCTCTTGGTAGAACAAAATGTCAATAAGACCATTAAAGGTGGTTTTCTGGTTATTAAGGATATTCTTGCTAGGATAGCCAAATTCCAGAAAACTAAGCAAAAAGCCTTGAAGTTAGAGAGGGAAATGGTAGACACTCTTCAAGCCTCAGTCCAAAATGTCACTAAGGGCCAAAGTTGTAAGCGCCTTAGGGGACTTATGTTCGGTAGCCCCGAGTCCATGTCAGAGACGAAGGTATCTGCATAGACACAGACCTCAACTAAATTGACCTCCCTTCCTTTAGGAACTGTCTCAAACCCAAGACGCCTGTTAGAAATGTAAAAATAGCTCGTGGAGACTGGGAGATAAAGATGTCTATTAAAGAAAAGAGACAGAAAAGGCGTAAGGAACTAAAACTGCTGACTAAAACTACAAGCTGTAAGAAACCTGCTGTCGACGGAACGGCAGGCAGCCACAAAGAGGATGGAAGGACCATTATCTTCGAGACAGCCTTAATCAGTAGTTAATAACCTTGTAAAGAGGAAGAAAGCTACGCCTATGATTGGGATTGATGCACATCTGCTCAAACCGACTATGGGAGATCTTTGCCAATGTCTTGGGTGACCTCAAGTTAAAAGCAAAGCCAGGGGATTCCGCAACCTTCGTCAAGGCAATCTGATGCTCCAAAGTGGGCCACGTTCTTCTTGCACTCCCATCGTCAGGGGATAGGGGAAAGTTTGCTGCGAAAGTGAAGGACGCCATAGGGGAGAAGGGTTCTTCCTCAGAACTCGAGCTAAAAGCCTCAATCAAGGTCCGGGGTCTAACCACCACAGACTAGGCGGATATCAGGCAAGCCGTGCTGGGGCTGAATCTGAGTGCTCTGAAAGTTTGGGTTACGATGGCGAACAGCTTAGAGCAGAAGTTAAGAGAGAAGTCAGCCATCGATCTTATTGAAAATGAAAAAGAATAAGTGTAAGCTGGATAAACTGCGAAATACGACTAAGGGTAAAATTATTAGTTTCGTCATAAAATATTTTTTCCCTTAAAATTCACAATATGACTTACACTACTAAAACCGTATAAAAAAGAAAAACTAATTACGTAAGAATAGGTATTTTTCGATAAAATATTATTTAAAATTAAATTTAAAAAATTGTAATGCTTAACACTTTTGTTTAATGTAAAATAATCAGAACAAATACGTGTGAAACTTTTCCCACTTTAGTCTTATGGGAAAAACTAAATTTTAACCGCCATTATCTGCTAAACAGTTGGGATTAGTATTGACAATTAGATTGTTAAGTTACCTGTAGAATAAATAAATTACATAAAATATGGGAGTTTGTATTTGAGCGATTTCCGGTCTAAATAGGTTACTTCTTATACACCCTGTACATTGAAATTGGAGTCAATTGATAGAGCGTAACCGGTTTACCAATAACGGCATAATATGTTTTTGTGAAACATTATTTGGTAAATTTTTTTAAGGAGTATACGGGTAGTCTGTGAAACCCGGTAGATGTTGGTTTCATCTTTTAATAAAAACTGTTTAAATGTACCTAAAACTACAAAAAAAAAAAAAAAAAAAAAAAAAAAAAAACCTACTCGTCTTTAATCAGATGAAATGACAGATGAAGGCTATTTACACTATTTAACCATCAGCCCCAGTAATTTTTGTACATTTTTTTTAACATTTGGATTCAAATATGTTGAAAATCATAAATATATATAAATCGATTAATTAGAATCGTGCCTGATAATTTATTCTAAGCGTCATGGACAAATGTTGCATAGAAATCCAAAGTTTGGAGCGTTTAAATGCCGACAAACAAAGTCCTTATGCATTCCACTTCTGATGGCCCTTTATTGCTCGAATTTCCTGAAAACCTGAGTTGATTCTCCTGGAGAAACAGCTAATGCTGATTTCCTTGTACAATCTTGAAGAATTACTTATTTTGAGATTTTGATTTATTTATTTTTTAACTTAAGCTGAAACTCTTATCAGTTACAGTAATTTTAATGCTATTTATGTTTACACGGCCATTCAAGCGAAAAAAAGTTTCCAGACACTTAAATTAAATCAATACAAATATATTTAACTCATTATGTGGTTTGGCTAGATATGGAAAAATAAATGACAAACTTCAAATCATTACCTAATCTGATACTCTGATATGACATTACCTAATCTGATATGACAAATCTATTTACCTATTATCTAACTACTGGCTATCAGCCAGTAAAAAATTACGGGTAAGTTTTGTGATAGTGGTTAATTATCTGTCATATCTTATTAGTTTTAATGGACAAACAAATTATGAAAACCCTGACAAAATATAATTAAAATTTCATTTTCCAATTGCATTAGCCAAGTGCAGTTATACAACAATAATAGTTCATTATTTAAGTTTTTACAACGTACTTTGGGACCATAGAAAAACATAGATAACGAAAACAGATTTTTTACATTATTCCATTTATTCTATTTTAATTGGCTTGCCAAATTATTATAAGGTTTTTCTACGGTCACTAAACCAATGATTGAAAATTTGTATGTTTTTATTGGCCTCTTGTTTGCAATTTATTAACATCTTCTTTCCTGGTTCCCAGTATCTTTTCTTGTGCTTTTTATTTCTTAATTCTTCATAGTTCATCTTCTGCATCATTACCTTTTTGTACTCCCTGATGCATTTCAGTGAAAACAGTAAAATAATTCTTAAATATATAGAAGCATAGACCTATAAGCCTATATGACCATTTTAAGAAGTTAAATGACTTATAACAAAAAATAAAATATCGCAATAAGCATTTTACAAAATAACAAATATATTTTTATATTTTATTAAAACAAAAATATCATCAGTTAATGGCCAAGATATCAGAACATGGCTCTAAACAAATTTATTTCTAAGTCATAAGTCGGAACATAGTAAATTAAATAATGTATAATATGTAAAAAAATATAGTATCGAAATTGTATTAATTCATCATCTGTTATACAAATACTGTATATGTATTTTACTTCTTTCAAAATAACTGCAATCTTGCTTTATTTGTCATCTGTTAATGGTCTTTGAATTCAAGTTGTCTGCCATGTTTACTGAAACTACTTTGAAAATCATTAATGGAGACAAATTTCAGTCTAGGATTTGGATGACTTGAAGCAGTAAACAAATCAATAAAATAACGTCTAATATTGGTCTAAATAAGGTTTTATTTTCATTTTGCGGCGATAAAGGCATTTTTTGAGGGACATCATATTTTTCCTACCATCTAGGCTATAAGAAATTCATTAACACCAAAAACGTCCACAATCCGTTCAGTAGTTTTCTTTGTAGACCCTTAAATTATAACATAGGCCTACTCATAACTAATAACAATTATTTTATATAATTGTCAAAATAGGCTTCTAAAATAAATTTATTTTAAAATCAAATAAGTTTTATAAAACTGTTTTATATTTTGATGATTCGCTCAGTTTTTTTGTACTTTAGAATAAACTCCCAAAACTATAATAAGCATGATACAAATTATAATTGGGTATTGAAAAGTCTTTGGTAACGCCTAACCTCTCTCTTATCATTATTGGGAATTTTCATTTTTCATGATAATTTTTGGTTCTATTTACTGTGAGTTGTACTAAAGTAACTTTCCCACTTAGTCTTAAAAGTTTGGTCCTAAACATTTATTGCAAAAGTAGTGTAAATCTAGGCTACTGAACAAATCTATCTACCTCAGTTGTGCTGTCAGCCAACAGATGGTAGCAATGACTGCAAAAGCAACTGCTGCTATCTATGCGGTTAATAAGGGAACCAGGTCTTAAAACTGTTATTACAGTAAATCAGAAAGAAGTTGAGTTAAACCACTTGTGCTCAGTTATTAGCTATTATTTGTTATCAGTTATTATTATTATCAGTAAGTTTATTAAATGAACTCAGTTATTAGTAAATGTGTACCTCCTACAGACGACCACTAGGAGACAGTAGATAATCATAAATACAGGAAGATTATAAATTATTGGACACATTTTAAGATTGTAAAAAATAAATAATCAAGCAACTTTGAAACATGGGTAATTGTGTTGTTTAATAGTATATTATTTTAAACAGTTTCTATTACAATACAAGAAAAAAATACTGTTACATAATTCTATTTTGAAGTTAAGGGGACCATTTTCACGTCCTCTTCATGTTTTTCAATCGCAGTTTGTAGTCTGAATTCAACCTTTTATTAACCTAAACGCAGAAAAAAAGTATAAGGATGTAATGACAAGTTATAGTGGAGGCTAAGGAATTTGTAAATTTTTACAAGTTTTCATAACCACATTTTGCAATAATTAAAAATTTCATAATTAGTTTTTTTAATATACTATATTACTCTGTGTTTAATTTTATAATTAATAAAACCATCCCCATGTTTCCAAGTTGCTTATTTAATTATTTTATAAGTTTTAAAATGTGTCCTATAATTTAAACCACACTATACAGTGTGGTACGCGTTTTATATTTAGATAACATTAAAAAAGTATCACTTTGTAGAATACAATGCCATAAAAACCCTCGTCGATAACAGATCCGAATATGGACGCAATGAAAATCTGCTTTGAAACACACATCAATTTTAAAATTGATTTACTTCTTACACAAGTTACTATTTTATATACAAATTTTGGTATTTTACTTATAATACGAAAAGCTTTCACCAAAGACTTCAATGCATCATTGTATCACTTACTAAAAATAATAATTCCAATATACATAATTATACTGTGATGATATGCGAAGATAATTAATTAAAATGATTTGGCAGTTTTCAACGTTGAAGTTTGATATATTAGCGTAATATTTGAGCACTTCAGAATTACTTTGAATTAGAATAGTTAGTAACTCTGAATTATCTCGTTGCATGCTCTGCACGAGACGTGTTTAATTTGGAACAATTTTCGACTTCAATATACACCTGAACTTTCAGCTATAATGAGCTTCTTGTCACTTAGTTCTTTATTAGGTCAGAGTAGAAAAAAAACTATGACTTTTATAGGCATTTAAGAAACCGTTGATTTCACACATTTCATAATACACGACAATCCAACAATGTAATGCAGAATGGCAAATAAAAGCTATTCGTTATTTTAATAATAATTCGCTGATGAAAAATATTACTAAGCTTTTTTTTATCAGTTGATGGCTTAAAGTTTCAAGAGAACATTGTGTAGGTTATCATAATATAAAATTATGCTAAGCTTGTGTAGGTTATCCTAATATAAAACAATCCTAACCTTATGTAGGTTATCCTAAGATAAAACTGTCTTAAGATTGTGTAGGTTATTTTTATATAAACCATCCCTAAGGTTTTAGAGGTTATTCTACGATAAAACTAACGTACGCTTGTGTAGGTTATCCTAATATATAAAAATCTCAAGCTTATGTACGTTATCCTAAGATGAAACAATCCTAAGCTAATTATCCTAAAATAAAAATAAAACTACTATACAAATAATTAAATTAAACACCACAGCTAATCCAACGCATCTGTGCAACGCTGATAAGAAGGTTGACTTTAAGAAGTTGGAACATATTATCAACTATCGGAGATATTATCAACTAATTAAAATAGTTAAAATATTACAACATGTAACAAAATTTGATTTTTTTTAATTTGCGGTGTTTATTTATATTTTTTTTATTTATTTATTTTTTTACATCAGTTAATATTAGCAATAGACAATGGAAAATCTTTATTCTGAACAAAATACAAACGAGCTGTACATCTGCTTTGTCAAATTTTATATTTGTAAGCTAATCATGAAAATATCACAGTAAACAAAGGATCTATTTAGTTATGTCAAGAACTATAGAAGAGAGTGCTGGTTGTACCTTGATCATAGTAGACCTATACCTAAAATCAGTCTTTGGTTTGCCGAGACCTCACTAGAACAACACCAGATTCTCTAGTAGAATGCAAGTATAATGTGATAAACTCGTTTTATTAGTTTGTTTGGTGTGTTTAAAAATCAATAACTTTTTCATGTGTGAAAGAAACAGACAAATATTTTATTTTCAACTTAATTGACGTATAAAGGTTTCAAATTAGGTTTTGTAATTTAACTTTTTGAACAAGCTACTATAGGTTAATGAATTGATATTTTAAATTTATCTCTAAATCTTTAACAAAATTTCACTTTAAATCTTTCCAAACATCCCTCCTTATGTGCCTTGAATCACTTGAACATTGTGTACCATGGATCAACGATCATACGCTATAGGATGTTCCGCAAATTAAATAAATATTACAATTATTCTAGATTAAAAACACTATTTATAAATAAAATACCTAATTGAACTTTTTCATTTTTAATCTTAAACTTTTACATGATAAGTTCGAAAATTAAATTAAAAAGTAGATAAATAAAATATGACAAAATGACTATCCATAACATCTATGTCCATTAATATTGTACATTACTGTATCCTAGACCCCTGTGTCCCCTTTCTCCCCCTGTCCCTCCCTGCCTCCCTCTTTTTCCCCCTTTCCCCCACGTGCCCCGTGCTTAACGTAATTCCCTATGACCCATTGGCTCGCGTGCCCTCCACACTCCCGCACACCAGTGTCCCTGTACCCCCCGTGCTCACGTGCTCCCAAATACGCTGTTCTTCCCCTTGCCTTCCGTGTTCCCTATGTCCCCAATGTACACCCGTGCTACCGTGCACAACCACCTTAGGGGCCATTAACGCCCCTTGTCCCCTTCCATGCCCCCACACCACCCGTGACCCTCGTGCCCCCTATGCCCCCTACAACCAGCGCCACTAATACCCCTCATGCCCCTCGCACCCGATGCCCGCCGGTCCTCCCTATGCTTCCCTTGCCCCCTCACCTAATGCCTCCCCGCTCCGCCATGATCCTCTAACCCCCTTGCCACCGACGTCCCTCGGGCTATGATTGTAGTCTATTTTGTCTGTTAGTTCAATGAATTAGAACATTGATTGATAAATTGTTCGTTTTCACACACTGACATTTACATGATTAACTCCCTGTCCTTGTAGATTATCAGACGTTTATTGTTTCCATAATACCTACACAATGAAAAAAAGGAGAGAATGAATGAAACAATACATTCTTCACAGAGAGTTTATTTAATGTTAGTGGTTTACAAATTATGATTCAGTAGAAATAAACAAACACTATATAAAATTATTCAACTCTAATCACTAAATCCTATACTCTAATAGAAGTAAGGTAAATGTGTATGTATGTATGTATGTATGTTTGTATGTTCAGACACGGATCTCAAAATGGCTCGAACGATTTTCTTCAATCTTTGCAAATAACTTAGCTCTGGAATAAATATAATGTGAATAAAGGTCTCTATGCCAAGAAAAATCTGATATATTTATAATCTTTAATTTAAAATTTTTCTAAGGATGGTCTTATAGAGTTCAAAAACAAAACAAAGATATAATGAAAATATCAGTCTCAACTGTCAATGTACATTCCACGTGTTCCAGTATAAACATATGTTTTGCATGGCAGTCAGTTACTAAATTATTTATGGTACTACTGTATAATAGATATAATTTATAATGTTTGAAATCGTGCTTCATACTGCAGAATATAGATATTTGAATAAATTCAAGTTATGTTAAAGTATAATCAAGTATAATCAACTAATCATTTTGCAGAATTCTATTTGAATTTAAAAACAAAAGCATTAGTGAGAATTATGAACAGTTGTTAACTATATAATTATAATACACTTGTTACAGATGCAACATGAGTCTCCACAATAATATCCAACAGAGTGCGGCACACTAAGGTCTACATTGAAATAGTATGAATGGCGAGTGAACGAAGCGAACGAGCTCGTCTTGAACAATAAGCCTTTTTGCACTGGGCATTTAGGGGCACTATGTCCACATTACCCCATTATCTTTAACTGATATTACTATGAAGAATATTACTGTTTGAGATTGCCCAGTAAATGCTCAGTCCCCAGGTACTTGCAATAATCAAGCAGTAATACAATAATTAAATGACATTCATTGAGTGAGGACATTAAATTAACTAATAGATCAACTATACCACGGCGAAGCCACTTTTAACTATACGGTATATTCAGAACAGAAAATAATTCTAGTCCTGTTTACCTAATGACATAGGTCACAAAGAAGAAAACTGTGGTGAATCTGTAGTATTTTCATGGCTATTTGTGTTCACCTTTTTTATAGTGATTTTCAATAAAAAAACTATATTTTTTATTTATAAATATATATTAAATATAAATAATATAATATAATATAAATAAATAAAGAGACATCTAGTTAAAAAAAATTACCCATAAGTTAATTTATACTGTCCATAAATTAACTGATATCCAGTCTGTTGTTAGGTTTTATGAAGGTTAATATTTTTAACTGTAAAATTCTCCGATATTAGAAAAATAAATATTATATTCCAGAATTTAGTGTTTTAAAATAATTTTTCAATAATTCGTTATTAAAACAAGCTTGAAATAATATTTCTTTTTGTAGACGATTAATAAAGGTGATGTCTAAAGAAAAATTAAAAATCTGTTTGATAAGCCAATCTCAAAGAAACAGGTGAAGCTCAAATGCATAAAACACAATTGAAAAACCTTGATTATTATCTTGTTGTAAACATCTAAGCCTGTAAAATTCAAAATTAAAAAACACACAATAGTATTATTTTATATTTTATGTTGCATTTTAAAGTTCAAATAAAGACGTTTAATTAGTATGACTATTCATTCAAACATTAATGAACCCTGAAGCGACCTTCCAAGGATGGTCAAAATAACTCTCTTTTTTTACTTAGTCTAAATAACACACATATCTTATCATTAAAAAATTTTGTTTGAATTAACACTTTTAACAAATATTATTAATACTAGGACATAACTTTAATGTAATTATTATGTTAGTGTTCCGTAACTCTGCAGGACAAAAAAATGTATTTAAAAATTTACCTTTTGTCAAGACAAACAATTCCTTCTTACGTCAACATGTGTCTCGTTTCTTCTTTTTCTGTTTTTCAGTTTGTAATCACATACATAATATCTTTAAACTACATGACTGAAGTTTGCAATGAAGACTTTTCTAAATTTTACTAATTTTTAGCAATAATATAGTTAATAATTAATTTAATAGTATTATAGTATAATTAGTATAGTACAGTTTTAGTATAGTAGTTTAATAGTATAATTTTCTTGAATACTCTGCATTTGAGATACCACAAATACACCCCGTCGCAGCAGCCCCGCATACTCGGCGAATTTCCAAATTAGTTATATTAATTTTGACCAGATAAACCTGTAAACAAAATTTCATCACGTGCTTATGAATAGGGGAATAAAAATGTCTATTCTCCTTATGATAAATATAGGGAAAGAGTATGCAGGTATTCTGCCATGGGAAACACTGAAATTAGGTATTTTTAGCATAAAAAATATATTTCGACCAAATGAAGCCACATACTAAGTTTCATCAATATCCGTCCATAAAAATAAAGGGGTTTGCCTATTCTCCATATGATTAACATGGGAAAAGAGTATGCAGGTTTGCTGCCGTGATAAGTACAAAAACCAAGATTTTTTACCATAAATGGATGAACCCCAACCAAATGAAGCTAAATACCCAGTTTCATACTATAAAAATATTGGTTAGTAAGTAAAATAATAACACATCCTTATTCTCCATAAGATTAAAATTGGATTCCCAAAATACAATGTACTGTCTTTAGACTTTTTAATATATTTGTAACCAATCGAGATAAAGCAAAGCTTCAACATACAAATTTTTTTTAGCCAAATCCAGTGGTGAAAATATATATTTTTTTTTATTACGCATGAAAAATGAGAAAAACTTCCTTTTGAGGTACAAAACCCTCCAAGACTACCCCTTCCGGTAGGTCGATATATCTGGTTTACGAAATCATCTGAATAGAGGTATTACACATCTCTACCAAATTTGATCTCGATCGGACCGTTTTTGCAAGAGTTATCGTGTCTAGGGACACATACATACAAAATTACATAAATATATATATATATATATATATATATATATATATATATATATATATATATACAAAAAAAAATTAAAGACAGGGGGGTGATGGTGTTCGCGTCCGCAGCATTCTATTAAAGCTGCACGTACTCCCCGGGTGGTGCTAAATGAACAACAACTTTGGCAGCTGAACTATCACGCACGTGATCTCTCAGCTATGCCAGCTGCCAGATAAAATACAAATGTCCCTTTCCAGGGCCAATTAAAAAATTTGGGCTGTATTAGCTCTATAAAGAGACATCTACTTTTTGTTTTAGTGTTTATCTTTTTACATATACTGACTCAGGTGCTCTACACCGCAGAATTTATTTTCTAATTCTAAAACCTGGTGGCTGGCTAAATTAGCCATACGATATACATACATTTTAAAGACAATTATTTTTGGTCTCTGGGCACCTCAAAACGAAAAACAGTAACATGGTCCTGGGCTTAGACCTGCGGTAATAGGTTATTCCCTATGTGAAATTCTATAAAAAGAAGTTTTTGTTTATTTGCTACCACAGAAAAAAGAATGTCTGTTAGTGAAAAATCTGTTTAGTAGGTGGTTAAGATATTTTAACATTACTTATTAAAATTAAGGAAACCACTAAATATATTAAACACACTTATAAAATATTGTTTTCATTGTACAACATGAATTAAGGCTAATGCACGTACACGGTTACTGTTTGAACTACCTTCCTTTTTTATGAATGTATCATTGTTAGACATTGAATCTGTTACCACTCCAGGAATTAAGAACTATGTCAGTGATATCGTGGGTTTGAATTTAAACATAAAAGTATTTTATTGTTTTTATATTGAAAAAAATACTTCTAAAGTGTAATGATTTTAATAATTGTAACGTTATTAGTTACAATGTAATAAATGTTATTATTAAAATGTTATTACAATAATAGTTACATTGTTTTAAAATATTGACTCAAACGAAGAGTAATCCCAAATTAGAATTGCAATTTCAATTATTTATATAGCTTGTAAGGTTTATTATCTACGAGAGCTGTTGACTGGTTCCACCACCGGATGCGGCTTGCGGCAGTTCATTCTCCGCCCACCCACTGTACCCCCACTGTTATAAAGTTAACACAATGTTTATATTTTTAACCGTTTTTGATTTATGCAATTGTCTTTTGTTAAGTTTTTTTTATTTTGAAATGTAATAAATGGATAAAAATGAAAATCCTTTTTGATTTTTTTCGGACATGAACTAGATTGAATTCCCTGCTTGCTAGCAGAGAGCTAATTTTGCTGGCAAAGCATTTTATATTAAACGTTTACTGTATCTATTTATTTATTTTTAATCATATTTATTCGTTACAAACCAATGACCTAACTAAATTGCATGTAGAGAGCAAGAGGTAAATAAAAATCATGTAATAAACATATTCATCTAAAATTAAGATTATTAAGGTAGCGGTAGGTAAACTAACTAAGCGGTATATACCTTTTTTATAATATCTTAGTATCTGTACCTTTATTTATTTTAATTGTATAAGTTTTTTGTTAAAAAAAATTTTAACCCTATCTCAGGGTCTGACAATATTAAGCCTACATTTTACCAAAATATGTTGAAGAACTGTTGATTAATTAATAGATAGTTGAATAAAATATTTAGAAAAATTGTGTTCTTAAATAAATATTATAATGAAACTAAAAGTAAAAATTTTAATAAAAAATGTATGAGTGTTGAATGATCCATCGTGCTTTGATGTTGTTTAAGATAAAACAAATTAATATGTTAGAGAATTTTTCAAGTTATGTTGCTTTCAACTTCAACAAGCTATTTTCTTGAGAATTTATTAAAAAAGATCTGTTCAAGACGGGTTATTAATCAATGTTTGATATCGGAGAGTACGAATAAATAAGTTATTCTCAAAGGACTATGGAAAATATACCAATTTAAATTCATCTAATACGTTTGGTTATTTGATGAAAATGGTCAGTTTGAAAATAAATTGAGGCATGAGTCATTAAATAGGTTAGAGTTCAAATAATTATTCCGGGAATTTACATTGGCCCGAAGGTTTAAAAATTAAATGTCTCTTTTAATGATTATCACAGAGAATTTGTATTTGAGAAGCTAGATGTATAGAAATAAAAGACTGATATCAGCAAATATTCGAGAAAATCTAAATTAATTATAAACAAATCAGTTGTGAATAAAAAAATATAGATAACAATAAACTGAAAATCTAATAATAATTTATTTCAAGGCATTGAATCATTGCATTTGAAGGAGATAAACAAGTATTGCTGACTTATCAAATGGACCCTCATAAAGGTAGATTTTTAACATGTTAACACTTTTGCTTTACAAATGCTGGTTATCAAATGATTAAATTTCAACCCCATTCAGATACTGTAGTTGAAATACTGATAACAATATAAAGAGTAAATATTATTGTAATATCTATCTATATGTATAAAACAATTATTAATAAAAGTAGCTTAGTACTAGTTCTGTAGTACTATTGACCCAAAGACAAAGCTGGAATTGTCACTGTCCACAGACCATTAATTTTACAACTCCCAAAATGTAACCACCTGTTTCCTTCATCATTTACTCCTCTGCACAATTTTTCATTTCATTTGACTTATGTTTGACTAATGTCGTAGTATATTAAGAATAGTCTAATATATAATACCCAAGTCTAATATATGAAGCAGTTTTTTTTAACACTTCTCCTCCCTTATATCTGTTTGAGATGTCATGAGATTTGTCTCAGTTCGTAGTTTTGCAATACGGTTTTAGATTGTTGATTTGTACTCTGAAGGGCATGGGAAGCCCTTAAAGTTCGTTTTATGTCCATATGATTAACATGTGGAACAATTTTTATTAAATATCTAATAAAACAGCTGTTCATAGTTAAATAATAAAAACACATGTTAAAAGCTAAATAGAACTATGAATTTTTATGCAACACGGCAAGGTTTTATTACAAGGTACTCTGGTAAATGCAGCGCATTGCGCTGTCAGGGCTCAGGTACCCCTAGTAGCCTAATATTGAGAATATATAAGTTTAATTAATAATATGGGTAAAGTTTTTAAATACAAAAATTACCTTTTTGTAAAATATTTAATTTTCCTACTGTAATAACTCTTCGCATTACAATAATCCAACTATGTATTCTATATGTATTTAAGTTTTACTAAGACTCTAAACGAAATTATAATTTCTTGGTTTTTACCAAATAACATACTAAACCTCCTCTGAATGTTGTACATAAATACGACATATTCAATTTAAAATCCGAAACACCATATCAGAATATAAATTGTCTACAAACAAGCTGGGAAAGTACCAGTTTTTTTCCATTGAAAAAGTAAGCACATTTTAATCTATGATAATAATATCAACTTATTTTTATTGCATTTTTTACTAGTATCAACCTTCTTGAAATTACATCAATCTAAACTACAGAATACGTAATATAATGTGAAGGTTTTGATAAAATAAAATAATTCATGAAAAGTATTATCAAATACATGACGACAAGATATGATCCTCATCAATCAACCTTAACATTAAACTAAAATCTCAACACGTTAAAAAATTTTGCTTTGCAAATGACAATATGTAATAATAAAGACATTAAAGGTGAAAACCGATTCTAAAATGCTGAAAACTGACAACAATAATTAATGTTTCAATTAACAAATACTGTCAATTGAAATAGTTTCTAATCCAATAAACTGTTGCTACGTGACCAATGAACTCAGAGGCCTTCTGTTAGACGACCTCGACTTAATTAATTTGTTGCCAAGTTTAATTTTAAAATCCTTTGCAAAATTTGCTATAACTTTTATTACATCCATAACAAAATTGCAATGAGTGAGGACCGCGTGTGCTACATCTGCATGAGTGAGGAGGGCGAGGTGGAGGAGTGGGTGTCACCTTGCAAGTGCTGCGGCAGCCTCAAGTGGGTACATCAGCACTGCCTGATGCGGTGGGTCCGGGAACTAGAGACCACCCGACCCTGGGTCTCCCCCCACTGTCCAACCTGCAGAACCAGGCTCAGAATGATTCCTGACAAGAGCTTTCTGTTCAACATCATGGAGATTGTCGACTCCGCAGTCTCCAACTACCGCAGGTACCTGGCGTTGCATTTCTTTGGGCAATTCGCTTTAGACATGACTTGTTGCACGTTCGGCCTTCTCGTCCAATCGCAAGTACATGGAGTGGAAGAAACGCTCTGTGCCGTGTACGAGAGAGACGTGCCACAGTCGGTCCTTGAAAACAGATTGATACGTCTCCACCTGATGGCTTACTCTGTGGTGTTGCTCCAGGCCATCCCTTGGGAGGAAAACTTACTTAGAAGGTTGCGACAGCTATCAACGCTGCCAATTCTCGGGAGGTTCTTACCGGAGAAAATACCTCCCCGCTTTAGATTACCGTGGAGGCGGTCTCTTTCACAAGTAATAGTGAGTGGTACTCTGCTTCCTCTTTGTGCCAGGATAGTTGGCGAAGTTGTCTTCAGTTGGGTGTCCTCGCGCCTACACAGATTTGTGCTCGGAGGGATCACATACATCGTAGTCAAGGGGGGACTGTCCATGTATGTTTTGCATAAACAGGAACTTCGTCGAAAAAGGTTGACTATATCACTCGAGCGACGTTTTAGTCCTAATTTGGAATTTGCGTATTTATAAACATTTGAAAATAACACCTTTCTTATATTGTTTTTATAAGTTTGTTATTTGAATCACCACATAATTTTTCAATGCAAACCAATATAATCTAGATTTTATAGTTTATTAGATATCTGGAACTTCATTTTTAACAAATTACTGCTTTCAATAATGGCAGTTAATTTGTGACTATGGAAAGCATTCACTAGGCCCTAATAAAACGTTAGGGATGAATACCGTATTTAAAAATATAGTACCTAATCAAAGGTTGATTTTATAATTTTTTCATAGCAACGGCATCGGTAAAATATTCCTGTATCGTCTTTACCTAACATCTAAATTGATAAAAAATGTTCCTCCTTTTTGATTCAGATAAGCCTCCTATTTTAAGGATTTTTCATGTACCTATTTACATAAACAGTTTCTTTTGTTTGTTGGTTGAATATTTTACTTAAATACTTTTTTCCATTTGAATGGTAAGTGACGGAATTCTGACAAATAGTATAAAGAATATAAGAAAAAAAAAACAATTTTGATGAGAATTATAAAATTGTATGGAGAATATTAAGACAAAAGAATAGTTTAAAAACATTTTTACTATTTCTATTTGATCTGCTGTCGTTTGGTTTTTATAATCTTCGTTTCATTGTTTCGACAGTAAAATTTGTCAAATTTTTCTATTAAATTGTACAGTTTTTTGTAGTATACTATTTTTTAAATATTTGATTTTAATGATTTCAAAATATTATATGGAAACTAGAAATTGGAAAAAATCCTGTAATGAGCATTTGTATAACAAAGGTCCATGTCAAATGAACTTAAATTATATTTTTCTATTAAATTGTACAGTTTTTTGTAGTATACTATTTTTTAAATATTTGATTTTAATGATTTCAAAATATTATATGGAAACTAGAAATTGGAAAAAATCCTGTAATGAGCATTTGTATAACAAAGGTCCATGTCAAATGAACTTAAATTATATATATATACATATATATATATGTATATATATATATATACATATATATATATATATTTTTTAATACTAGTAAAAGTTATTAAGTGCAAATAACAAGATGATGACCGTGGTTAAACGGCGAAATTTAGACGTTATTACTATGATATTTATACTGGTTTTTGGTTCAGGTACCATGCCCTAAAAAACTGTCAAAGACTTCTCAAACACTCTGAACATGAACTTTAATGTTCAATTGGATCGCAACACAGTTTATGTATATAACGGTTGTCTTTATATACATCATGCCTTTGTTTATTGGTTAAAATCTATATATTTAAAACACAAAGTTAAAAAACCTTTGGACACTTCGTCTGTGACTTCTACTGGACCGATTTACATGCGGGTTGTACCAAAATAAACGTTTTCGGTTCTATATTAGCAGGTTTTATTTGTATTTCAAAATAATTTACGTTAAATCTGTCAAAAATGAAAAATAAACTTTTCTTATGGAGATTTAACATTGGGAAAAAAGCCAACATTTCCAATCCTTTGGACAGTTCGTCTGAGACTTCCACTGGACCAATTTACACGCAGTTTGTACCAGATAAAACGTAAACCTTTGTATATTAGCAGATTTTATTTACTTTAACGTTATCTTACTTCCTTAAATTAAAAATATCGACATTTTCAAACCTTTACAATTTATTTATTTTACACGTTTTCAATCAGCTGATTGTAAACACACGAGGTATTTAGTCTAAATACAGTGGATGAGCAAAAGCTCATGAAGGATTTGGTTTATTATGGCCAGTACCTAAAAACGTTTACAATTATTATGATGTATTGTCATTTATGAAAAGAAAGTTGCTTAATCATATAATTAACGTTATCTTACTCCCTTAAATTAAAAATGTCGACATTTTCAAACCTTAAGAATTTATTTATTTTACACGATTTCAATCAGCTGATTGTAAACACACGAGGTATTTTGTCTAAATACAGATTGGATGAACAAAAGTTCATGAAGGATTTAGTTTATTATGGTCAGTACCTAAAAACGTTTACAATTATTATGATGTATTATCCTTTAAATGGAAAGAAAGTTGCTTAATTATGTAAAATAGCTGATTGCTTTAAAATTAAGACTAAATTGTAAAGGTTTAGTTTAAATAAATTGCTCACATTTGTATTAAAATAAACGGATGTATAGGAAATTCTTTGTGCAATCAATTTGTCGTTTGCAACGTTGTAATGCTTTACATTTACTTCGTTTAACGATAGTATTTGTGGCGCAGTCGGTAGCGTGACTTACTCCAATTCAGACGGTCCGGGTTCCTGACCGATCTTCACAATCATACTTTTTGTAGTGTGTCCAATAACGGCGTCACTAATAAATGTTTTACTGATGGCACCGATATTTATTTTAAGCAAAATAGATACATTAAAATATTTATAGGCCTGTTCAAACTCAAAAAACTTATTTATTAAACTAACAAGTTTTCAAATTGATAGTTTATTCTTGCTTATTTTTTGATGTTTTTAACTAATATAACGCTTTGATTAGGCTACTAAGGTTTAGGCCTAAGTAAACAATCGATTTTTTATGTTTATAAAATACTAAAGAGTGTCTGTGTTACATAGTAAGGGTGCAGCATTATTGTTTTTAAGGAATATGCCTATAGGCCTACTTTGACAGACACTCCAACAAAAATTATGTAATTTTCTGTGAAATAAATTTATATTCTTTAAATTTGGATAGTTATTGAAACTTGAACACTACAGCATAAATATTGCGATATGAAAGTGGTTATAAATGGTTTCTCTACGTTCTATCCTACCCTAATACACGAATATTTGTTAAAGCCAACCATCATAAGTTACAACACTCTAGGCCTTTCCTAATTCTTGAAAAAAACTGTTAAGAACATTTTATCCAATAGAACTACAAGTGGATATTGGTCTACTTATTTCTGATGTTGTTGAACCTAATAGAACGGTTTCCTTAGGCTAATTAGGTTTGTGCCTACCTAAACAATCAAATTGACATGATTATAAAATACTAAAGAGTAGGGCCTATAAATACAAGGATGCAACATTATTGGTTTTACGGAATAGGCCTACTTTTCCGACACTCCAACTAAAATCGTAGTATTTTCTCTAAAATATATTATTGTTCTTGGTATGGCAGTTCAAAGAAGTACATTTTATAGACTACCTTACATGTTTGTACTATTATAGCGTTTTATTTACCACTAATGGAGCTATATCCGTCGAGTATCGACGGGCAACAACTAGTATTCTTAAAGACTGAAAAACCTTTCAATTGCTTTTATGTTACGAATTCAACACAGTTAGTGTTGTAAATGATCAATGTTGACACAAGAAGCCTTTGTGACCACGAGAAATGATGCATTGTAATGAATTGGTCATCTTCCATTAATATCTTAGTTAACACACTTATCCTGTCATTTTCTCTTTATCACTTCTTTAATCAAATTTTTCGATAGGTAAGACCCAAGCCGGGTCCAAGTAATTTTAATGGTTAATTGAGGTCCACAGAAGCCAAAACACCGTTGATTTTCACATATGTACAAAATACTTTAACACAAAAAATACGTTTCCCACCTTATTCTTTAGGGAAATCAACACAACCTCATAACTCCCTTACTTATTGATATACCTTGATACAATATGATATGTAAATTCAAGAGGTCATAATATAAACATGGTTTTATGGGGTAAAAACCAAATACCAGAACTTGACACAAATCAGCATGTACCTTCACTGGGCATTGAACCACTCTTTGTCATTCTCGCTCTTTCAGTAGGGCGTAGGGTTGTGTAATTTATTATTTTAATAAGTTAATTAAAGCTCTAGACTAAATTTAATGTAGTTTTACTTTTAAAAAGAGCACACGAAGACAAGGGAGGCAATTTTGAGTTGTCTATGATGTACTGGACTTATTTAACTAAATAAAAACATTCTTCACTCTCATTTTCCGACCTTGCTGAGCTCTTTTTTTAACAACTAAGTCAAGTTAAATACCTGAAATTTGTACAAACATGTTTGAAAAAAGGCCACTATCACTTTATAGCCTTGTTGTTTATTGTTATCTATTTGGTGCCAATAACAGACAAATACAAAAGTAAAAATAAAAGAAATCACATCAAATATTGAAAGAAAAAAAACTAGCAAGAAAGCTTGAGTCATTTATGGGTCAGTTCAGTAAGTGTTTCAGGTTCTCCCCATGAGCTGTTGTTCAATTAAGCTAAAAGTCGCCAGGACGGTGTTGACGTTGCCGCTGGATCCATCACTAGTTTGTCACCGCTGGCAGGTCAATAGCCACTCAATCAAATTCCTTGCCACTATCAGCTGCAGATAGATTTTCATAACTGAAATTTTAAAAACATAAATAGCCTCAATAAGTTTAAAGTTAAGCTTAAACAGCACCTTATTGACAAATGCTACTATAGCCTGCCAACCGAGTAATTAGTAATAAGTGATAGTAAACTTTATCTGGTGAAGTAGTGAGTCAAATAAGTCACTATGTAAAGCAAGAATGAAGAAAGGAAATGAAATATAAACAATTAATTAAATGAAGAGGAAGGAGAAGTACGACTCGCCACATACTCTGCCTCGGAGTCTACGTGGTCCAAAGGATAAGTAAGTAAGTAAGTAAGGACTTAGACATTCCATAACTCTTTAAATATTATACGTAAAGATAATTATGAATTAGAAATTAGCGTATGAATAGCAAACTAGCTGGTGCTTGGTATTCTTTGTAATGCCAACCCGGAATATTTGTTGGTCTTCATATGAGCTTCTTCGTTACGCTCACTCTCCATCAGGTTCAGCTGTTTCACTGCACTAACTCGCTACAAGTCTTTAATATCCTTTGATTTTTTATAGAGATCGCCCACTGGTCGACATTCGACTAAAATTACAGTTCCTCTGGAACCAATTTATTTTTAAAAATATTTTATATTTGAAACATATTTTCTTACTGTTTTGCTAGAATTCGTTTTTATAACAGCTGTATAATGATTTAATCAATAACAATTCCTCCTTAAGATTAACATTGGAACTTTGAAAGCCTGTGAGGCGTAGCCCTGGGGACTAATCTGAATTATAATGGGATTCTGCTCATCTACAGGACAATACCTTTCTAACGGTATGTGCGGATTTCTCCTACGATACACACGAGCTGAGAAAAAGGAGGAAATGAAACATGCTTGCCTATTAATATGTAGATTATCAATCTTCCTGCAATACTTAAAAAGAGAACAGTTGTTTAAGGCATTATTATTCTTAAATGTAATCATATTATGTTCCAATATAAAAATGTTGCTCCATAGGAATAACATGGTAACTGAAGGAGGACATGTGGGGGAGCCCTGTAGAGAAATCTGGATAAAACTATCACCTTGTTCTATTTAGGACCCACGGAATCAGTGTACCGAATTTCAACTCCCTACCATATAATTGGAAGTGATGAATGATGTGTGAGTCAGTTTGTGAGGTCTTAGACATACATTACTCAAAACGTTGCACTAAATATAAATTAAATTGATTAAATCTAACATTTTAATTATTTTATGTCTGAGACTCAATATAACTTACACAAACATTGAAAGTAGAGTACAATTATCTTTAAAATACAACCATGTTCATTATAATTATTATATAGTCATTTGTAAATAGAACACAGCAAAGACTTGCACAGTATGAAAACTATTAATTTACAATGTTTAAAAATATTTCCTTTATTTTTGAATTTTGGTTATAAAGTCATGAGGCAATTAACTTTCATGCCACACAATAAAATGCAGGCCTTGTTGCAGTCTCAGAACGGAAGCAATAAAACGAACAATTTCTCTCAGCTTCCGGTTGATAGCCTATTTTTAGGACCTTCACCCCCACATTAACATTAAGAATTTACATGTAAAGTTATATATAGAGGCAACCTTAAAACGATCAACTATATTAAGCTCTTTAAAACCGCTTATAAAGTGTGGTTTAAGGGAAATATAGTTCACTTATGTATTAGTAATCATTTCTTCTTGACAATAAAAATGAGATTGATTGTATCTTCTAATTAAATATTTTGTCTAATTTGTGTAACATATTTTTAATTGCCGGTGAAATGTGCTGCTATGAGAAAGATGTTTTTGGAATATGGGCAAGGTGCACGCTGAGTTTAAGATTCAAGGAGTTGGAAAATGTCTACGGCGAGTCTGCGTTCGCACCATATCCCATGAGAAAAATTAAAATAAAACTGAATGAGCGGAAATTTGGAGTGCTGATGCACTATGGCCTTCTCAGTTTATTAAAAGGAGAAACGTACTCCCCAACTCAATGCCGATCTGCGCCGACTGCTTGACAGAAAACCAAATTTAATAAAAAATATTAACCTTTTTAAACCTTTTATATGAATTTTTTACATGCCTTATACAGCTGATTGTAAACACACCAAATATTTTGTCTTAATACAGTAGAAGAACAAAATTTCAAGAGGGATTTGATTTACTATGGCCTGTACCTAAAAGCGTTTAAAATTATATTGTACTATACTTTAAATGGAAAGAAAATAGTAATGCAATCTATATATATATATATATATATATATATATATATATATATATATATATATATTTATATATATACAGGGTGTCCAGCTTCCACCTTTACAAACTTTTCCAGGTTATTAAGCATGCCAAAACAAACAGAAAAATCATATAAACATATGTCCGGAAATGCTTCGTTAAGCCGCTAGCCGCCATTTTGTTTTTTACACTTAAGAATTTTTATTTCCGTAACGGGTTGTTGTATGGAGTTCATATTTAGCATGTACCTTAATCACACCAATGCTCATTTTTAGAAAAAATATTATTTTTTTCCAATGTATATTTTCAAAATGGCGGCCATTTTAAGTTTTTAAACTCAAATATCTAAAAAACCGTAAATTTTATAAAAATTTTACTAGACACAAAAAAGTTGACAAATTAAATTATCTAAACAGTGATACCAAGTTTGTAAGGGTTCGGCAACAAATAACGGAGTTATGGTGGTTTTCCTGTAGAAAAACACTGATTTTGCACTATGATTAATGCCAATTTAGGTTATTTTAAGAGAAAAATCTCAATAACTCCGTTATTTGTTGTCGGATCCTTACAAACTTGGTATCAATGTTTAGATAATTTAGTTTGTCAACTTTTTTGTGTCTAGTAAATGTTTTATAAAATTTACGGTTTTTAAGATATTTGAGTTTAAAAATTTAAAATGGCCGCCATTTTGAAAATATTGATCGGAAAAAAATAATATTTTTTTCTAAAAATGAGCATTGGTGTGATTAAGGTACATGCCAAATATGAACTCCATACAACAACCCGTTACGGAAATAAAAATTCTTAAGTGTAAAAAACAAAATGGCGGCTAGCGGCTTAACGAAGCATTTCCAGACATATGTTTAAATGATTTTTCTGTTTGTTTTGGCATGCTTAATAACCTGGATAATTTTGTAAAGGTGGAAGCTGGACACCCTGTATATACAGGGTGTCCCGGAACTCTCTGGAACCCTTTTATATATTTGTTCCTTGCATCGAGACAAGAAAAAAACATCACACAAATAGGGGTCTAAAATCCATGGTTTAGCCGCTAGCCGCCATTTTGTTTTTTTCACGTAATAATTTTTATTTCCATAACGGATGCTTGTATTCAGTTCATATTTGGTATGAATCTTTATCATACTAATGTACATTTTCAGGAAAAAATTAATTTTTTCCACCGTGTATTTTCAAAATGGCGGCCATTTTTAATTTTCAAACTAAAATATCTCAAATTCGTTAAATTTCAAAAAAATTTTACTTTGTACAAAAAAAGTTGCCAAATTAAATTATCTAACCAAAGGTACCAAGTTTGTAAGGATCAGATAACAAATAACGGAGTTATTGCGATTTTTCTGTGAAAATGGCCATAATTTGCATTAATTATAATGCAAAATCAATGTTTTTTTTGGAGAAAAATCGCAATAACTCCGTTATTTGTAATCATATCCTTACAAACTTGGTACCGTTGGTTAGATAATTAAATTTGGCAACTTTTTTGTACGAAGTAAAATTTTTTTGAAATTTATCAAATTTGAGATATTTGAGTTTGAAAATTTAAAATGGCCGCCATTTTGAAAATACACAGTGGAAAAAATTAATTTTTTTCCTGAAAATGTAAATTAGTATGATAAAGATTCATACCAAATATGAACTGAATACAACCATCCGTTACGGAAATAAAAATTATTACGTGAAAAAAACAAAATGGCGGCTAGCGGCTAAACTATGGATTTTAGACCCCTATTTGTATGATGTTTTTTTTCTTGTCTCGATGCAAGGAACAAATATACAAAAGGGTTCCAGAGAGTTCCGGGACACCCTGTATATATAACTCTGCAAGATAAATTTCTTGAGCAAAATTGTGAGCATTATACAAATCGCATGAAGATGGAAATGGTTTCAAATTAAAGGTCTCCGCGCAAATTTGGGAAAATTATCGGCGAATCTATAAAACTACCAGGAGACGGGGAAAAAATTAAAATGGCTTCCATAAGAATAGCATGGGAATTTAGAAAACGTCTGCTTTGTGTACATTAAAAACAAAATAATAAAATGTGTTATGGTTTGATTTTAATACGAGAGACAGGTGATAACATTGATTGAAGAACTATTAAATACGAATTGACAAAAAATATACCTAGAGTGGTAATATTGTACTATAATAAGACGTTTTGTGGCTTGAAGGGACTAAATATTCTACTTGGAATGTTACCAACCTTACAAATTGACTGCTGTAAAAAACTATAAAATTTACTGTTTTTTGTGCTTAAAAACGTTATTTTTACTATTTTTATACTATTTACAAAACTGTTATTAAAAATATCAAGTTTTAATTTTAAAATGTGAAACATGTTTTTTATAATCCAATAGTTATAATAATTACATTTGTCAAATTACCTTTGCCAGTCTTGCTCTATTTTGCAGGGATACAGCGTGAAATCTATTTTATAATCATTTTCTGTTTTTATTTCAAACAATAAAAGTATTTAGAATACATTTTGTGCATTTGTTTAAAACCCGGAGGAAACCTCCTTGAGCGAGAGACAGCGTTTTAAATTTTTAGCGACCTCTTTTAAGGAGGTTTAACGCATCTTGTAAGCAATACTTCAGAGGGCTCAATACCCTTCCTCTTCCATAATTGTATATTTTCCGTTGCATTATGTTCGTTTGTTCCAATTTTGAAATGTTTCTTAATAATAACCATCATCATTCTCATTTTACCAGACACACTCATATCTTTTACAATATCTCAATCATAAAACTACTTTTTTGAGAACGCTTATTATTATAGCTGCATCACTATTTTAAATAACCTACCTGATAGAATTAAACATGAGAATCAAGACAGAGTTGAGATTAAGAAATCCTTCAAAAGGTCATTATTTAATTATCTTTTTACAAATTGTTTTTATGGTGTTAGGGAGTTTCTAAATGCGGCAACCGGACGGAATACTGGGTGCGGGTGTCTCCTTCTTAAAAACACAGCCTCATTGTTACGAGTTTTTCAGTTGAGCGTGATTATTCTCAGACGGAAAAATTGTAATTATTTTATTCTATTTTTAGAAGAGAGAATTGTTATTTTTTGTAGCTGATAAGTTGTTTTTATACAATCTCGTACTTTGACAAATATCTACCTTATGTATATCTCATGTATTGTAAAGGTGTTTTATATGCTAATAAATAAAGAATAAACATAAACTAAAGGCATATTATGATGAAAATTTTATTAGACTTTATTGATAAATAACTCAATACAGCTGGCTTGGGCGAAAGTTGATGAGTTAAGTGGATAAGTACTTCACTTGGAAATATTGCCTGAACAGTTTACTTCCAACTCCAAGTTAAAGAGCACTGTTGAAACTCGTTTTGACAAAATATATTTGTTTTGTTCAAAACGTCCCAACCGTTTATGTTAATATACTTAAAAAAGTTTAACACATTAATTAAGTTTAAAACAGTGCTAAACAAACTGGAATAATTGGTTGTAATTCATCATATAAATCCCAACCACTTAAAACAATTACCAAAGCTTATAATTAAGGATATTAATATTAATCTAAAGTGTTGGGATACAGCCTTAATAATATAATTTTTTTAAAGGATTTTTGTCAAGACTCACTATACTTTGTTGTGTTTTATGATATTTTCAATATATTTCCTATAATAACAAATAATACATATATTTTAGTACTCCACAAAATATTTAAGTAGCCTAACTATAAGTGAAAAAACTAAAGTCCCATGAAAGCTATTTTTTCAACAAATAAATATATCCATTGTTTTCTAACAGTGAACAAACAAATAAATTAATTAAAACTAACACTCTATTTGAACTGCGTAGTTCTTACTAATTTTAGCGGTGCAGCAATACAATTCACATAGATGACCACGCTTGGGGCTGTCCATAAATTACGTCATCTGAAAATAGGGGGGAGGGGTCCAGATTGGAAATTTCGGTAGAGTGCAAGGGGGGGGGGGTGTCGGCTTTGATATGACGTCATTTTAAAAATGATGTTTTATATCAAATTTTGACAGTAAAACAATTATCCTATACTATAATACGAGTACCGTCTGAAGGGATGTGTGTTCCACGATCTCAAAATCTAGAGGGTAGATTTTGCTTAAACTTTGCATTTAAGAGTGTTTGACTCAAAAATAAGTTTAGAAACAGCCCCAATACCCGGAAAAATCTAATTTGGTCAAAATATAAGTTGAAAAAATTGTTATTTTGAATATTGGTCTTATGGGTTCCAATTTTGGTAAGGAAATAACAACGAAAATGGGGATTCAAAAGTTAATTGATAGAATTGATGATTAATAATTGACTTAATAAATCAATAAAGAATAGAACTTAAGTAGCTTTAACGAAAAAAGCATTATTTTTACTTCAAACGGAGGTCTGTTAAAAATAACGAAATTTTTCTGAAAGGAGGGGGGGGGGGGGTCAGACAAATTATAATGTTAGGATGATTTTAGGGGTGAGGGGTCCAAAAATGGACAAAAAGCGATGACGTAATTTATGGACGGCCCCCTTAAATAAAATTTTGTGTGACATTCTACTAGATAACTTACTTAAACTATATAAAAAAATGTAATGATTTTTATTTTACATATAAATAATACGTCAGTAACATAAATGCATTATGCGAGCATTATTATTTCGTAATCCGAGCGAAAGGGTGTTATATTTGCATATTTTAATGCACATTTTGGCATAGAACGTATTGCAACTTATTTGAAAATTTCCCTCTTGTTAAGCAAATGACTTATTAAAATTCAATATACTTAAGCGTTTTACCTGAAATTAAGAACAAATTACTGTATATGATAATTATTCACGACTCATTAACGATAAGAGTTCATATTTTTATGGAACTGTACGAATTTTATCATTATAATTATGTGTTTTTAATTTATTAAGAAACTTTTCAATGTGCTAAACAGTTTCTCAATATGTACTACAGTATCAACAATCGTTACAACCTATAGTTGATTATACTTTTAATTTTTTTTTTCTTTTTATATGCTACTAGAATTTTATTAAATTTTTTATGTAAACCGCCAGAAGTCAAGTTCTTTAACTATATAATGTGAATATAAAATATAAAACATCATAAATGGCCAATGACAAAGAAAAACGGGTTTTAAGTGAAAAGTAAAGAATAATTTAAAGATTTTAATCAATATAAAAGTGACGACTTCTATGTAAAGCCTTTTTGCCAAGTTCCATGCAGAACACCACCAATTAGTAAAAATGTACCACATCTTTAGTTTCGGAGTAGGCCTACTAAATTGTAAAGCAATGTTTTCCACGTTTAGACAAATTCTTAAAACTTTTCATTTCTATATTTTGCTAATAAATAATTTACATAAAAAATCCAAAGTATTACAATTACATTAAATATCATGTTATATAAATAAATCAGCTTAGGAACTTGGAAATTATTATTTAATATTATTTATTTAACCTTAAAAACATTTAATTTAATTTTTAAACTTCGTTAAGGTAAACAATATCCGTTTCAATTTTTAGTATAAAATATATGCAAATAACTAATTGACATTTATTTACTTCACAGTCTGTTCACTGCAACAAGATAAAAATAGTTATTTACAGAATTTAAACCTTACAAGCAATATATATCATAACGGAGTAAAGTAAATTATTATGTTTTTAAAGGGTTTTATTTAATTTTATAAATAACAACCTTGAATAGCAGAAAGTGTAAGACTAATGATATGACCTGACACTAATGTAAGAGTATTATAAAGTTTTCATCAGTCTCCTGTCAAATTTTGTAAACAATTTCTACGTTTCAATAAACATTTTCCAGTGAGACACTAAAGACTAATCTACTGCTAGACAATTAAAACTTTGCACCCATGGCATAAATTAAAATTATGCTTCTAAAATAACACGTAGAAAAGGTGTTATGCATTTTTAAATTACACCAAAATAATTCATTACAAAACTTTGTAACAGAAAGTGCACTTTTTGGCGTAATGTCTTTTACGAGTGACTCAAGGTCGAATTCGGAAATTCGCTTGGTATTCAGGTCTGCTGCAACGGGTGTATTTGTTTTTTATTAGCATGACTTTTATTGAAGAATAACCATACTGAGGATAGTACACTATAAAAATAGCAGATGTTTTTACCGTGCAATTTTTTTGCTACGGTAAACGCCAAATTCGCAACAAGACGGAGAACCACCGTTTTGCGTACCGTGTGATGAAAAAGTATTTGAGTTCATAGTACCATTATTCCAAGATCCGAAAAAAATTGATTGTAGTTTAGAGTGTTATTATGATATACCTAAAAGTTATATAATAAAATAATGTACACCAGTTGTGAGTTGATGGAGGCTGTTATGTAATCAAAGTTCCATTATCCGGATTATTTTTAGCGAAACACAAAACAAGTCTACTCATTATGTTTGTTTATGCAAACTTACAATCGTAATCTTTTCTTCGTCAACTTGAGAGGTCACTGGCCACGTTTATTCGGCGTATAACATGAATGATTGCTCCACGAAGACTGATGGCTGCAAAACATTGAAAACCTTTTTTACACACATCGTTACGTTTCGACTGGAAAATACGGCCAAAATCATTTACGTTTGTGAACAAACGTACATGATATATTCAAAATTATATTTGATCTTAAAGAAAACGATATCTTTTTATAAAACGAGTCACTTAAATAATTAAAATATTAAAAATTTCAGATTCCTAAACTCTGTAAGTTTTATGGTGAAAATGTAGTTATGGGGTTCCTTGCACACGTTGTCAACTATAAAAGTCTGTATCATGTTTTGATTATGTTCGCAATATGCTATGGCCATTTTAAAATACCATGAACCACTCCATATTGAAATCCATATTAAAAATATTGCGATTCAATTTCAAGTCCCTGTTTGGGAAACATATTTAACAAATTAAACGCCTGCCTCCCGACTGAAATATAAATTATATTAATAACAAGAGAACGATTTAGTTATAGCATGGATATGGTTAAGCACCGACAAATAGAAATGTTTCTAGTGTAAACAATATTAGAGTCTTATTTCCTACTAAGTATATGCAGTTAGTTTGTTCAACAATAATTACAGCCTTATAAACTACCCATTGTCTTTAAAACAAATTAAGAGTCTGTAGTACCGGCCTCCTCGGATTTGTATTCTTATAACACAAACGTTAAATTTCAATAATTCACTACGCCCTTAGTATTTAGTAAAAAAATCGTATTTATGTCGTTTTAAAGGTATTGTTATATCTTTGATAATGTTAAATAAATTCATGATTATCTACGATATTAAACTACGAACATACTCGTCCATTTACTTTTTATTTCATATTACCTTAGGTATTTAAAGTTCCTTTAAAATGACATAAGGATTAATCTTTTTCTACCAGTATTTAAAGACGTAGTTTTTTTTTTTTTTTTTTTTTTTTTTTTTTTTTTTTTTTGAGGGAGAGGCGGAAAAATGCATTACGCACACAGGTGGCCAGTCTGTAGTGTGGGGCTCCTCTAAAAACGGGTTTACCCACTAAAAAACCTCCTCTACTCTTTAGGAATCTAACCTGGAATTGTTTGTCACATTACGTCAGGCTAGGCCTAAATTTGGCTTACGCCCGTGGGGCTCGCTCCTTATCCAGCCGCTCGATCAAGGGATCTGGGCCACTTCGCGGTCCAGATCGGTTTTCTTTTCCTGGAGGATGCCCCGGACGAACTGTGACAAACAATCCCAGTTGCCCTCATCCTCCAAAATCTTTTGGCAGACCGAGTCCACCGAAAATACACCAAAGATTTGTGTGGCCTCCAGGCGGGGCCTTTCCCAACGGGGACAGCGGAAGAATGTGTGTTCCGCATCGTCGGGAACACCCGGGCAATAAATGCAGTCCGGTGAACCGGTCTTTCCCATCCGGTTCAGGTACGACCGAAAATAGCCGTGACCTGTCAAAAATTGGGTCAGGTAGTAGTCCACCTCCCCATGCCGCCGTTCCACCCATGGTTGGACCTGCTTGATAAGTCGCGCAGTCCATCGTCCTCGGGTGTCGTGCTCCCAGCTGTGTTGCCACTGCTGGAAGGTTCGGGAGCGCTCTTCTGTTCTTGCCGTGTCCTTGCCGATCTCGCCTTGTCTCTGATAAATCGCTTTCCTCTCCCCTGCCAAGAGCTTGACAGGGATGACTCCGGCGACCACCAGGACGGCAGGCTCGGACACTGTCCGGTAGGCGGAACACACCCGGAGCGCAGCTTGACGCTGAACCCGGGCGAGTCGCAACCTGTAGCACTCCTTATCTAGAGCGCCTGCCCACACCTCTGCCCCGTAAAGAAGCACGGACTGGACCGCGGACATCAACAGACGTCTTCTGCTGGATCGGGGACCCCCGACATTGGCCATCAGCCTACTAAGGTAAGTCACTACCTTAGCGGCCTTGTCCGCCGTACGGAAGATCTGATCCCTCCAGCTTAACTTGGTGTCCACCATAACCCCGAGGTATTTGGCGGCACGAGTTGATGTGACCACCTCCCTTCCCACTCGAAACGGGACGACGGTGTCGATCCTCTTCTTCGTGAGAATCACGATCTCCGTCTTACTAAGAGCAAGTGAGAGACCGTGATCGGACATCCAGTTGTTGACCACCCGCATAACTCGGTTCAACTTCAGTTGGGCCAGCTCAACGTTGCGTGCAGCAATGAGAGCTGCGACGTCATCGGCGTACCCAACCAAAGTGGTTTCCTCAGGCATCTCGGACCTCAGGAGGCTGTCATAGACGACGTTCCAGAGATCCGGGCCGAGTATTGAACCTCGTGCGGCACCAGAAGTGACTTCCATCGTCCGCGTTCCGTCCCTCGTGTCATAAATCAGGCTTCGAGAGCGTAGATAATCCTCGATGAGCCGCAACAGATATGCAGGAATACGAAAGGTGTTGCGAAGCGCATCCAGCATATCGACCCACCTCGCAGAGTTGAAGGCATTCTTGACATCAAGCGTAACAAGAAGCACTACTCGGCGGGAGAAATGGTTGTGGCTCTCGGCTCTCTCCACAGCTCTCTGAACTTCGGTGACAGCGTCGATCGTTGACCGTCCCTTTCTGAAGCCGTACTGACGGGGGCATAAGTCCCCGGCAGCTTCCACGGCAGAAGTCAGGCGGGAACGGATCAGCTTCTCGAACAGCTTTCCAGCCGTGTCCAACATGCAGAGAGGCCTGTGGGACGACGGCAGCTCGGGATCACCTTTGCCCTTGCTGATCAGTACAAGCCTGGCTGTTTTCCAGGGAGCCGGAAACACCCCTTCTACCAAACAGGCATTGTACATTCTCAACAACAAGTCAGCGTTGATTAAAAATGCTTTCTTTAAAGCCTCACTGGGAATCCCGTCCGGGCCAGGAGCCTTGTTGCTCTTCAGGGAGAGAACGGAGGTTTCTAGCTCCTCGAAAGTGAAGAGTGGAACGTCCTCTACCCGTCCGAAGTCAACCGGCGGTCGCTGTGGATGTTCAGGAAACAACGCAGCGACGATCCTCCCCATGGTGGCGCCCTCCATGATGGAAGGTGGAGAGCGGGCGCCGAGTTTCTGTGTTACAAGTTTGTAACCCAGGCCCCAGGGGTCGGAATCAACGTCGTCACGAAGTCTCCTCCAGCTATTCGCCTTGCTCCTGTTGATCGCCTGGCGGAGAGATTTTCTCGCAGCTTTATAGGCCTCCGACTTACGAACTCTGTCTGCGGGGATTCTCGCTCTTGTGGCGGCTCGTCTAGTTCTTAAACATGTTCTTCTGAGTTCCGCAATCTCTTCAGTCCACCAGTAAACGGGTTGTTTGTCGCGTCGGGGTTTCCTTCGCGGCATAGACTGGTCGCAGGCCGAGACGATCAGTTCCATTGTGGATGTTACTAGTGCCTCGGCCCCAGCCTCACCAGGATTCCCCTGCGCTCCCCGAGAGATGACTTCGGAGAACTTGACCACGTCCAGTTTGTTGGTGTTCCACCGGCGTGGCCCTTCCCGAGATGCGGAAACTCGACGATTTGCCTGATCATGCAGGTCAAACACGACGTATTGGTGGTCGCTACCCGTGTAGTCCTCCACAACCCTCCAGCCAGAGATCCTCGGAAGGAGCGACTCAGACGCAAAGGTGACATCGGGGATCGTGCCTCTCTGCCCGGGGCGCCGAAAAGTAGGTGTGTCGCCCTGGTTGAGGACGACAAGACCGGCCCTGGCGATGAAATCCAGGATGTATTTCCCCCGGGAGTTGGTAGAGGGCATTCCCCACTCGACGGCCCTGGCGTTGAAATCGCCACCAACGACGACATGCCCGGTGGTGCCGAGAACGCACTCCTCTAGGTTATCTATCTTGTCGCGGAAGTCCTGGACGGCCTCGTTGGGTGTGAGGTAGCAACTGAAGATAGTCACTTCCCCACACCGAACCCAGACGAATCCTCGGCCACGCCCGTGACTCCGCACCAAGACATCTCGTGTATTAGGTGCCCAAAATGCAGCAGTACCGAGGCTGTCCGAGATCCAAATGTTTGGGTCTCTGTCCCGATACTGTTCGCTGATAAGGAGCGCGTCAGCACCAAGTTCTCGGGCGAGCCGATCTAGAAGGTTATCAGCTCCCCAGGATCTATGAAGGTTGGCCTGGAGGATGCGAATTACCGGCCGCTGCCTTTTGCCTGTTCAAGTGCGGCTCTGAAGGCACCGCACTGACCAGACCCGGGTAAGTGACCGAGGGCACTGGAGCCTGAATCCTTGCAGAGGAAGCAGGAGGGGCTCGAGGAACATTCCTTGCGTTTGTGGCCCTGGCTTCCACACTGGAAGCAGTTGGCACTCCTGTCGGGCCCTTTACAGTTTCGGGAGGAGTGGCCGAAACCGAGACAGCGAAAGCATCTCGAAACTACCACCCTCCGTTTGAGCCTGCAACTGACCCAACCGACTCTGAGGTGCTGAAGGCTAAGCAGCTTATTGGCGTGCTTTTCGCCCATTTCAGCAACAGCCATCCGGAGTTGACTTCGGTTGGGCTTTGTCAGCCATACCCTCACTCCATCAGCTGGTATCTCCGGGAGTGCCACCTGGATCGCACGGGTCACCTCCTCTTCGGTGGAGAGGGCATCAAGGTCCCGAATCTCGACCGAACACTTCGGTTCTAGGGCCTTGATTGAGCCTTTGTCCCCAAGTGCAGTCTTGAGGGAAGCGGCAAAACCGATCTTGTCACTCGACTTCCCCAGTTCGAGGAGGACATCCCCGTTCTGGGTTCGCCGAATAGACTTGATAACGGTGTCGGTCTCCTCCGGTTTGGCCTGCGATCTAATCTGACCCAGAACATCGGCAAAAGATCGCCCCCCTAAAGGCTTGATCAAGATTGCCTCCGTCCTGGGCTTCTTAGGCCTGGGTTGTTTAGGCTTTCTGACAGACTTGCCAGAGGCCTCCCCAACCGGTTTCGAGACTTGCGTCCGCTCCACCCTCGACGCACTTTTCGAAGCCGCCTCCGCTTGCTTCTGCCTCCTCCTTTCTTTCTTAAACAGGCGCGTCTTCCAGCCCCCCAAAGGTGTTGAGGCAGAGTTTGCTGCCAAGGCAGGATTAGCCGCCGGAGCAGGAAACTCTGCAGGAGTAGCCGCTGGAATCACGGCAGCGCCCGGGGCGGACTCAGTAGCCTGGACAGGAGATGTCTGCGATGCCGCAGTGACAAAAACCGGTCTCGGCACTGAGTCCACCTCGACAAGCTCAGGGCTTCCAGGCGAAGAACCGCTCTGCCTCTTCTTTCGCTTTCTGGCTTGAGTCTGGGACTCAGCCAGGTGAGCTTGAGGCGAAGCAGAGATGACTCGGTTCGTGACATCGCGCTTCTGCTTCACTGCCTTTAGCCTGATTTTCCGGCATTCCTCGATTTCTTCTAGAGCATCTTCGAGTTTCGGGATCCCCTCTTTTATCGCCTTGTTCACGTTCTTTTGAATTAAGAGGGCCTTGGCCATCTCCTTCAAAAGAGCTTTCATCTTCTTCAGAAGTGAGTCTTCCTCCTCGTGGGCGTCGTCCTGCTGCTGACGAAGCATTTGCAGCTCGAATGCCGCACGAAGAGGGCTCTTCCTGGGAGGAATCCCTTGGATATTGGCTAATGGTGTTGCCGGCTCGGCCACCTCCATCGCCATACCGATCTCCTCCTTCTTCTGTCCGGTTTTGGACGACGATCCGGCACCACCAAGAGCCTTGAATGGCACCGGCGGGGGGGGGGGGGGTGGTTTTAATACCCTTCGTCGGCGTTCCAGTGTTCAAGGTCGGAGACCTCTGCAGTCTTGAGCTGCGCTTAAAGGCGGCCTGCTCTATCTCATCATCGTTCGTGTTTTGCATTTTAAAATCCATACTTTTGTTTTACCAGCGCATCGTGCGGCAAGAGGCGGCCCTTCATCGGTCGAGAGCGGGTACACCCTCGGAGGTCTACCCCCCGTAGGAGATAAGACACCCCTACCCCGGGACTCCGGGGCCCGAACCTCCGTTTGCCCAGCACCGATACACAAAATGTGCCGGACGTGCTGGGGGTCGCACCGTGGCAATGCAGAGTCCGATCCCTGCATCCATGCCGCACTCCCTGACTAAGGTCCGAAGCGGCTGGCTTCTGACGACACACTGGAGGAGACCATCGGCAGTGCGAGGCACACATCAGTCCCTGCAACACAACAGGGACACTCCCAGGACCCCCCAGCATGCGCCGGTCGAAAGAAGGTGGAAAGACACCCTTGATTCGGGGTCGAAAACAAGAAGGTGAGCAAGGTTAGCTCAGGAAAGAATAAAGACGGTGAGCTAAGACCTGAAAGATGAGAAGAAAGGCCCTAGCTCGGGAAGAACTGTGAGGAGGGTCTCACAGCTTGGCTCAGGTACCCCGGGGTTGCCAAGAAACACCCGTACAGTGGAAAGCCCACTGCCCCTGAGGGAAGTGATTTAAAGACGTAGTGGATGTTTTAAATGTAACATTAATCTAATTTTGTAAATACTTCTCGACATAAGTTATGCAGACTCCTAACAGCATAATTCATGTCGAGAACTATTTAAAAATAAGATTACTATTTTAAATTGACACTATTGTAAAATGTACGTAATCTTTTCAATGGAAACTGAAGAAGTTTCTAAACATTTTACAATTCTAAGAAACAAAGTTGTAAACCTTTAATTCTATTGTTTGGGTTACAAGATAACCTAAGATTGTAATTTTGAAAAAAAAAAACAACGAAAATAGTATATGTCGAAATACACCTTTTCTCAGTAATTGCCTTATGTTTTATCACTCTTAAAGAGATATCATATTAACATTCAATTCTTTTAAATAAATGTATAAAGTTTGAAATGCTCAGGATGTGAGAAGATGAAAACTAAAAGCTTTTGTAACACTTTAAAATCCCTATATATGAAATACTTGACACATGCCAAAGAATATTAGTGTTAATACCCTTTTTATATTAATTTACTTTTTGTACACCGCAGTATTCAATGGCCAACATTTTAAATGCTATATGAATGCGCTATTCGTAGCGAATTTCCTTAAAATGTTTTTAACCAGATGGCTCTTTACTTTTAAGAATTTAGCTGAAAATTATATCAAATGAAAATGCATTGTCGTTTTTTGAAACCTTTATTGAATGGATGGTTAATTGCCAACACGTTGACGATTTCCACTCCCAATACAAATAACTTACATACTACTTACTTATCCAACGTAGGCTCATTTAACTGTAAAGTTGGTAAAGGTGGTCTTAGCTCTTCGAAGACATAAGACAGGTCCTTAATTCTATACGGAAAAAAGAGTCATGGGGTTAGAATTAAAGGTTAGGATGGTTTTACAAAGAACATGGTTTTGTGATAGCTACAAAAAAAAAAATAATATTAGGCAATTGAAAATATCTCTAACTATTCTATCGACGATGATCGTGGATATCAGGTATAGTAAAACCACAACCATTATAATTGTTTGCACGTTACACGTTATTGGTTTGAAATATTTGAGCTATTATCAGGTGAACTAATAATGTTGGGTAATTTTCATCTAGAAATGTGGAATGCGATATTAGCTCGGTCCGAGGGTTAATAAGTGAATAATGAATAATGAATAATGATTTATTTCCTCTTCTGAATTACAAAGTTACAAACAAAATCTAAACTTAGGACAGCTGGTCACAATGTCCAGTATGCGTGACCATGTATACATAACACAGGAAAAACAAAATAAATTCTTCTAAAAATATGAGTTCAGTTCCACACATTTTTACACTTATGCCGACACTCCTGCAGTTATTTATATAAAAAAGTGATACATATATTTAAAAAAATTATTGTACAAAGATAATTGGATACATTCTAGACATTTGAAATTGTAAGACATAAACTTATATAATTATTTCACCAAGAAAGCCAACATCTCTAGTTGCAAACAACCATAATCTAAGATCTCTACAAAACTGTTTAGTAGTGTTACACATTTTTATGTTGATCGGGAGTTTATTAAAAAAAGCAGGCCCTAAATAAACAAAAGACTTCCTGAAGTGAGATTTATTAACTTTTGGCGTTCGAAATTTTCGTGAATTTACACTTCTCATTGAGTAAAACAGATTCTCCGTTCCGATATTACCACTCCTTTCGTAAAAAAGCCTAAGTACTTTAAAAATGAATAAATGTTGGACAGGTAAAACATTTAAATGTTTATATAACGGAAACGATGATTCCCTTTTACTCTTTTTTAAAATAATTCTAATAAAATGATTTTGTGTAACTCGAATTCTTTCAATATATGTCTTATTTGCACCCCCCCAACAAGTTATAGCATACTGGATTCTAGAGTGTATAAGCCCAAAATAAATAGAACGTAATAAATTTGTATCACAAAAGTTTCGTAAAAAATAGAATTTTCTTACAGAGTTGTTCAAAACATTTTGTAGTGCATTTACGTGCAATTCCCAATTTAATTTTTCATCTAAAACGAGACCTAAGTACTTAAAATTGTCTACCTTTTCAATTTCTGGGCAGTCATTGCAATGTCTTACTACACAATTAGATTCATGATAAACCAGAGGGAATTGGAAATCAAAACCTCTGTGATCAAAATTAATATACTTAGTTTTGCTGACGTTTACCTTCATTTTGTTAGTATTACACCACTTTCGTAAAACACAGAGATCATTGCCCATTTCTTCCCATAATTTTTGAACGCTTTTACTTGCATAAAAAAATCCAATGTCATCAGCAAAAGCATAAATCTTACCATTAAAGTTTAATTGTAACAAATCATTAATAAAAATCAAAAACAAGGTCGCTGACGTCACTGAGCCTTGTGGAACCCCGACCCTCACCGGCAGCGGGGAGCTGAGGTGTTCCCCGACTCGCACCTGCTGCAATCTGTCCGTGAGAAAACTTCTGAACCAGTCATTCGCAATACCTCTAATTCCAGCCGATTCCATTTTCTGCAGCAAAATTTCATGATCAACGAGATCAAAAGCTTTCTTGAAATCGATAAAAAGCCCCGAGGTTTTCATGTTGTCGTTTAAACAATTGTACAACTTATTAGTTACATTAATGAGAGCATCCTCAGTTGATCTCCCTTTCCGAAAACCAAATTGGTTGTTACTGAAAAAGTTAATTGCATTGAGATAATTTACGAGTCTTATTTTCATGATTTTCTCAAAAATTTTAGAAAAAAACAGAAAGGAGGCTAATGGGTCTTAGATTATCAATTTTAATGGATTTGCTCTTCTTAAAAATTGGAACATTGGACTATTTTAATGTAAGTAAATCTGTATTGTCATGGTCATAAAGACTAACAACCACAAATGACTTCGTAGATCACCTCTAACAGATCACCTTACATCAAACGATTTGGTATAAAGGTGAATATAGCATTTATATATGTCAGTTTACTTACATATAAAAGTCTTTTTACAATAGCGGAACTTGTATGAATCTTAGATTTTAGTTCAATTTTGTTCCATTGAAAAATCTTTTTGAGCCATATTATGATAACCATTTTATGATTTAGTTCCTAACTACAAATGAGAACAATAACACTAAAACAACACTCTTCACTGCAATCTAGACAATAACTGTATTAATGTATATACATATTAATGTATATATATATATGTATATATATGTATATATATATATATATGTATGTATGTCAATTGTAGACTATATATAGTCTAATCTTATCAAAATGTACACAAAATTTAGATAACCTTACGGTTTAGTACGCTTAATTTGTACAAAAATATAAGAAAACCAACTATGAACAATTCAAAAAAAAATATGTTTTGCCATATAAAAAAAATTATATTCTATTAAAGTAGTAATGTTATATAGCAAATTTAATCTACACAATAACTGTATTAATGTATTTCAAGAAAGTTCAAGAAGAATCGATGGTAAAGGTTAATAAGCAACTGTAAAAGAAGCTGAAGAATATTTAATCATTTATTGACTGCTATAATTGGTTTCAAGCTTGATTCTTCGAAATAATAATCCTTTCTTTCATTTTTAAAGGAGTTTGATGGCGTATTTTCATCCAAAATCGGAAAGTCACCTCTGTTTATTCTAAATGTTATTATATTGAAGTACGAGACCACCTTATGGGTAGAATATTGTATTTTTTACTTAAAGAGAGGGTTAGGTGGAATTCCAAAAATAGTATTTTTTTTTATAACTCATCTGCAACTGAAAACAAATTTAAACCCTTTTTTTATTTTTTCTTTAATTGAAACTCAAATTGTTGGCATTAGCCTTTATCAGGAGAATTATATGCAGAAGCCTGTTCGTGCCAGGGAGAACACTTTGAAAAATATCCTACAATGTTTTTCATTAAAAGGAATTTGCAAATTTGGCTGGTAACCTATAACATAGAAAGCAAAAGAACTTGTACAGGCCCATAAAAGTATCCTAAATTCAAAATCTTCATTCAGGTTACTTAAGATAGTCTTGTAAACTTTTGTTAAAAATTCATTTTTTTTAAATATTTAATTTCTTACTAAGCACCCCAAAATATGTAATTGCTTAAAAATCTCCATCTAATCACACATAGCACAACCGTATTGAAGATATAATTTTATACTTAAAGTTTCAATATATTTCAGCGAATTTCCCTATAGGGAATACGCTATTATGGTAGTAGCCATGGTAAGACCTAAGCCCGGGACCACTTTACTAAGTGGTATATATTTCTTGAGTCAATATATATATATATATATATATATATATATATATGTGCGTGTCTGTGGTACTGATAACTTTAGAAGGGGACCTCCGATTTTGATGAAATTTGGTATGATGGTATAAGCCCAGGTCTATTTCGCGAACCAGCATGATCGGGTTATGGGAACGGGGTTTTACGAGGTTTCAAAGGGGTAAATAATAAGGGGGTATATAAGGGGGTAATGAGAGGTAAATAATAAGGGGGTAAAACCCTAATCCTCGTGCCTGGGCTGCCCGGTCGTATTAGCTGATGTGGCTAACGCGTAGGCACCTTGGCCAGGTGTCTACGCAAGCGCGGGTTCGATACCCGCTCCTGACCTAACCAAACCTGACCTGGTGGTGCAACTCTTAAAAGGGTTAGCCGATCTGTGGTAAAAATGGTGGGAGGGCCCACGTTAAATAAACGGTGGCAGGCTTGCGTGGAAGTTGACGGGATCGGTTAATTCTTTGAGAGTTGCACCTCGGTCAACAATGATTTTGCTATTTTTTACTAGTGTTTACTGTGTGTGTGCCACTACGAGGTTTCAAAGGGGTAAATAATAAGGGGGTATATAAGGGGGTGATAATTGGTAAATAATAAGGGGTAAATAAGGGGGTTTTTGGCATTTTTGGACCTCAATTTTTGAAATTCAACAATTTTAACTAAAACTATTTAAAAGAGCTTAAAAGAACAAACAATATAGTATTTTGAGTTTTTAACTTGGCTTAACAGTTTACGGATAAAAGTTAAAAATAAATTTCCAATGTTAATCTTATAGGAAATCAACAAAACCCTGTATCTCGCTTCTTTATTGGAATAACTTGATAAAATTTGGTATGTACATTCACTAGGTAGTGTTTAACTGATATTTGCTTACAACATCCCTGTGGCGGCAAACCTAGATACTCACTCCCATGGGGTTTATGGGGAAAATTATAAAGGGCCGAATCTTGATACAATTTGATATTTAACTTACTATTACATTTTCTAACAAAACTAATATTTTCTAACAACATCTTATGGCAGCTAACCTAAATACTCATTCCTATGGTGTTTATGGGGAAAATACAAAATTTAAAGATCCTTTGGAAATTCGCTGAGTACGCAGTTCTGCTGCGACGGGGGTACTTTAATTCCTCTTTTGTTTAAATTAAATCATGGTTCAGTCATATTTTTTTTAAGTGATCAAAGTTAATCAAGGCCATTTAATATTATTAATTTTCTTTTGTTTAGGCTTTGTATGTGATTCTCCTTTGTAAGGTCAATGCGGGAAATTTGAGCTCCCATTCAATAAAATGTTAAGTTTTCGATTTTTTAGATGATACATTTGTGGTATGTATATGGAAATTCTTTTTATTTTGAAACATTTTTCACAAGACCCCCAACAATGTTTTTACATTTCAAATCAATGTTTAATATTTTTTTTTTTTTTTTAGCGAATTTTCCATAGGGAATAAGCTATTACCGTAGGTCTCATGGTAAGACCTAAGCCTGGGACCATGTTACTTTTTCGTTTTGAGGTGCCCAGAGACCAAAAATAATAGTCATTAAAAATTATATACATATATATATATATATATATATATATATATATATATATATATATGTATGTATGTATGTATGTATGTGTCCCTAGACAAGATAACTCTTGTAAAAATGGTCCGATCAACACCAAATTTGGTAGGGATGTGCCTACGTTTTTCGGATGAGTTCGTAAACCAGACATATCAACCTACCAGAAGGGTAGTTTTGGGGGGTTTTATACACCACATATCGGTTTTTTGCATTTTTCATATGTAATTTTTGAAAATTTTTAATTTTTATTTTGACCCTTGGATTTAGCTAAAAAAACACACAATTTAGTATTTTGAAGCTTTGCTCTATCTCCATAGGTTACCTAGATATTAAAAAGTCTAAAGACAGTACATTGTATTTTGGTTCTCCAATGTTAACCTTATGGAGAATTTTGATGTGTTAATATTTCACTCATTAATCAATATTTTTCGATGAAACTTGGAATTCGGCTTCATTTGGTTGAGATTCATCCATTTATGGTAAAAAATCTTGGTTTTTGTGCTTATCATGGCAGCAAACCTGCATACTCTTTTCCCATGTTAATCATATGGAGAATAGGCAAACTCCTTCAGCAATGGACAGATATTGATGAAACTTAGTAAATAGCTTCAAATGCTCGAAATAATTTTTTTTATGATAAAAAAACCTAATTTTAGTGTTCCCTATGGCAGCATACCTGCATACTCTCCCTATATTTATCATAAGGAGATTAGACATTTATTTCCCTATTTATGAGCATGTGATTTTATTTTGTTTACAGTTTTATGTGATCAAAACTAATATTACTAATTTGGAAATTCGCTGAATACGCAGGTCAGCTGCGACGGGGAGTATTTTTTTGTAGATTTACTTAAGGATTAAGTAATTACATAGGAGAATCTACCATGCTTATAAATCTAGGGGCCATTCTTGAGTCAATAATTTACATAATCATTTTATTTTTGTATGAAAAATCGCGTATTACTAAATACTAGAGATCGCCTCCTGATCGAAATTCCATCAAAACTTCAGTTGATCTGGCCCCAAGGAGCTTAAAAAAATTTTAGAACTAAAACATCTGTTCTTCCTAATTTTCTAGCAGTTGCTTTTACAACAGCTGTCTAATGATTCATTCAATTCTTCTTTCTCCATAAGATTAACATTGGAACTTTGAAAGCCTGTGGGGCGTAGCCCTGGAGTCAGATGTGAATTAGAATGCGATTCTGCTAATCTACAGGACTATACCTTTCTAACGGTATGCTCGGATTTATCCTACGATGCACACGAGCTGAGAAAAAAGGAGGAAATGAAACATGTTTGCGTATTAATATATAGATTTTACATGAAAATTATACTAAGTTGTTAAAGGTTATATTTTGCTTGAATAACACTGGGATATTATGAAAATTTTGTACAGAATTGTGTTTTCTTGGAAGAGTGTTCATGGGATGAAGCGAGCTTTAATATAGTCTGCTGCTGCAGTGTGATAATTATTCCACCCCACTAAACCACATCCTCCTTGTCTGTCACTTGCATTTATTACACTGTGTGGAAAGATTACGGTGTTTGCCTGTGGAACAATCTACAGCAACACGGTTGAAAGGCAGTAGGTTAACGGTATAATATAGCCACTGGCCCAACATATGAAGATATTTCGATGAACGGAGGACAAATAGATTTTACAAAGCTATAGACCTTCCGTAAGGTTTGTGTTACCACAACAATGCTCTTACAAAAACAAAATTTAAAACCATAATAAATTTCGGATAAGACTTATAACAGGTTGCAATGATTGCTTTAAAAACATTATGGAATAAAAAATAAAAAAATAGAAAAAGTAATATGTGTGATTATGAATACGGTTAAGAGCAATCGAGTTTATGTATTATCAAACACATTATTATACAAAGGAAACAAAATGTCACTCTTTCAGACAGTAAAGAAAAGTCGCAGCTAAAAAGGTTGTTGTCATCGTTGACATTAACAAAAATAAAAATCGACGGTCCACCTCAATATGACCATGCAGATGAGTGGAAGGATTAATCAATGAGCTTCGTACTTATTAAGCTTACGATTAAAAATTGTGGTTTGTAGAATAATTTGTACGGTGTTTTAGGTAATATAACTTCATTATCTATAAAACTTAGATATCTATGTTTTTGGGCTACCATAAACTAGTGCAATATTTTACGTTTTATTTGTGAAAGGTCGAATTCCTGGTCTGGTTGCTATCTGATGTTGACCTATTAACAATTGTGACATATTACCACCATTTAACCGGTATTAACAATTGTGATTGAGAACATTATCAAAATCTGCCAAGGACAGAACTGGCATACTCAGGGTTTTTAGGTGAGTACTTTAATCACACATATACAGAACGGAATGAGGTTAGTGTTAAATATTTTATGGGGATAAAATATGTATCTCATTCCTAAGCAAGCAACCTACCAATACCCTCACTCCAGCCGATATCCCCACCTTAGCTATAACGCTTTAGCGTATTTTTCAGTTTTATCAAAATCTTACTGCGAGATTAACATATGCCTGAAACATTGGGTTAGAAATAATTATCGCAGTGCTGCTTATAATTTTCGCTCGGGATTAGTTTAAATTTGAGTTTTTTACGCAAAAGACAACATTTCAAACATTGTTCACATTCGGCTCGATTTAAACAATTGTTAGGTGGTGTATCGTGACGGTTTACATGGATTCACAGCAAAACGGAAATATTTTTGTCACTTTTGCGTTTTCCGATCGAATTTTGCTCGGAGTTCTCAAGGTTGCGAGGACTTGTACGAAAACTCGAAGCAAAAGTGAGAAGTGGAAAAGATTGTGGTCATGGTTCTGCGGGACCTTGGACTAAATTGTCAGTTTTAGGATTATTGTGTCGTAACTATGACGTTGTGGTCAATGACGTTATCAGGGGTATGACGTCACTCTTGATGTACGGTAACTGATGATGTAATGGACTGAAACCACCATTTCGCCACAGCTGATTTAAGAGAGTATGGATGATAAAAAGTTAATTTATGAATATGCCGCCTCAAATTTTCTAAACCATTCTTTTATATTAAAGAAAGGAAAATTGTACTCATAAACCCAGTAATAAAATTTGTTCTAGTGGATTTAAAATGTGACTATAGGCCTGTATATCTTACAGTGTCTCTGTCAATTTAGATCACTTACTGTCAAGTTGAATAAAAATACTGTTGTACAAACCGATATGCATTCTTGCCAATAACTGTCAATAAAACAATTTTTGTTTGAAAGCATTTAGATTTGTTTGGTGAATTTGTCAGAGTTTGTGATTGTTGACGTTGCTTACATCTGAACTGAAGAGGCTGGATTTGAATTCCTTATATATTTGAAAAACGATAAACCAAAAGCAATTAGCATGAGCAAACTAACGTTTTTTGAAATTGCTAAAACGTACAATGGAAAAGTTAAAAACAGTGTATGTGATTTTTATGAACACTAATATAATGTTTTCTACCTCGTAACTACTGCATTATGCATTTACAATTTACACTCTTTAAATGCTTGAATATGGTTTTTTTACTCATACAATCTGGCGTTACTTTAAATCTCTGTCCAAATAATAGTAAATAGTTCGTAGTAGTAAGTGAGGAAAATCCTTTTTTTTATTTCAAGATGTTTCCTTCTATTAAAATACTTGAATTTTTTTAGTTTTACAAAAGTTAAGAAATGATTGTGAGTGGACTAAATTAATCCTCAACAAATTCAGGGATAAAAATAATATTTATAATAATAAAAATATGATAAAAATTATTAAATTAAATTTTGTTCCAAAATACAAAGAGATGTAGGTACAAACAATTAAAAAATCAACTAGGTGTGACTAAAATAGCTTCTGTAAATAATAAATATTTCATTGTGATTTTGATTTATATTTATAAAAAAAGAAACATACCCTGTTTATTCCACCTTCTTAAAGTTATTTATAAGCTCAAAACATTAAAACCAATGCGTTTATTCAAATTTAAACATTGCATTTAAGGATTTGATTATTTTGGAAGAGATTTTGCTGCAGGTCTATATTTCATAAAAAAAATATGTGTTCATTTCCTCAAATGTTTTTCTTTATAAGAGAATCTGGATTTATTGTTTAAAGAGGCCTAAGAGTAAACAAATAATTATTTTCAAAGTTTCCGTAAGTTATGATTTTTAATAAGTCTGATTTTATTATTATTTTTTTTTTATTATTTCAACCATGCACCTATAGTTTTATTCTTATTTAAGTAAGGCATTTACTTTTACAACTATACATGTGAGCTTTTGCATAGAGTTGGAATTTTTTGTAGAACATTTCTTAATTTATTTGCCTAAGTGGGGGTTTTAGAAAATTGTGAATGATTCAGCAGACAAGTGTTTAATGTCTCTATTGACCCTGGTGACTGTAGAAAAGCAAAATTAATTTATTTAGCCAAGTGTTTCTATTCACCTCAAATTGTAACATGAATAGAAACAGACATATTTCATTTTAACTTGTTGCTTTGTTAAAAAAGTTTAATTAGTGGTTTGTGTAGAGGAGACCAAGACCGAAAAATGTACTAGCTTTGAAAATATAAACTTGAAAAATAATCCGTATTGAAAATATAACTTTTAAACTTGCAAATATGGGAGTCAAAAGGTAGAACATTTTTTCTAATCACCCCATTTTACGGCACACACTGTTGTGCATTGTAACATTGTAATCATTCAAAATTAGTTGAATTTTTAATTTTTCCTGTTGTAAATACCTAATTACTTTAAATGTATGTATGCCATTACGTACAATAAATGTGATTTATGTATCAAAATCATCCACAAATAAGTCACATGAAACCCTCAATTCAGCTCTGACTGAAATCAAATTACGTTTCTATTGACATATCAAAAGGCAATAGAGTTATTGTGAGCACAGGTAAATATTCCTCCATCAGATATTCAAGGGCATACTTTTATTCCATTTTTGACTCCCACAAAGCCTCGTTTACGTTTCATTGGGGGTTTTAGCGAATTTCCTTATAGGAAATATGAAGTTTTACAGTGGATTAAATTTTATAAGAAAATTTCAATGAATATACATAAGGTAATATAATAAGAAACCTATTTTAATTTTCTACATTAAATTTTTAAGGTTTTGTTCAAAAGGTTAATTTAGAATTTTAATATACTTATGATGCACATTAAATTAAAAAAAAACCACATAATTCAGGAAGTGTAAAACCGATGTTACATGCAATGTCGTGACGTCACATAAGCTTTGATATCACTTGAAGTGACTATGTGATCTACTCAAGTCACATCTCTAAAAGAGTAAATATATATTACTAGTAATCTTTCATTTTATACGAAGACTAACAGTTAACTCGTAATTCGTAGGTGGTGTAAGTATTGTATGTTAAATTTAATTAGGCCTTCACATTTATTACTTACGTTTGATACGTGTATCTTGTTATATATATATTTTTACACAATTATTGATATATTGAACATAAATAATGGATGATTTTGAGGATATTATTGACTTAAGTAAAAACAGATAACGGAATGTATTTGAATTTATTGTTTATTTAAAAATAACATTTTATATAAAAAATGTAAAATAATTTTATGATCCCTTTTACGATATTTATATAAGTCTTAAATTAAATCTTAAAATTCTCTTATAAGGTTCATCAGTTTAATGAATATATATTCATGTCTTACTGTGTAGTCAAAAAAGAGTGGTGCAGTAACAGGTAGGAGAGGAGCAATTGCATCTATAGCTAGGGTAGCTAACACAATAATAATATGTATCATTTATTATTCTGATAACAAAGGCTTGGTATTCCCACACACTGTCACAAAACACTCTACTGTGTCTATTACTGCAAAGTGGAAACAAACATCCACTGGCAAGTCTACTTCAGTTTTCCGATATTAAGCAATTGATGATGTATTACAGTATTTTATTTTACATTGATTATGGATAGTATCTTCCATACTTGGTAGGCCTTTTATACATCTTTCTCCAATTTTTATGCCAATTTTTAGTTTCAATTTAAAGGGAGTGTAAAAAATTTATGGTTACTCGTCAATAAATATTGTATGATTTTTTTAATTTCAGTAAATACTTACTGGTTTGATTTGATCAATTATAATAAAAATAAAAGAGTGGGAAAGATTATTCAGGGTGTTTGTAATTTTGAGAGGAGTAAAGTTGAAAATATTAAAAAGTTAATAGGTAATGTAAAAAATGTAAAATTTTCATAAATCACAACGTTATACAATAGGTTATCTCAATTAATTATATATAAAGGTAAATGCGTCGGATTACTCTCTATTATTCGAATGAACTACTGTTTTATAAGTACATGAGACATTTACAAAATAAAACCCGAGATTGCGTAGTTGAAATGACTTGATGAATATTATTTAATTTTACTGTGATAAAGTAAAATGAAGTGACTTTACTTTTTTTTAAATTTTATTTATTGTCAATAAATGGCATTTCCTCGTTTTATAACATTTCCTTTCGGCGTTTTCCTCACTATGAACTGTTATGGGCTACATTCGAAAAGACAGATGAGGGTTAGGAAAGTGTCCGTTTAATACAAGCGAATAAATTGACTGTTTTTTTTTTTTTTTTTTTTTTTTTTTTTTAGTAGCAATGTTTTGTTTCGTACCTTGTAATTAATACGCAAAGTAACCTGTATTTCAAGTTTAAGTTACCTGAGGTTAACTTAACTTGAACTGCATAAATTCTAGGGTAATACAAGTACCTAGACATCATTTATAAACCTCTTTGATACAAGTAAAGTTTCAGTATCTTTTGAGTGTATTACAAGGAAACCCCCTTCACTAATTGCAGAATTAAAAGTCTACCGTCTGAAAGTTATATCATTTTCCACCAACTGTTACGTGGTGGATACCACAATGACAGACGTCTCTAATCAACACCACTTAACAATTTACTAGATTTGACTCATTTTTCTTGGGTCTAATATTCCCGCTATAAGAAACTTTATCAACGCATAAAAAAATCCCTAATCCTTAAAGGTTTTAAAAAGTGGAATCAACTGTAACGTCATTGGAATTAACCCATTATTAGGAGTATTTCCGTAAAATGGACGGCAAATTTAAAAAAAAAAATTAGAAGGTTTCCATGTTAGATTAAAAGATAACTCCCAAAATTTCCCATTAGCTTCAAACATAATTGTATTTCTAATTGAAGAATGCAATTATACTGAAGGCGCAAACTTAACAGTTTAAACTCATAATCATGTTGATATTTCTGTCAGCTGCGATCAAGATATTGAGATTGCTGAAATTTGGCAAAACCTTAGTTTAGACAAAAATAAAGTGTCTCTATTTGTTTCTCTTAGTATTTGAACATCTAAAAACAAGTTTAAATATTGTTTTCTCTGCAATGCAAGTAAACACAGCATTTACAACTGTACCGTAATTTATTTGAGTCTAAGACTTCCTTTCAAGATATCACTTGGTTAAAATTATTATAATGTAAACAAATTTCCCGACTTATTAAATGATTTCAATTATTTGAATTTCAGAAAATGAGACAAATATAGATTTCCATTTTTGTACGACCTTAAGTTGAGGAATCTCTCAAGGGGCTTTGCTATTTTAAAATTCAATTTTCAGAAAAGAGACTAGTATATTACAAATTTTCTCTTTTGGATAACATGAGAAGTATAAGACTGTTATAAGCAGATTTAAAAAGTATTTCATGGGATAGCGACATTTTACACATGCGGCATTACTCACAAAAAATTATTTCAGCTAACACATTAATAAGTAGAATTTAAAAGCTGTTTTTTTTATCAGAAATGTGTTAAGTATTAGAAATAGTTTATCGAGACTAGTATGAAGTTTAGAAATACACTCAAATCTCATTTAACAGTAAAATATATATATCCTGTATAATCTTTCAACGTATACAAATGTTTATGTTGAAGTTAAACGGCTACCACAATAAAGTAATACTGACATTTCTTTCACAGAGAGAATTTATGGGTTTTAAAGATATAATCAATTTTCAAACAAACGGCTTACATCAAAGCAACTTCTATACGAGGAAGCTCATTGTCCATGGCAGTAGCGTTCTATTGTCCGGACTCTCTGTAATTGTTCTCCAAGATCCGGTCCTTTATCATTGCCATTCTGCATGCCTATATACGACCACAACGAGTACAATACAGTATTCAATGATCGGAATATTACTTTCATTCTTACAAAAGAGTTATATATTAAACGTTATTAATACAGTGTATTTCTTTAAAAACACAACCAATAATCGATTACCGGTATTTGAAATATAAATTACAACACAACCCATTCATATAGAATATTTTATGATTACTAACCTGTATTACGGCTAGTAACAGGTTTTTATTTTTATTTTGTTAAGTTTTATTGTTGAAACAGATAAAAATTCAAACTTTTTCCAAGTCCTGCTCTCATCAGTAAATATATTAAGAGATTTTTCAAAAAATGATCAAATTTGTTTCATTCGTTTCGAGTTCAATAAAATATTGCGGGGTTTTTATACACCTTACTATTTAAATAGCCTCATGGCACTAAGATTTTGAAACTGGGGATTTGCAATCAATTTCCAATTAAATGATATAAAAATGTTATTGATAGAGCAACGATCCTAGTGGCATTGGGTGTGTGTTTTGGATAGGTCGCCTCTAACATAAAAAGTCAACGTGTTTATTATTTTATTTTTACAATGCTCTGTTAAATTTATGTTGGTTTTATATTTAAATGATTACAAACTAAGCAAATTGAACTATTGTATAATGCCTTTTACTCTTAAGATATTTGTTTTTACAGGAATTTATAGTATAAAATATGTTGGGTATTGTGTAAAATAGTCTCTGTCAGTAAGGTTTTCGTTTACGACATAAATGTGAAATAAAGCACATTACATGAGCTGAGATATGATTAAAAGTATTAAATGCATTATTTCACGAACGTTTAAAAGATGTTTTAATCATTTAGGCCTACCTAAAACTCTTTGTGGGTAATTTATTTACAAAATGTACATATCCATGTATAATAATACTGATACTAATAATAATAATAAAACTGGATTTGGCTGCCTGGACAAATATAGGCATAGATAAGAATTCCATTCGTCAAATTTATTACAATAATGTTTAACGTACATAACTGTCAATATACCAACATTTATTTTCCATTACTGAGGGAGTCTTTCATTAGTCTACCTTGCTACTAACCTATTTATGGTATTTATTTATTTATTTACGGTAATCTCAAATTCACAATGGTACAATACTTTTTAGTTACAAGATGGAACAAGCAATAATACAAGTAAACCAAGGTCAGAATAATCAAAAAGGGTAGAACTACATTACATAACAACAAAATAAGTAAGCAGTGCAATCAATAAAACTATAACTATCCAAAATAAATACATAGTATAAAGGTTAAAATATCGAACAACTAATTAATTGTACTCAAAATATTCTATAAAAGTAAAGTTTTTTTTTTAAGATTATTTGTCTCTAAAATAGTAACGAGTAATCAATATGGTTGTAGAAAGTAACATTTCATCCAAATACCTAGGTATTACCTTATCATCCAACATAGTGTAATAGGTAAAGGATAGTTAAAATTCATGCTGAAAACTTATTTAATGAAGGGTCAATACACTTTCATTAACATTTATACCTATTTTTGTTTTGAGTTTATTAAAATAACCCTTGAACTATGCATAAGAATATACAAGGAGAACGCACAAAATATTCCACAACAAACTCAATTCAATATCGGTACAAAATGTGAACTAATCAGGTTTCTATGGAAACATCAATAGCACATGACAAAGTCGCGTTCCAACTCAATTTTACACAATCAAATAAACATGGGCATAATTTGATTCAATTTTTTACCGTCAGAAGACAATAACATGTTTTTGATATTATTTGTTGTAAAGTAAATGTTTCGTACGAATATTTCACTGATACCGCTTTTATAAATGTTACATAATCCATCCAATACTAAGTGGTTAGTAATTGGCAACTCGATTAATATATAAATATCCTTACAGTATTGCAAAGTAAATTTCCAATCCACCGACTATTTAAATTTAAACTTGATCCTACATTAATTCCTGGCTGGGGAAATATTCAGTACATATATATTTTAATATAGCTTTCTACCTGGGTCACGACACCTTTGAAAGAAATGGTATTTTTTTTTTTTTTAAGTAAATAACTACACAAGCTTTTTTGTGGAGCAGCAATCTTTGATTGATAGCATCTCTTGAATAAATTAGCCTACGAATATTTATGACGTACTAAAAACCTAAAAAAAATGTCTTATAACTCGTGTAATAATTGAGGAAGGGAATGTTTTATGTATCTTCACGTCAAGGGATAAAAACTAAAGGTTTTAAGTTGCTTAGCTATGACCATTGGACTGTTCTTGGAATATTCAATGACTTCGATATTTAATAGTCCAGTCAGCTGCACATTCACGTATTCAATGTCAAGGGACAAATTATGTTAGTGAAAGTTATTGGTTTTTGTAACACATCAAGTTATTGCAGATAATTCAAATATCCAACCATAAGACCCGACCTAAAATTTAGGTTGGTTTTTATTTTATGGTTCTATGAAATCTATTGCTATTTCTTTTTATGAGCTTAGTATTTATATTTAGGTTTTCCAGTGGATACATACGACTTTCTTCATCTATTTCATTAAAATAATTACTTACAATAAATATATCTTTTCCAGAAAGATATTAAAAACTATATACAATAATATAAATGGTAATTATAAATTGCTAAATAAAAAGAAATAAAAAAAACAATTAAAATAACCCCTGATTGACACGAGCTTTGATGGTTATTGTCATAGAAGCGGTTGAATCCTTGGCCCGTCTGTTCCCAACTGTTATGAAACTGTAATAGTGAGTGCATTGTAACAAAGAGAATTATTTGGAGAGTTTGTTGACCCTGGTTAACGAATTTAACTATAATAGTTAAATTACCTGTCACACTGATAAAAGTACAACGGTGCACGCAACTGGCTACAATAAGTCAATTAATACCTTATAACCAGGCTTTCAGGCGTCAAATCATTCACCTGGAGATCGTAAACATAAAAAACACAGTGTACAATACATGAGATTTAAACAATACTTTGATTTCTCAATCAAAATCACAGAATGGGTGGATATGCGGTCATGATTAACGTATTACGTATACGTTCTTTTCTACATAAAAATTTACTCGAGATACGGGCAATTATTTGATAAATAATAATTACTGTGAAATTATTAGTTTTTATTTTGATTATTTGAAATTACAAATTTTTATTGAAATTATTGTGACTACATAAACACAATATATAAACTAATTTCTACGATCTCCATTAATAAACACAATATTCAGGTAAAAAGCCCAATAAGTATTCAGTACCTATGATTTTTTATGCTACACAATTAAGTATTAATTTTTTATAGGTTATATCTATACACAATATATAAGAAATAGTTTTTAAATTTCCCACACCAACTGATAATATCTGAAACAATGTGGGTTTAAAAAGAAACATGAAGAGTGATTGTAATATATTAGAGATTTAATAATAAATTTTGGAGCTAAACGAAGCGAAATAAACAATTAATGAATACAAAAGAACATTATCTTTCAGTAGCGTAATTAAGAGCAAAGCAATATAAATTCTGGCAAATTTTAGAATAATTGGAACTCATTATCACATTTATGTTAGGAGTAAACTAATTAAATATGATTTTAATTCCGTTTTAATGGAAAGTCGAAGCCTTTAAAGCTTAAAGGGGATGTGTTAAAAGTATGAGACTCAAGAAAGTAATATTTTTATGAAACTTTAATTGTTATTATGCTTAGTATTTTTATTTATATACTTTTGAGAACTTTTGAATACTTTAGCTTTTTAAGGATATAATACATCGTTGAAAAGTGACATAATAGTATGGTATTGCCATATACTATTAACAATTAAAGTATAAAACATGTCCTTTCAGTGTTAAACATGATTTAATTGAACAAATCTGAAATTTTAAAAATAAACATAGTTCGTGACCCACTCCCGATTCAAAACGTGTGCACTACCGATGATGCAGTTAATTTGATTGATTCCCTGTTGTCAGTGATAACCAAATGGTGATGGATCCAGCGGCAACGTCAACACTGTCCTGGTGACTTTTAGCTTAATTGAACAACAGCTCATGTGGAGGGCAAACGCCTCATGGCGAGAACCTTTAGTCAGAACCTTCTCAACTTGCCAGTTTCTGAATCAAACCCACATCATAGCACATTAATATATATATATATATATATATATATATGTGTGTGTGTGTGTGTGTGTGCTTCTGCCGACCCATTATTTAGATGCAAATGAGGACTACTTGTTTTGCAGATAAAGTTGTACTGCTGGGAGAACCTTTTAAATTCAGAACTAGTTACTCCGGGATGTTTCTACATCCCGTCATGTCTTATATATGATAGTCTTCAATATATTTTTGAAGCTTTCAATTATTTGATGTAAGTTTAATGTATTATTTTTAAATTGTTTAAATCAATGCAATATTTATCATAGAGTGATTTAGCTACTAGATTGGATATAAAATGAAAAACAAAATCGAGTGAATATTGAGTTCACCAAGCCGTAATCAAGGTTGCAGAAGCATGTAAGTATCTCAAACAGGTATGTCAGAGCATATAGCGCCTACTGAGTTGGGTTTGCTTGCGCTACGTTACACCATGGTGTCTAATGTAACGTAAGAAAATGTTGCCTAACTCACAGAGTCTCACTCATGTAATTTTCAGTTACCTCATCAACCATTAACAACTTCGATTATAATTTTGTAATACTTAAACATCACGTTTTTTTATTTACCCTATAAGTAATGAAAGTTGATTAAGATAGGAGGCATGATAAGATGGTTTGGGTAAAATAAAAAAGATGGTTTTTTATTATGTTATGACACTTGGATGACTGAAATTTAGCTCCACAAACACACCCTGAGCATTTTTTATAAAATATAAAACAAAGGTATAAAATTAAACTTTAAATATCAAGAGAATATCTTAAATGCTTAAGATTTCCTGAACTATTAAAAAAGTCAGAGAAGATAAGTATAGAGTTGGGGTGGAGGCCTCAACTAGCCTGTTCAGTTCTTAAGACTTAGAACAATTAACGAATTCGGGGCAACCCCCAAAGGGGGCATGGGGGCGGAGCCCCCATCGAGCCGTAGGCGAGTAAACTATATTATATTGCTGACACTGAGAGCCACAAAAATACGGGAAATCTGTTTAAAGTCAAATTTGAGTAAGTGGCTAAAAAATAAGAATAATCCAGGGTTGAAAATAGTTAACATTTTTTCAAATGGTCTTCATTAGGTGTCTGTATTTAGTTTACGTTTGCATGAACTATTATAATATTCATGTCCTTCGCCAAAAGACAAAAATAATAGTTCTACGTCTAATTTTTCTTTAAGAAGTTTTTAATGTATCCAAACAATGATAACAAGATAATATAGGTCAAAAAACTCAGTATAATTATTAAAAATTAATTATACGATTCTTATATTGACTTCGTAATTTTTAGTTAATTTTTTATGACGACGGTACGTTTGGTATAGATGCATGGTTTCTCAACTCTTTGGTCCTTTGTAAAGATTGTTTAATTATCCATTACTCAGAAATACACTTTTTAAGTCTGAAAATTTGTCTTTCAAAAATATACATATAATTTTTTCAAGTATTTAAGTTTCTTTTGGGAGTCGCAGTATTAAGTTTCATGCCAAGTTTATTTATTACTAATCAAACACGTTGATTTTTCTTCAATTTTCTCATATTTTTGCGCAACGCAGGAAAAATCCACGCAAACCGTTAGAAAGGTTCACATCTGCCCAGGGCACTCCACCCTACTACCTTTCAAGGTTTCATGTGAGAAAGATAAGTGATATATATATATATATATATATATATATATATATCGTATGGCTCATTTAGCCAGCCACCATGGTTTAAGAATAATAAAATAAATTCTGCGGTGCTGAGCACCTGAGCAATGAATACAGAGTCTTATAAGAAGAACAGGCCTTATGGCTTTATTTCTGCCACTTTTTTTAATTGGGCATCTCACCACCTGGCTGCGCGCGCTGTACTCCTGTGCCGTTCCTTTACGTGAAATCCCCCCTCTTCAACCTAGCATCTACGGCGAAATCAGCGTAAATTTAATGATAGCGCGCCGCCGTTTACACGCCCCTGGACCTAACCAAACTGGTTGATATGCTATAAAACGTATATATTCGGTTTCTGTATAAAATGCAGAATCTAACAATATGAATATTTTTTAATTTGTGAAATATATGTAATTTACAAGTTGGAAACTTTTAATTTTTTATTTAGTCTGAAGTAGTGGGGTTTGGGCACTCCTGGCTCAGGTCAAGGTCACGCAGTTGTAACGGTTGTAGGGGCTGGGGTTTTTTGACAGTGATGGGTGAGTTTTGGAAGTGGGTCAAGGTCATCTGGAGGGGTTTTTAAAAAAGGTGAGCCCCGAGGGGTTAGATTGAAGGTGGGTATAAATTTATTTAATCAAAGAAAAGTAGTGGTTTTATTTGAGGAGGTGTTGAAATGTTGTTTACTGGTGATGGAGTGGTAGACGCCAAAGGTGATAGCGATGAGAAGATAAAAACATACTATCCACAGTACGCATTTGAATAGTTGTAAAAGCTGAATCATTTCTTCTTGATTCTTTGTTTCCAATTGTAGTCTGTTGATTTCGAGTTTGAGTTTATCCTCTTCCAATCGTGATGTAAATGAAAAATCATCCATCATCTTCGTGTATTAAATGTGTGCAGGTAAAATGGGAGTGGTGTTGACGGTCAGAAAGTTGGCGATGAAATGAGAAACAGAGATAGGGACAGGTTATATATTACTGTAAAAATGGTGGGGGGTAAAGAAAATAATTGTAGTCGACTAAACATCATTATTAGCTGTGTCGGGTGTTGCAGCTTTGGAAGATGGAAGACTATTGTCTGGCAGCTGTAAAACTTCGACGTCTTCGCTTTCCATGTTTTCGTAATCAGAAGAATTGTAGGAAACTTCCACAGTGATAGTAATGGTGTTATTTGGAGTGTTTATTAGATCACTTAAAATTTGAAAAATATTTTGTAAGTCTTCCTGTGATTGAATAAGAAAAGTACATTTACTTGTTGTTAAAGGAGAAGAGCTCATTGTTCGGAAGTTGGCAAACAAATGGTGAGCGATGGTCAGAGGGTCGCTTATATGTGGGCAAAGGTGGTGGAGGGGGAAGTAGAGGGGTGGGGGTGGTAGAGTGGTGGGGGAAGGATGATATAATCATATGCGAACCGGCGGCCAGAGCATTTTGCTGCAAAATCCCATTTGGATAGGTTATGGGTGGTGTGTAGAAATAAGTATTAGCTGTAATATAAATTAGAAACACTAATAATTTTTATAAATTAAATATTAAATTTATATTTAACCAGAGCTTGCATTTCTTGTTCCTCGTCGTTTAATTCAACAATTTTAACACCATTAGTTGTCTGTTCCTCTTCCTCTGCACTTTGCGACGATGAAGACATGGAGGTGGCAGAAGAAGATGATGAGGATGAAAATATTTTGGTAGGATTGACGTATTGCACTGTGATGTTGATCTATCTTAAAGGATAGTTATCAATGAGTGTGAGTAAGTTTTGGAATAGGGCTTCCATCTCTTCTCTGTCAGTAACTAAATGTTGAAAGGAAATGAATTTATCATCCATGTTGTTGTCAGTGCGAGTAATGAAATAAGAATGAGAAGCGTATCGAATGATCCGTAGAATATATGTTGTAAAAAATAAGTGGTGGGGGTAATCTCAAGGTCAATCAAATGGAGTTTTAAAAAAGGGCTGCAGTCAGTGACTACAGCTATACATCTGAAGCTTCAACAGGATCAGTAGACCAATTAGATCTGTACTTGCACGCATTTATGATGCATGTACAAAAGTCGTCTTTATAACATGCATTACACTCTCGGCAATTAACAATTTTTTCTGGATGAAATTTGATACATCTCTGGGGACAGCAAGTGTGGAAGTATCTTGATTTATAAATCTTGAAGGTTCGCAATTCTGGTGGTGGTAGTTGTTTTGTCTTGCATTTGCAGTAACAAGATCCGAAGAATTCACATTTTCTACAAGCTAATCCGTCTACCATCCATCTTCCTATATCGGTACATTTTTGTTCACAACAATAGCGTGGTTTGTACTCGTCTTTCTTGTTTTCCATGTTGACGCTTCTAAGTTTAGCCAAGAAATGAAGGTGTATAGTGTAGGATAGTGTGTTTTATAGACTAGAAAAAGTGGTGGGGGTAATCTCAAGGTCATCCAAATGGAGTTTTAAAAAAGAACATCTTACAAGTGTAAGATGTATTTATTTAAGATAGTGAGTTTTCATTCTCTTTTTCTTTCTTTATATCCTGTTTGTATTTTTCTTTTTCTTCTTTAGCCATAGCAATGAGATCTTCAGTGGATAGTGGATGTACTTCAGGAAATTTTAGAATTAATTTTGGTTGGAATCCTTCTTTAGTCAATACTTGAAGATCGGACGTCATTTGTTCTACACTTTGATAGTCTTTTCCGTAGATTTTTCCATTGAATTCAATCATCATTCTGTACAACATGGTAGTGGTAGTTGTTTTCGCTGCGTCAGTTGGGAAGCAAATGATGATTCTGTTTAGGTTACGCGTTCCTTTTATAGATGCCACAGCGACCACTTAATATTATTCAACATCAGTAATATTTCTGGAACTTAACATTACTTTGAGTAGATGGTGTTGTAGTTGAAGGTTGTGTGGAAACAAATACTTCTTCATTGCAGAATTTTTGTTTAGGAAACATTCTCATGTTGTTAGCGTAAACATCAATATTCAAACGATAACCACCGGCAAGTAACACTCGCAATTCATTAGTAAAATCGTCGAGTTCTTCAAAAGTTGTGATGGTAGTGGTATCATATGATGCACACTTAACCTTAAGAGACATGTTGTTATTCGTAATAACTGGAGAGCCAACAGAGATGTGTACAGCACAAAAGGTAGTCGTAGACTGATGAGATCCTCAAGAAAATTACGGCCTTTATATACCCTCAAAACTAGGTCAAGGTCACCCAAATGTGTTTTTAAAAAAGCAACATATCGATAGTGCAGAAACACTATCGATATGTTGCCTTTTTTATTTTTTTTTCATTTTTATTTTTTATTTATTTATAATCAGTTACATACATGTACAACAGTATATATAAACTACAGATTAGTTGCTAGTGGGCATAACATGAAGTGTAAGTTCAGTAGAGTTGCTTCCGCTAGGACCGTGAGCTGCTAAGTAGAGTGCGCCGGGGTGAATCAGTCGTAAATCTTCATTCTGCAGCAGTTGAACGAAGCGTTTGGGAAGAAATACTTGAAATTTTGGTTCATCACCAGGTGTGTAGGGTGCTTCACTTAGTGTACAATTGATAGCGTCTCCCATTGATGTTTCCATCTTCTTAATAGTGTGAATAATATAATGTTTTTCTTCCTTTAATTCTGAACATTTTTTTGTCGGTAGTATAGTAGATTTAGAATGTTTGTTAAATTGATCAACAAGCGATTGTAGAAAATTTTGTGATGCCATTATTGTCTTCTTGCTATTGTTCGTCTTCTTCTTCTTGTGTTTGCGCGTCAGAGGTGTTGACTCCTCGGAGGTTAGAGTAATACTCATGCATGGTCATAGTGTCTCTCTCACTTTTATACCCATCGCTTCCCCCACCACTTTGCTGGAGATAAGCATTCAAACGATATGCGTTCTTTAAAGCACATTGAGACTGTTGATGTTTAAAGTTTTTAGATGAAATACAGATGTTAGCAAAGTAGCAATAAAATTCCTTCTCTATTTGCACATTTATTACTTCATGGTTTGTATATGCTTGTATCCAATTTGCTTTTTCCAATCCTTTTGTGAAAATAATTTTGAACTCTTTGCAGAAATGATTCATAATGTGTGGCATCATATTGTAAGTTATAAAACCTTCATCCCATCTTAGATTATGAAAATGTTTCATCAACCATTTGTTTGTTACTTTAGCTTTGGTTGTTAATTTGTTGAACGGCAAAGGAGGCATAAATAAAAAATGATAAACAACAGATGTTATCATATCTAATACTACTAACTCTTTGATTATAAAATTTCCATCATTACCACGGAATGCCTGAAACTCTATGATACCTTGCTTTACTTCCATTATTTCCGTCTTCTTAGAGAATGAAACTCGTTTATCCATGATGACGTTCAGTAGACAACTGGTATGTCAATGCAGATTGGCAGCCTTTTATACTCCAACATTCTTCTTCTTCTTACTTACAATATTCTTTGTCTGTTTAATTTGTTGTCAATTGTTGATTGTTGAAATGTGATTCGTTTTCCTTGTTTTCTTGCTTTTCTTCTTCATCTAAATTAAAGTTGGTTTGATTATGGTGTAACTGTCTCCACATCTCCACTTCATGCGGTATCCTATTGAAAATTGAAGTATCTACTGGACCGTATAGGATTGGAACATATGGTTGTCTATCCAATGCATCAATTAAATAGTCTTTAATAATTGTACTTGAGAATATTAGCTGTTTTAAATATCTTGTTATAGGACCAGTAGCACAAGTTAAAGCGTAAAATTCTTCTTTTGTCAAATGTATTTTTATATTATATTTAGTTAAATCTCTAAATCTAACTAGTTGTTGACCACGTTGTTTAACAATATCGATTTCAATATTTGATTCGAACAAACCTAGTTTTGTTTTTCTTCCAAATGTATTGTTACTCAAATAGCACTCCAAAAGATGTATATGTTTCATAAAAGATTCCCAAGAAGATTCAGTAAAGGTTACCATTTTAGATCCGTGATTTAAAATAACAGTTGGAGAGTAATCCAATGATTTCATTACTCCAGCAGACACAGTCTTTGTCATACAAGAAGAAATAGGATAGAATATTCGAAGAAATACTTCCATTAAGATGTTGGCGGGAATGTTATCGTCAATTTTCCTCTTTTTTGTTTCTTTTTCAACTTCCTCTTCTTTTTCTTCTGTCTTCTTATGTTTAAACTTGAGGAACTCATCCATTTCCTGTTCAACTTGTCTTTCTATATCCAAACTATTGTCAGCCATAAGAGGTGTAGTTTCTTCATTAGCACTTGATGTAGTAGAACTCATCTTGCGGACGATGTTACCCATACGACAATCAAAGATGAAATGAATTGTTAGCTCTTCTTTCTTGCTTTTATACTCGCAGATGACCTAGATATTGTTGATCTTTTGTAAAAACCTTACAAGTCATGCAAATGTTGTATTAATCCTTCTTAAAGTACATTCTTCACAATTCCTGTCAGCGGTGTGTAAGTAACTATTTTATCATGTAGAATTAAACAGTATGCTGAAGTTCCATCTAGTATTTTATCTTCAAATTCCATTTCAACTTTTATATCTACACTTGAAGATTTTACGGATTCATTTTGTTTTGAACAATCGATTACAACAATTGGAGCTTTTGAATAAAATTGTTCTGGTGATAGTAGTGGTGTATTTGTCTTACCATAATATGACGATTGAAATCTTGCATACATGTCATATAGAATGGAATAACGTTTCTTGTCAAATGAAACATGTAAACTGTCATATGGAAAGAACTGAGAGTTTAGAAAAACTTTGCAATTCTTTATCTTGCAATGGTCAAATTGACCAGCGTGCGCAGTTATAACATCTTTTCGTTTAGTTTGAAAACCGACTATTATGTACCTTGCTCGTTCTAAATAAGTAGAGGTTTTAACAGTCCATGTTTGTCTTTCTGTTTGAGGCAATATGGGGTATTCATGAAATTCCCAACTTCTAAATGGTATTACAATATCACGGTCAGATTTTAATTTCCTCAATAATAATACTCGGTGTTCATCCGCCAATCTGACATGAGGTACTCTCCACACAACTTTATCCAACTCTAATCGCCATTCCAATTTATCTTCTGTAGTTCCATCTGGTGCTTGTATTACATCTTTATTCGTTGAAGATCTAAGTAGTACCAGTTCTTGCTTAACGTTTATTATTATTCTCTTGTAATCTTCTGCAAATCCCAAAAGTAATCGTAAAGGTACATTAAAATCAAAGTAACCATTTGAATTAGGAGTAATAGTGTCTTTATCAGGAGTTACCCATCCAGCCGAAATTAAAGAATTTTTTTCATGTGGTGTTATTGAAGTTAATCCTTTTAAAGTTGTTGATATACCAACTTTTTTTGTTGAATCAACTGTTACTCCAGATATTTCATATCTAATTTCATCAAACAGATATGCCATAGGGTTATTTATAAAAGGAACAGTTGAACCAGTTTTTCCATCCAATTTTGTTACTCTTCCTTCGATATATAAATAACTTTCACATGGTAAAGTATAAATATCTTGTTGTTGAATAGGAATCCTTATTTCATCATTATTATTTAATTTTGATGAAGTGTAAGGGTTGTGAGTGTGATATTCCTTCTCCCATAGGGTTTCGTCGAATGTCGGTCCTTGTGCTATATCCAGTATATCCATGGTTGGCAAGTTTTAGTCCGATCTTCTGTAGGAAGCGTATGTTGTCCGGTGTTAACTCGTCGAATGTTGAGGAGCTACTGAGCTCCCGGCTCTTCCGTTGTGGTTTAAATGATAATCCCATGTTGACTTTATGTTGCCGCTCTGATATGTAATCGTATAGTTATGGTTTCTCCTCTAAAGTCAACACTAATGCCGTCTTGATCCAATATGTTCAGTACGATGTCTGAAATGAAACTGGTGTTTAATGGTAGGTATATCAGGTTTTGTGGCTTCTCAACTATTTTAAAACCAGGAGCTACTGTCGGGTAAAATGTGTGTAATATATGTTGATTTACTCCATCTCTATATGATCCGTGTATAATATTACACGTTACATCAATACTGTTCACCTTTAATATTGTTACTGTTGTATCGCCAGTATAATCATTTCCAGGAGCTAAAATTCCTTTCTTCTTTGAAAATCCGAGCAAATTGCCGATTGAGTGGTCTAAGCTAAAATCTATATAATACTTTGAAGTTATTTCTGCTTTTAATGTATTATTATTACCTTTTATAGAAATATTTTCTTCTCCAAGTTTCTTTTGTAATACTTGGTTTATATCGTCTATTTCATATGCTCCTGTAGATAATGGAATTATTTTTAATTGTGAATAATTTCCTTTTTCATCTTTACTTTCATAATAATGTAGTAAATTATTTTTTCCTTCTGTAACATTGGGAATTGAATTGTATGTAGTCAAATCCAATAATGCTGCTTCCCATAGTTTGCCCATAGATAAACGTAACGCTGGGAAAAGTGTACTTTTCAATGTTGATGAATTTCCACTCAACGACACTGTATACGATGACATCTTAAAGCTGACTGACGCTCTTCGCTAAGAACTCCAAACATAAATGTCCGCATATTTCCGTATTGCTAGGTTGCTCTCTTTTGTAGTTGTAGAATATATTATTGCAGTTCCGAAAATAATGTTGAAGTTCTTTTGGTGGCGGTAAATTTCCAAAACTATCAAAGTAGTAAACATTTTCTCCAAGTTTTTTATAACATACCCAATGAGTACCTGGTCCATAATTAGAGTCTAAGTTTACTATTCCAGTTTCATTTTTCCACACTCTATTTGGTAATGTATCTTTCATAAAAACTCCTCTGAAGAATGGTATTCTTAAACATTTCACATATTTTGACAATTGATAGTTTGTTAATGCTTCATTTGGAATTATCAATTTATTCTTCTCATTTAATACACACGGTACGGTCTTAAGTAAAGACCCGATCCGTTTTTTACCATTGACCATATGGATGTTTTCTTGACTTTCCTTTTAGGGTTAGTGCGACGTCTTCTTTTGATGTTCCCACCTCTTTTTGCAGCTTCTTTTTTACTAGGTTTTCTCCCGCGTTGTCTTCCACCACCAAACTTAGCTTTCGTCTTCATGGCTGTTGTCACTGCCCAAGCTGCTGCTTTTTCCGCAATACTGGCGTCACTTGATTTAACCCTTTGCCAAGCTTTTTCCGCTAGCGCTCTATCCGCTATTGATCTATTTGTTGAATCTGCAAACTTGGAATACGCTATATCGTGTTCTTTGCAAGCTTGATCTAATTTATTAATTCCAGGATCTCCTCTTGCTAAACGTTTTGCCAACTTAGTTCCGGGTCCACAATATTGATAGCCTCCGGGCAGATGAAATTCGTATGGTAAAGCGTCTATTGCTCGATTTAGAACAGCACCAACAGGAATCCGTCTTAGCAGGGATAACGCAGCTGATGTTATACCACGTCCTTTCTTGCCGCTGTCTTGACGACGACTGAGCGTTGCGGTCTTCATTATGTCGTCTTATATAACCAGCGTGTTTACTCCACGAGCTGCTTTACATAAATGAATAACACATGCACAATTTTTATATTTAAATACTTAATTATTCAAATTAATTATATACTGATTTATAATTCTATTTTTAATCCAAGCTTCTCGTTCATCGGGTTGAATCATCACATGACTCGTTGTACTAGCTATATGATTGTGGGTATCGATAAGTAAATTGCCCACTATTCTTATTAAACAGTCTAAAGTTACAGCATCTTTTGGATGTTGGGGATCGTGTAACTGCATAATACGTTTATCATTACACGTGTAAGCAGTCGAATCACTTTTCGATGTTGTTATGACTTGTCCAATAGTAGCAGCATCATTTAAATCTTCTCCTGGTAAAATATTAATTATTTTCTTCATCTTTGCATCATATTTGGTCCCAAAGTGTTTATCCCAAGTTATTGTTTGTCTCAATGTTACACAATCATCATCTTCATAACCAGGATAAATATCTTTTATTCTTCTATTACGACCATTGTATGTACCTAATGTACCACCACTCGCAATTAATGTTTGCACCATTAGAGGTACATCTGTATCTTTTATACCAAATCTTCCATTTGTTATTGTTTTATGTCCTGCATCCCATTCATCATTATTTCCTTGCATTAAATCAAACTTTTTATTTCCATGTATAAATGTATCTCCTCGCTTTAGCACGGCATCTTCATGTTTTACAAAATTCGATGTTCCCCTTTTTAATTCTTTAGATAATTGTTCCATAGTAACAGCGTCTTTTGGTTGAGAACCGAATTTTACATTTGACAATGCTTTTCCATGACAATCTATTTCATCAGCATCTTGTAAAATACAGTTGTCCTTGATGTATTTCAGGTTTACAGCATCACCGTCTTCCTTTGGGTATCCAATGTCATTTATAATAAACTTATAAAAAGAAAATCCTCGTTGAGTCTTTTCCGGTATTATAGAATGTAAATATTCTTTATTAACTGAATCTTTATCATTTTTTGGATTTGCCACATTGGTTATCCTATGATTTCCAGCATCATATGTTTGTCCATCTTTTAAATTGTTACCCCACTGCAATTTTAAAGTGTTGGAAAGTTCAGATGATAAATACTCTTTAGTAATTGCATCAGAACTGTCAGTTGGTTTACCAACATTAATTATTCTATGTGATTTAACATCGTAAGTATTCTTGTTTAATTTTAATGATGTTGAAGTTGCTTCTTTTACTGTTTTTAAATTTGCTCCATCAGTATCTTCTTCTGGGTCTTTAACAAATTTTAAACGTTTGTTACTCATATCATAGTCACCTTCAGGTGTTTGTGGCAATCCACTTCTTTTTCTGTTTTCTCCTCCTTGTACTCCTAGCCCGGAGTACCGTCCGAACTTGTCGACACTCATGATTGAACTGATCCACTGTATACTCACAGCTCTCTTATATATCCATAATGATTTATACAACTATTCCACGATTTCGAAGTTCGTCAACTAAAGCCACCCATTCATTATTTAAACCTGTATGACCAGCTTCCATGGCTTCATGTAATAGTCTCATTCTATCGACCAATTTGTTTATATCATTATAGTAAATCACATTTGTATTATATAGGTTTTTCATTAAACCTTTACCAGACGTTGAAGATTCTCCTTTTTTCTTTTTACCATATTCATCCATAAGTGATAAGTCCATAAGTGATAAAGATTTCCTCTTTAGCGGTTTCTTCAAAGCAGGCGCAGTTCGTAATGTTGGTAGTTTTCTCAGGGGAAACAATCTTTTTATTACAACTGAATATTTAGTTGCGTGTGTTCTATTTATCATTGAATCTTTGGAGTAATTCTTCTTATGAGCATTAGTATTTTGCAAAATTTCTTTAAAAGTATTTAAATCTTGTAGTGTATATTTTATAGGTATATTTTTAAAAATCAGTTCAAATAATCCTTTTGTTCCTTTATATTTATGCTCACCAATAACAATGTCATCATCTTCAGTCAAATGTACTTTTGAATCTCCTATTTTTAATTCATTTCCATCAATTCTCGCTCCATATACATGTGACTTGTGTAGTTTTGGGTTAGCTTTTATTTCATGTAACATCTTCATGATATACTTTCTTCCAAGAGGTCCTTGTTGCAATATATCACTACTTAATTTTGTTAGATTTGGAATTGATTGTTCTGCTTCAGGTATATGTTGTTCTTGTTCTTCTTTTTGAACATTTATTTCTGGTTCTTCTTGTTTTGTTTCTTCTTCTTTTTGAGAAACTTCACTATCACTTGTGTAAGAATCATCATCTTCTTCCTTTTTCAAAGTCTTTACTTCAAATTTAGAAATAGGTAGTAAAACATCTCCTTCATAATGAGGTTTACCAATTGTTTCTGTTATCTGTTTTAAAGGTTCTGTAATAGGCTTAAATGTAGTCTCCAGGAATTCTTCTCTTTCATTCAAACCCATTCTTAATGCTCGATTTTTAAGTCTAATCGAGTCACTCAGTGATTTTATTTCTTTTAATAGTTTTTCTTGGTTCACCATGTTTACACTGCGAAGACCAGTCTATTACTAAACATTAGTCAATTGTTCAATGGATTAATACAAATTTATCTAACCCTATACGATATCTTCCATTTTTTATAGCTTCTTCTTTCATAATAACAAGAAATCCATATTTTTCAGCCCATGCTTTGCCACACATTTCTTTAAATTTATCAAATGACATGTCTGCATTCACATGATCATTATATATGTGCTTTAAATTTGTTTTATCTTGCTTGAAGATAATAAGTAGATTTGCATTATCTCTTATTAGTTGTTTTGGAATTTTACTGTAAGTTTGACCAATATAAATGCTATCAATATTGTAATGTCTTCCCATGGCAAAATAACTTCTAATAGTGTCATGATTTTCACAAGATACATCATCAAATATAAATATAGAAAATGGTTTAGCCTCGTTTGGCTCCATTATAGTTTCACTAGCATTAAACTTGTAGAAATTAACTTCAGGCACACTTGCGAGTACCTTATCCAATAATTGGTATTTGGGTTGTTGCAAAGATTTGGAAAAGATATAAATGTTGTTGAAACGTAATCCCTTAGGATTTGTTATTAAATTAAAAACCACATTTGTCTTTCCACAATTTGATGGTCCAGTTATTAAACATCTTATTGTGTTTGGCAGTAATTCACCATGTTTTCCATGATTTAACTTGTCGTTGTCAACTGTTAATTCATCAATATTATTAATAAAAAATCGATCCTTTTGTTGCACAATCTCCATCTTGTGTAAAGGTTAAACATGTAATGACTTCATAAATTGCTACACTAAGTCTTTTGTAGGGATCCAAGAGTCTTCACTTTTATCAAATCCCAACCAACGTACTTTCACCTTATCCTTTTTTCTTTGTAAAATTTTTTCAACAAGATATACATCGCCAACTGATGATTTTAGCAATTCATGTCCGTAGAATCCACCTTCAAGTAATTCACCCTTGTTGTCCTTTAAAATGTAGGTTTCAGGTATTGTTGGTTGCACTTTATAGATTGTAAATACTTCATTAGTCCAGTTTGGCAGATACCTTTTGCTAAATACTCCTTTGTACTTACTTATACGAACTTTATCATCAACTTTAAATGTTTTGGGCTGCATTTTTTCACGTTTAGGAGTAGTATTATTTTTAATACGTTTTAATACCATTTTAGCATTGGCACTATTTACTTCGTTAGGCTTCATACCAATGGTTCGATGATACTTATTGTTATATTCTTTTATAAGTTGTGGTAATATATCATACCAAATATATGATCCTCGTTTGGAAAATGTTTTATACATTGCTCCTTTTAACGTTCTGTTAAATCTTTCTATTATTGAAGCTTTAACTTCAGAATTTGTAGAATAATGATTTATTTTATACTTCTTCATTAAAGCTGCAAAGTCTTTGTTAAAATATTCTTTTCCATCATCAGTTTGTAGATGTTTGATGTTGAAATTATTTCTTTGTATAGCTATTTCCATAGCTTTTGTAACACTTTTACCAGTCTTGTCCTTTAGCGGTAAAGCATCAGCCACTTTAGTAAAACAGTCTATAATCGCTAAAATGTATTTGAATCCTTTATTTAATTTACTATGTGGTATCATTTCAATAAGATCGGCTTGGAAAAGATCATTCATTCCTTTTATAATTGTATTTCTTCTAGGAAATTTTCTTCTTGCCGGCTTATGAAGTTCATTTACAATCTTGTTCCTTAAATCTTCCATCTTCAGTTGTGTCTTCCACCCCGCTTGTAAAAGTACTGATCTTTAAAATGGTTTATCCTCTTTTATATGGTTAGATTATAGGTCAAGGCCATATTACATTGGTGCAAAAAAGAGGGAACATGACATTGAGCTTGTCATGTCCCCTCTTCTTTATGGAAAGGAAAAAGGAAGAAGGTAAAGGACGAAGAATAGGTTTACTGGTCGATAGGGTATAAGGAGTAATGTCCAAATGGTAGAGTTTTTATATTATCTTCCAGGATGTACCTCTTATCATCCTTACAACTCAAAGCCCATTTGGTTTGCTTTACACTGAAGAGACGATGGTTGAAGCTTCTTATGGTGTTAAATGTTGCTGTTGTCTCAACATTTTCAAATAAGCATCTCTTGTATTCTTCAAACTGTACATTCTTCTTCAGGTATGAGGTTTTTATACCTTTGGCCTTCTTCACGATTTCATGTTCTCTTTTTTCATTTTTGTACAATTTAAATGAATACAATTTAGACATTAAAGCAACAACCTCTTCCATTGGCACGCTATTTGTTTCGTCTTTGAACTTTCCCAATACCTTTTTATTTCTACCATTGTCGTAGTTGGGATGGTCTTGTGGATAATCAGAAAAGTCAAAGTCGTTATTGTAGATAAAACAGCGTAGGTCTTCATACATATCTTCAGTTCTTATCCAATAAATAAAAGCGTCCGTATCCATGTATACAATGCCGATATTTTCTCTTCCATAAAATTTAACCATCTTGTTGTAATGGAAGTCATATATGTGGGTCTTTGAAATATCTAGAATAGACATCCCCACATATAAAGGACGATCCATTGTAATTGAAATTTTGTTCATGGAAACAGCTACAAGATTTTCGTTGATTATTATGGATGATCCAAAGTTAGGTTTTTGTACCAGCTTTTGTAGTTTCACCGGATCACTAACTAATTTCACATTCTTATGCTTTCTTTTGTTTTCCAGTGTCTTGCCAAATATCGCATTATTCATCAATTTAAAAAAGTCCTTTTGAAAATTAGATGTAGCTGCAGTTCTTCTTTTTGTGTTATTGTCAATATATGACTTTAACCAACAGGATTGAGAAAATTGTAAAGCTCTATTAATTTTTGTTATTCTCAATCCTAATTCTAGGGCTTGTTGTATTACCCAATAATGAGCAACATATCTTGATTTGTTGGTTAAAGTCATCATTAATTTAGGCCATCTGCCGGTTGGTGATATTTCCGTCTTGGCCAGTAGAGGTAAATCATAATGGTGGTCATGCAAATGTTCAGGGTACTCAATGTCTACATCCAAAATATAACCTGTGTCTCCATGTTTTGCTATATTCATGATGTTTCCAATAGAATCAGGGTCTACCCATTTGAAGTTGTCATATGGGAGAGGATTCGACATGGCCCATCCATAAAGGTTATTTGCATCAAAATAACCTAAATATGTACTTGGTTTTGATGCATCAAAATTGGGCAAATATTTGTTATTTGCTTTTACATGTCGTGTTACGCTTTGAGTTAGTCCCCCTCGAACACCTGATTCCAACATCAGCACCATGTCTATATCTGTAAGAAGTTGGAGTTTACATTTTGTTTCCTTTAACATTGCTTGCCAAGCTAGTCCAGGTGATGTACAAGAATGCAGAGGGTCTAATCCATATGCCTTAAAACATGTATTTCTAAACTCTTCCATTATATCACAAAGTAAAGTTACATCTAGTTTTACATAAAAGTCCGAATATTCTCCAAGTGTTTTAAATCCTAATTCATTCCATACTCTACACGCATGTTCATAATCTTCATGGGATATATCTGTGTCGTATAGTTTACTTTTGAATTCTTCTTTTGGTGGAAGGGATGTTTCATTAAATTTTTCTAAGCTATCTATATAATCATATGGGAAAACACCTTTGCGAAGAACCAAATTAACCTTATCATTACTTACAATCTTCTTGGTTTCTATTAAATCTTCTGTTCTTAGGTTTTCAGAAAGCTTCATTAAACTAGATGGCATAAAACGGTAAGAGTCTAAAAACCGAAGTTTTATATTTCCAACTTTTTTAGTAAAACTTATAAACTTTTCCGTGGTTTCTGCTATGACATTAATTTCTCCATTATCTCTTCCTAATTCTGGAATGATAAAATGCGCATCATAACCACTAAGGTTATGTAATATTACAGGTATATTTGTAGGGATCTTGTAGTTGATATTACAGCTGTTACATGCAGCACCTCTATAATACCCTGTCAGATGGTCATGATCATGAACCTTGTGATTTTCTACAGTAAATTCATTTGTACATAAATAACAATGAGTTGCATTTTCATGTTGAATCTCTTCTTCTTCATCCAAAGGTATCATCGGTATAATATCACTGTACAATCTTTCAACACTTTCCGCTATTATATACAACTGATCAAGGAATATTTTAGAAGCATTAACACCACAATAGACAATAGGTTTTAAAGTTAAATTAAATCTATTTAAATGTTCTTCAGAAAGAGTAGATTTAAATATTAAACAAAAACTGTTTGGATCGTGTATCTGATACTTAACACTTTTCCTTGCTACATCGCCATCATTATCTTCAATAGGCACTAGTGTAGATTCAAAATCAGCATAGACAACAATAGGAATTCGGTACTGATGGGAGATTTTTTCAAATTTTAACTCCGCCTTATTTACACATGGTAAGATAATTTTTGCTTCGTAGTTTTTATCACATAATTGTTTATGCTCTTCTAACCATTGTCTTCCTAGTCTTGTTTCTCGTTCAAAATTAAAACATCTCTTGCAAATTACTTTTTTACTTCTATGCTTAGATAGTTGGTTGCTTACAAGAGTTTCAAATTTTTTAATCCATACATAGTGAGAAACATCACCATTTGTAAGTAGTAATAAGTCTGTATGATCTAGAAGTTCATTCTTTACCACACGCAATGGATATACTTTATTTGAACTGTCCAACCCAAACACATTAACAGATGTGCCAGGATTTTGTTTTTCAAACTTTGGGATGTCCTTTAAAGCCACTGGGTAAGTCAATCCTTGGAAATTATATCTAAATCTGTGTGTTTCATATTCTTCACTGGGTCTTACTGCATTTTCAGGTTGTACAAATTTTGCCGTCATTGCATATCTAAAACATTCCATATCTTGATTTTGAATATTTATACATGATTTAGTGTCTGAAATTTTCTTCGGAAGTGGAATATAACTGCTACCCCTTAATCCGTAGCCATGTTTATGAGTTCTGATATCCATACCCTCAATGCTAACCAAACTCCAACCAGATCCTCTTCCTTCATGTTCTTGAATTTTTGTTAAAATTTCTTCCAAACAATCTTCAACTATCGAAGTAATATCTGAACTTGCCATGATGGTTTGGTTTTTTGTTATAAATCCTCTTGGTGACATTTCTCCTTCTACATTAGTAAACATAGCATTTAATAATATGCCAAATTTAATAAAGTTTAGTCTTCTTAATTCTTCTGTGAGTGTTTCACTTACAATTGTTCTTACTTCTTTAAAAAATTGCTCCAATTCTAATTTTTTATTTTCAATTTTGTGGTGCATTACTACTCTACCTTCTAAGGCAAATATTTTTAAACTCGGTATAGCATTAGATGGTCCTGCTAAAGGTTCTTCTTGTTGTTCTTCCTGTTGTTCTTCTTGTTGTTCTTCTTGTTGTTCTTCTTCATACAGTTTTAAATCTTCATATTCGGTTTCTGTTACGTTTTCATCATTATTATGGAATAACTCTTTGTGTATTTCTAGTAAAATATTATCATGAAAAGTTTCTAAGCAAATTTCACATTGATGCATCTTGTGTTCTTCTTGTTGTTCTTTTTGTTGTTCTTCTTCTTCATACAGTTTTAAATTTTCATATTCGGTTTCTGTTACGTTCTCATTATTATTATTATGGAATAACTCTTTGTGTATTTCTAGTAGAATATTATCATGAAAAATTTCCAAGCAAATTTCACATTGATGCATCTTGTTGATGTTTACTCTTTGAAATTTAGCAGCAAAATGAAATGCTTCTCTCTCCTGCTCCCTTTATATAATGCTTCCCCCACCATATTTGTAAGGTTTTTTAGTTAGATTTTAAAATTAGTAGTTTAAGACTAAAGCTGAAAAGTAATGATACAAGCCTATATTTTCTTCTAATTGCAAATACTCCGCCCATAGCCATAACATATTGCTGTTTCTCCAACAAACACCAAAGGTGTGTCTACCATTAACTAAAATTGGAGATCCTATGTTTACTAATCTTCCATTTTCTATCCATGTCATAACTTCAATTAAAAACCTTCCTATAATATCCATTGGAGAGTTTGGATCCACTAATATTCTTGTTACAACATTTTCACTTAACAAAGGTGCTTCAATTTCTTCGTCCTCCAAGACTTTTTCAACTTTTGCACATTTGTTGTAAAATATTGAAGCATCTCGCGGAGACATGTTCACTCTAGCTATTATAGGCGAAGAATGTTCCCAACACAAACCATAGCATTCTTATATCGCCATGTCAATAAGTGGGGGATGTTCTTTTTATGGTATAATTTTAGTAAAAGAAAATAATACAATTCTGTCTTTACCACAATATTACTCTTAATTAGAGCTTTTCATTGATGTATCACTTGCCCTATTCCGGCAAACCATTCTTAAGTTATTAGTCATTTTCTAATCCGGATTGCTGTTGGGGGGGGGGCTCGTCAAGTTCAAGTTCAAGGTCAAGGTCACCAAGGTCAAGTTCACTGTCGGGGGGGGGGTTATTAACCTAATTGAGGTCAAGGTCACCAAAAAATGATAATGTACCAAAGTGATGGGGACGGCCGGAGCCATCCCCACCACTCTGTTTGCCTAACACTTCCCCAATTCCCAACCCACTATAGTTACGTCTTGCAAGGGATCCCAATTTTTGGCCCGCACGCACGTGGCGATCCAGTTTGGTGAGCTGTGATACGGGCGGTTCAGTCTCGGGCCCGAAGGCACTGGGCTTGACCATCCAATTATAATAGGGAGTCTGGAACAATTAATGCAAGACGCAACTCTAACCTCCCACCCTTAATCTAAACCCACCCAAATATAATTATTTCCTAACAAAAAATTAAAAATTTTAAAAAAATAAAAATATGCGCTGCCTATGGCACAACACGCATGTCCCACCCATATTTAATGAAGTTCAACAGAACTTCTATAATTTAAATTTAAATTTAATCTACCCTCCTAACAGCTAGCTGTGAAAGGTTATTAGTACACACACACACACACATACAGAATAATTGCATCAACACTCAACATTAGCAATAATATAACACACCTTAATGCTAACATCGCAATGCGCAAATTAAAACTTAAAAATAACGCAACTTAAAACTAAAAAATAAATAACATTTTTACACACACAGTCACACACAACAAAAATTAATATTAAAACCCTAACAGCAAGAGTAACTCAAATATATATCGGCCGCTTATACATTTGAGTTACCCTCTGAGTTCGGAACAACCATCGCGTCCGACGAATTGTTCCGAACTAACTCAGCGATAGTCGCCAGAAAGGTTCTCGGCTCACAAAGTGGTAGGGGGACGGTAGGGGTTTGAGGGGGGTACAACGTCTAACGTCCAACGTCAGTGGAAATTTCCAATGATCTATTCGTCACATGTATGTCGCCGCTAATGCAGGTGGGGCGTTGTACCTTGCAATTAACGTTAGGCAACACCTGGTTTAATCTGCTGTTAAGCTTAACTGAGGCTTTCCCCATCGCGTAACACCATAATTGTTGCCTGTTATCATCTGAGTAATGGCAGAAAATTATCTGTCCTCTTTTGCCGCTTAACTATAGTTATTAAACTATTGGCAACATCAAAGCTAAATTGGTGTTACATAAATGTAACCACTATCAACCTAATTTATATTGATGAGTGAAAGTGATGGAGGGGGGGGTCATTACTTTTTCCCTGGGGGGGGGGGTCAAGTTCAACTTAATTAATATCCGTGCTTATATAAGCCACAACACGGTCGCGCGTCTGCCATTCACTCCCCAGGTACCGCAGCTGAAACAACTAATCTGTAAGTCTCTACCACCTAGTAATGTTACATATGTTTTGTTTTAACTTACACCTGTTAAGCTTGCTATATTTTTAAGTAATTTATTTTTTCAACTATTTCTTAACATATAAAGATACACTTTTATTTTATATATAATATATCAAATAATCTCGCGTTACTATTTTTATTTTAGTTTATACTTATTATACAAGTTAACTCCTACAGAATAATTAACTAACTTCTGCTGCTAGACTAAACTACTTAGACTATAAACAGTTAACACCCATATATTAATATATAATTATTATACTGCAAGTTTTACCTGTACAAATGCTAGATGTAATTGCGATTAATCATCTACGACACAGTTCTTAAACCCTTATAAAATAATTAACTAACTTCTACCACTAGCGGTAATTTTTAAAAATTTTACAAAAATTTATTAACTATTTCTTTCCCCCTGCTAGAACCTTTCGCGACGCCGCCGCCCTGACAAAGAATTGAAATCTCCGAAGTTCTTCCCTTTTATCTTATTCTCTTAGGGGAGGGGGTTAGGGGGGGGGGTTCACACAACCCTATATAAGCAGCATCGGTACCTCACGCGTGCGCCATTATAATGGCAATAGGGCAACAGTAAACATCTATCCGTAAGTCTCTAACACTATCAAACATTTTTTTAACTTACTCTAACACATGTTTGCGCTTATTATGTTAATTAGTCTCTATATATTCAGACACAATCGCGGGCACCGGTCATATACTCGCTGAATTTTGGAGAGTACACATCTCCCCTTTAAATATTATTATGGCTTCGCACACTTTACATTTAAAACTTTTACGCACGAAACACATTTTACAGAAACAATCTAACTCCACAATTTCAAAACCGCGTACTACATTGGGTAAGCTTAAGAAATACTTCAGTTTTCACCCATTGTACTTTGCAAGACCTAACCTTTGCAATACTTCTTCTACTGATCCCATTTTACACTCTGTCTTAACTGAAATGCTGAAATATCAAAATTTCAATCTTGTTACACCTATTGACGATCCTATCCAATTATTCTTATTCACTATATTACCAGGTTTATATGATTATTCTTCCTCAGGCACATGTCTTGTTCTGTTCTATCAACTTGCACTGTAACCACCTAGGACCTCTCTTTTTTTGCAATTATGGACACACAGCGGGATTCACCCATACAGAATAATAAAATAACTATTACTGCTACAAATAATGACAAAGCAATTCTTCAATCACTGATGAGTTTTTATTAAATAAATATATTTTAAAAACCCCCTCTGGATGACCTTGACCCACTTCCAAAACCCACCCATCACTGTAAAAAAACCCCAACCGCTACTACCCCTACAACCGTTACAACTGCGTGACCTTGACCTGAGCCAGGAGTGCCCAAACCCCACTACTGTCTGACATTAAAAAGTTACTAAGCGAGGATTTTTTTTATTTTTGGGTTAGAAACAAACTTTCAGCGGGAAAAATATTGAAATTGAGATGAATTTCATCATGTAATTGAGTAATTTACGATTAAATGTTTTGATCGTTGGCAATTGAATTAATAGTGCCTTGAAGAAATTCACTTTGAGTCTCGCGCTCTCTTACTTCATCGTTCGGTCTATGATTTCATAAGAATTACAAGGTGTATTGACTATCTATTTTTTACTTAATATTTGTTAAGCACATAGTTGTGAAATCTTATAATTTTTTACACTCTATATAATTAAATATATCTATTATTTCGTCCAGCAATGCTTAAGTATTCTATGATGCTTGTTTTTCTAAACAAGATATGTTATTTTAAATCATGATTAAATAAATAATGTAATGCTAAAGATTTTAAAGTTGAAAATTAATTTTTTTAACCTATACTGTACTCATAAAATATGTAGGCTAGTCAACAGCATTAAACACAACATCTTGCGAAACTTTCAATTATTCTAAACTACATTAAAGGCGCTAGATCGCAGAGCGAGGAGTCTACTTATTTTGAGCCACAGACTTCTTTGGGGTCATTGACAAAAATTAATATCGAGCTGTTTCATTATTATATTATTAGTATAATCCAGTTTGTAATTTACTTTGTCTTCAATAAGTTTCATGGCCGCATAAATATTAAATCAAATTGAACAAAACTTATGAAACATTTGTTATTCTGTACATTTATTTGTTACAGTGCTATGAAATTGCTATTTCAAAAAAATAAAAAAGTTGATTTATAATAAAAATAAATTAAGAATGAATTTATAAAGGTAAATGTAAATTGTATAATTAATTAAAAGTAACCCTCTAAGTTTTCGCCGTTAACGTTATACAATGTCGTAAAAGTGTGGCCAACGTGAACGTTAGAACCAGAATGTACTCTAGAATTTGAATCAAAAGGTCATGCAACGATAATTTTTAATGGTTTAAAATGTAATTTTAGTCAGATTTTTCGCTATCCTAACCATGTTATCAGCCTTTTCTGTAGGGAAAAATTAAATAATGTTTCTTGGAAAGGCAGAATTGGCAGAATTGTATGATGGTAAAAATTGATTTTGCACATCGTCTAATGTATAAAATTTTACAACTATGTAACGCTCATTGGAATATTAGTTAATAAATTAAACGGTAGTAGCTCCTAGACAAGACAAAACTTCCTTATATGTAAGATACGAGAGTGTAATGTTTATGGATTATCGACCGACCTGGAAAAAATATCTACCTTTAATCAAAACAAAATTTTTAACGTAATCGAGCTTTCGTCCACAGCCAAAATCCCTTTTTTATGAATGATTTAATAGGGCTTGTTAAATATTTTGGCCATGTTACTTCATTACATTTAATTAATTTAAAATCCAAAAAATTTATAGAATGAGTCATTACATTACATTAAAATACCTTTTTTGGAAACATTAATGAGAAAAAGTGATATTTAAGTAAACTTAATATTAGTAAAAAAAATTAAATAAGTCTTCAATGCAACTAATATTTTGTAATAAGAAGTTTTAGTTATGGGTCTTGTTAGTTTAGGTTTACCTCGTTGATAACGTACACGAGTAGTACTGTACTAACCATCTACTTCTGTAATTACAAAACTACAAGCTAATTACTAATCACGGCCGTCGGCATGGCCCACGGCTACCTGCCAATCAACAATTGAACTTTTACCTTTGAATAAGCATAGAAAGAGTCCTACGGGTTTTAAATATTAGGCCAAATTTAAATTAACTGTGCAAATGTAAGTATTTCTCAACTACTTTCTCAAAGACAAAATTTACCAAAGCAATAATTTAAAAAAAAACTTTCTCGCAGACCAACTTTTCATGTGATTAATTTGAAAGAAATTGCTTCGCAATGTTTTTACATATTTATCATAACGATTTTAATCTAACATTAAATTAACACCGTAGTTATTTTTCTTTAGGCCTAGCGGTAGCCTAATTTTTACTATGAAAGATTACAATTTTCAATAAGAACGATTATTTTTTTGCAATGAAACGCTGAAATTTAGAATTGGTGCTTTAGCGGCGGTGGCTGGAGGGGGACGTAGTGTAACTGGAACAGCCAGCTGTGTGTATCCGTACGTTGGAACAGCGAACTCTCGACGCAACCTGGTGGTGAGATGCCCAATTAATTACAACAATGAAAAGCGTGGGGGCGCGCAGAGCAGTCGGAACAGCCAACGCTCAGCGCAGCCAGGTGTTGAGATGCCCAATTAAAAAAAACGGCAGAATATTTAACATGGGGCCTGTTCTTCTTATAAGACTCTGTATTCATTGACCTGAGTCAGTATAAGTAAAAAATCTAAACATAAAAATAAAAATTAGATCTCTCTTTATAGAGCTAAATTCAGGGCGCTAAGCCATTGCAGCCCAGCTTCACTTGAGCTATGTAGACCGGTCAATCCTTCGGGGAAGGCACTCAGTGGGCACTCTTCGACTATGTGTTCCATAGTCTGATACTCCGCTCCACAGTCGCATGACTGGTCTTGTGTCATTCCCCATTTGTACTTCCAATAATTACATCTTCCCACTCCAGTGCGGAAACAATTGAGTATAGTTTACTACTTCCGAGCAAGATTCATACCACCTACCGCTACGGTCGGGTCAGCTATCAAGAAGTGGTTCCCACCTTGAAAAGCGTACCAGGAGAAAGTCCAGTTCGTATGGATGGTGAAGTTCGTGTCCATCAACTGGGAGGCTGTTCGTAGAGGTGGTCTTCGGGACCTCAATCGGCCCGCATTCTGGGGTAGGTAATCATTAATGGGCAGCTGTGGAGCAGATAAGATCTTTGTGTATTCCCTAATGAGTGCATCCCTTCGTCTTATTTCAGGAGGAGTGATGTTACACAGCACCGGGAACCAGGGTACAGGGGTTGCCATGAGTGTACCACTAATGGCTCTCATGGTCCTGTTTAGCTGGACGTCGATCTCTCTAACGTGCACACTATTTAACCACACGGGAGCACAGTACTCAGCAGTTGAATATACCAATGACAGAGCATTTGTTCGCAGAACTTGTGCGTTAGCTCCCCATGTGGAGCCAGCAAGGTGATGGACAATGTTATTCCTGGTTCTCACCTTAGCTGCCGTTTTTTGTAAGTGGCTTTTAAACGTGAGTGTTATATATTTCTAAAATTAATCACTACATTATTTGCCAGTAGCCTACTCTATGTTATTCAGTTTTAATTTCTCTTTATATCAGCTGATTATAATTTACAATTATGATTGTTTTATTTATGTTTTCCATTCCAGGTTTTGTTAATACTTTAAAGTCAATTTATTAAATGTTTTTTCAATGTATTCACCTCGTTATTTCTATTTTTATTTTTATTTCTATTAATACCAGTTAAAGACACAATAGTTTTTTGGCGACGATAAAATGCATTCAATTGTTTTAAAGAACTATCAGTGCAAAATTTTTAGTAAATGAAAATAACTAGAAGATGGATCAAGGTAAGGCAAGGTACCCAATTTCAAGCCTTCAACTCGAACCATAGTTTTCAACTGTATTACGTCAATTCAAACAGCATTTTCATTCAATTCTCATCAACTCGAAGTAGTTTCAATTTTTAACAATGGATCCTGATCAATTTTCACAGTTTATGCAATTAATGTCTCAACAACAACAGGCCATTCTTACTACAATTGCAACCCTTGTGAGTGGTAAAGATAAAAACCCTGAAAACACAACCTCATCTAATCTAATTCCTTTTGAAAATTTTGATTCGAAAAAAGAGAAATTTTCTTGCTATCTTGAACGATTTGAAAACTATTGTTTGATGAGAAATGTTTCTGACAAGGAGAAACAAGCCCAGCTTCTGTGTGTTTCAATTGGATCTATCCATTACAATAACCTTGCCTCATATTTAGGTCCTGAAAATCCTGTCAATAAACTTAGTTATGATCTCTTAATCAAATCGTTCAAACAAATGCTCATGCCTAAGAAAAGTGCTGTGGTATCTCAACACTATTTTCTAAATATATATCAAAAGGAGAACCAGTCAATCTCTGAATTCGTAGCTGATCTCCAACGTGACTTAACAGAGTGTGAGTTTGTAACAAAGTGTGAATGTGGAAAATCTGTATCCATTGCTGACACCTTCCTTAGAGCCCAGTTCATTCGTGGCTTAAGAGATAATTGGTTAAGAGAAAACATTTTGCAGTGTAACTTGTCCTCTTTCGATGAAATCCTAACTAAAGCCATTGCCCTAGAAGCTTCAAAAATAGAAAGTAAGCAACTCACTCAAAGTCAAAACACTGTTCAACCCTCTTTTTCAACCAATGAGATCAGTAACACTAGTAAAGTTTCTAGCTCCTGCAATAAATTTTCTAGAGGTCGGTCTAGATCACAGTCAACCCATAGGACTAACAAAAATAGGTCAAATTCTCGTAACCCTCGACCCAACTTCAAAGCCCTAGGTATCGAGAATCTGTGTATCAGGTGTGGAAGAAGTAACCACAAAGTAAATGACTGTCGCACCGATTGTACAAAGCTGTTCTGTAATTTATGTAAGAAAAGCGGACATGTAGCTAAGGTTTGCATTAAATCTCTAATGAGTTCGTCAAAAGTAAAGCAAAACACCCATTCTTTCGATGATGACTCAAACCCTAATCAATCAGACTCAGCCAAAGGAAGCCTTCCTCTGAACCTAACTACAGATGCCAGCCCTACTGGAGTTGCCGCCATATTGAGCCACAGTATCGAAGGAATTGAAAGACCAATTTCCTACGCCTCAAGATCACTGACTCAGGCTGAAATGAATTATAGTCAATTGGATCGCGAAGCTCTAGCGATTATATTTGGAGTCAATCACTTCTACTACTACCTATTCGGTAAACATTTCTATCTCATCACAGACAACCAACCACTATCAAGAATTCTCCATCAAAACAAAATACTTCCACAAATGACATCTGCACGTCTTTTACGATACGCAGCTTTTTTATCTGGTTTCAACTACTCAGTCAAATTTAAGAAAGGAGAGGAAAACACAAACGTTGATTGCTTATCTAGGACTCCAGTAAAACAACTTAGACCTTCAAATGATCAAATAATAGGTGATGAAGTAAATGAAGTGTACATCGACAAGATCTTTCAGATTTCAAATGAAGAAATAACCTATTCAACAATCAAGACCGAGACAGAAAAAGATCAAGAACTGGCCAAATTGGTAAAAGAACTTCAAAATAAAGCCGAAGACTCTGAATTTACACTCATAGATGGAGTAGTTTTCCGAGGAGAAAGAATATTCATACCAAGAACTCTAAGGTCGAAGATACTCAAAGAACTCCATGAGACACATCTAGGGATGACTAAAATGAAACAGTTATCTAGAAGATACGTTTACTGGCCCGGCTTGGACAAAGATATTGAAAGAATAGTTCGAAGCTGTGAACAATGCGCTTTAACGAAGTCGAATCCTCCAAAACAAGTTCACTTTTGGGACACACCTGAAAGTAACTGGGAACGAGTGCATATTGATTATGCAGGACCAATTGATAACAATTATTTTCTAATCTGTGTTGATGCTAAATCAAAGTGGGCAGAAGTCAAAATTTCAAAAGATGCCCCTGACTCCTTTAAGACCATCACTCTCCTAGAAGATATATTTTCTTTTCATGGTTATCCAAAACAAATGGTATCAGACAACGCTACCATCTTCAAGAGTAATGATTTTCAAATCTATTGTACAAACAATGGAATTTATCAAAAGTTTATCGCTCCTGGTCATCCAGCGACTAACGGCCTGGCCGAGAGAAACGTTCAAACATTAAAGCACAAACTTCTAGCGACATCAAATGAACAAATGCCGATTCAAGAAAGGCTAAAGAAAATATTATTTAGATATCGAGCTACACCCCTAGCATGCGAGAAGTCACCAGCTGAACTCTACTTGAATCGAAAACTCAGGATTCGATTGAATGCTATTTTCCCTAACAATCCACAACCTTCAAAGAATGACTGCAAACCCTCAAGAAGCTTAAATGTCAAGGATAGAGTGCAAGTCAGGTTTTTCAAAAACAACAAGAACGTTTGGGAATTTGGTGAAGTGTACAAGAAAATTGGAAAACTTCATTACTTGGTTCAATTGGACAGTGGGAGGATAATAAAAAGACATATAAACCAGCTGTGTTCCACACTAGTCAACAAAACATCGAAGAAGTCTATCTCTTTTGGACCGACTCAGTGTTTTGAGGTCCCACGAATCCGACAGCCTCGAAATGATAACGTTCATGAAGAAATACCAAACCAAGAAATCCCACCGGACGAGGTACCTGCACGGGAAATAGCAATGCAAAACCAAAGGCGTTCACAAAGAACAAGGAAACAATCTGAGCGCTTCAAAGACTATGTAATGTGAATAAGTTCAATAATCTTTTCTATTTTTTTCAATGGACTTTTGAATTTAAGTGGGGCCAGTCTATTATTCAAGTGGAAGCAAGCAACCTCAGTTTTTGTTGGGTTTGGATTTAGCTTCCAGGCTTCAAAGTATTCACCGAGGGTCGTGAGGTCATTTGTTAGTGTTTCCTCAGCTTGCCGAAATGCTGGTGTTGATATGCCAATGCAATATCGTCTACATATATAAACTTTAAGGACCGAGTTACAGGAATGTCGGCAGTATACACATTAAAGAGCAGTGGGGCGAGCACTGACCCTTGTGGCAGGCCATCCTTTAGTTGCCTAAACGTACTTTCTCTGCGTCCCAGATATACTTTTATCATCCTTTTGGAGAGCATTGAGTTGAGGAGACGCAACAAGAAAGGGCAAGGAATAAGGTCATAAAATTTAACTAGGAGGCCTTTTCTCCAGACAGTGTCATATGCTGCAGTCAGATCTAAAAAAGCCACAGAGGTTTTCAGTCTTCGCTCAAACCCATCCTCAATGAAAGAAGTCAGAGCCAAAACCTGGTCACAACAGTTGCGACCAGGCCTAAATCCAGCTTGTTCGACAGAAATGCTGGCATTGAGAATAGGGAGGATCCTGTTATAAATCAACCTCTCTAGCAGCTTATAACAAACACTTAAAAGAGCTATAGGCCGATAACTTTCAGGCAGTTTTGGATCTTTTCCGGGCTTCAGGATAGCTATGATTTTGGATTTTCTAAATATCCCAGGCATGTCGCCGGTTTTCAGAGTGGTGTTAAAAACTTCAAGAAGCCACTGTCTAGCCTTGTTACCCGAGTGTTTTATAAACTCCGGGAAAATGTCATCCAAGCCTGCTGCTTCGCCAATTGGCATCGCATCAATCGCCACTTCCAGCTCGTCGTAAGTGAAGGGTCTAGAGACTTCCAAGGGTGCTTGCCGACTCTCCTTTATCTCATTAAGCGTGAAATTAATTTTTCTGTCTGCAGACGTACGGACAGGTTTTGAAAGTACGGAAAGGCGTTTTGCAATTTCACGAGGGCTAGGCTGTGAGGCATCGTGTTTTCACTTGATTTACCAGTGGAGAGTTTCCTGAGCAGAGACCAAGCTTTCCGACTACTTTTGGTGAAGTTCAGGTTCTCGACTGTTTTCACCCACTTCTCTCTCCTGGAGTTGTCGAGAGAGTTAAGGAGTTGGTCAGCTACATCCCTGTCAGCAGTGTCTGTAAACTCACTGTAAAGATCTTCGCACTCTCTGCTCCATCCTGTTATGTATTCTTTTCTAAAACCTCTTGGGATTGTCGCCTTAGCGGAAGACAGGACAAGGCGTGTGAGCCGATCATAGTTTTTTATTTTAGAGGGGATGAACCTGATGCCGCTATCAAGCCTTGATGAGAAAGCCTCCCACTCAGCTTTATTAAAGTTCCATCTAGGCCGAGGAAAAGATCTCACTAGTGGAATTTGCATTCCTACTCATATTATTACAGGCCTGTGCCGAGAGTGGGGGAATGCACCTAGGACCATCCTGGAAGTGGGCACGGGTGTTGCTGATGTTTCACGGGAGCAAAAGAACAAGTCTGGAGAGTACCCACGACGCCATCGGGCTGAATGGAAGGTGTGTGGGTCCTTCGAATTATATACCAAGAAAAGGTTGTTATTTTCAGCAAAGCTTGAAAGACGAGTGCCGTTGTCATCATCGGACGAGTATCCCCACTGGGTATGATGACTGTTGAAGTCACCTACATTTACCACAGGATGTTCAAAAGTTGGGAGAACTGTGTCTGACCACTGGGTGTTCGGTGGTTTATAGACATTTACAATAGTAGTCGGAGACACCTTAACAGCAACAACAAATGTGTTGTTATCACAACTTTTGTGGGAGACTGATACGTCGTCTATGTCCTGTCTAACGTACGTCGCTACTCCATAGACCCTGTGACCTATTTCTTCCACAAGCTTATATCCTGGGATGTTGCCCCTCGCACTGTTTTCTAAGTTTTCTGCATGTGTTTCTTGCAGTGCGAGGACATCGACCTCATTTTCCAGCAGCACCTTGCTGAGGCAGTCACTTTTAGATTTGCTCAGACCCTCTACGTTAAAATGACAAACATTTAAAACACAGCCTAAATTTCTAAATTGGCCCTGGAAAGGGCCGTTTGGATTTTGTCTGGCAGCTGGCATAGCTGAGAGATCACTGTGTGTGACAGTTCAGCTGCCAAAGTTGTTGTTCGTTTAGCACCACCCGGGGAGTACGTGCAACTTTAATGGAATGGTGCGGACGCGAACAACATCACCCCCCAGATAAGTGATTGAATCACTAGACAGCTGTTGTAATAACAATTTCTATCAAACCATTCAAACAGAAATTTCAGCTAAAAGATAAAATTTATTCAAGATTAACTAAAGTTTTAGTAGAATTTTTAACAAGGGAGCGATCCTTATGAATAAAAGAAGTATAACAACCAAACGAAGTCAATGTTGCTTTTTATTTTACAAAACTGCAGATTTTTCTTATTTAAGTTGAATAATCTTTATTAAGAACCAATAAACCGCAATTAGTTTCAGTTGCAAGTTCAATACTGCTATTAAGTATTCCGTTTCATAAATGTTTTAGCCAAAGCCGTAGCCAGAAAAAAATTTTGGGGGGGGTTTGAGTTCCGCGTAACTATCAAACTTTCATTTTAACACAATTGTTAACAGGCTATAATATAATGTTAAAGCATGATTTTTGAAGTTTTAAATATTTAAGTAGGAGCCTACTTATATAATTACAATAATAATTATTATTAGCATTGAAGAAAATAACAAAATTGCTTGCTAACTAAAAAAAAAAAAAAAAAAAAAAAAAAAAAACATACGACTAGGCCTAAATGTCAATGCTAACAATATATAACAATAACATACCTAAAACTGATTATTTTACAACACAATAAATACCACAGTAGCCTTACTATATTACTCGTTATCAGCATATTTTCACTCTTCCTCAGTCTATAATAAATACCTGGGGACAATTTAAACTAAAGATTATGACGAAATAAAATTTTTCCTGACACTGAGACCTGAAATAATATATTTTTTATCTCAGAACTAAATACCTAGTTATTTTCAGATTTTTGGAAAATCGTTAACAGCCGTTTTTGAGATCCGTAAGCATACATACACTGTTACAAATATAAATTACTCGTATCAGATCAGAGTAACTTATAAGTTAGTTGGTTCATAAAAAAATAAACTAAGGTATTTTTATGTCGTTCCATCTCTCCTGTGAATTTACATCGTAGGCCTACTTCAGTGCCAAGCCGCTCATACGGCTTTGACCACAAGAAAAAATTACAAGAAGAAATATTGGCTGGTCTTCGTCATGGCTAGTAATATGAAGGTTAAATCGAGGCTGTTAATGCAGGAGCAGGCATAATTAAAATATATTTTCACTGCTTTTGTTTTGTTTTACCTCCCTAACTAAGCATTCATATCGTCTATGTCAATTAAACAGACGACACAAAGCTTTATGAAGACTAATTCAAAGTTCACTATGTAAAACTATACTGCACCGTACACACGCGATCGGCAGACGTTCTTGATGAGGGAATTGACATGCTAAGGTTATGTCAAATTCCCGCTCATTTGTTGTTCACTCCTCCGTGATCCGTGAACCGCGATTATCCCCATTTTGACACGCGCACAGCTGATTAACTACGACTTCCGTTATGACTTGAACATTGTAATTAATCAAATGAGTATTTTTTACTTTGTTTTTTAAGTTTGTTCCTTGCCATTATTTAATTTTCAAACACAGTGTTTTATATGGAAAAATTCTACATATTTTTATTGGTCTGTTTTTAATTATTTGTGCAAAAATTTCGGGGGGGGGGGGGGGTTTCGACCCCCTGACCCCCCCCCCCCCCGCTGGCTACGGCCTTGGTTTTAGCCCAATGAAGATTGTTAAAAATTTCAGTCAATTTCTCCTCTGAAATCTCACTTTGGAACGAATCACTCTCAAAGACTGCTCTACATAACTAGGTTAAAAAAAAAAAAAAAAAAAAAAAAAAAAAACTAATCTGATCCTCACATCTGATACTTACTTTATATTTAATAAATTAATTAAACATTTATTTTAAATTAATTTGTTTGAAATTGCTTTTAAAATGTTAAAAATGAAAACTGATTAACGAGGTGGATATTTGTTGATATTTTAACTGACCTGTATTAAATGGTCTTTTATAACCAAATCTACTAATATGAAATCTTTTAGGTTTCTCAACTTCTTTGTTTGCGATTGTTGATATAATTTACAATTTGGATGTTATTACAAATAAATCCATACTGGGTGTTAACAAACAACCTGAAAATGTTCTGTGTATTTGTTCTTCAGGTTGAGACAATATAAAAACAGCTCACAAACAGGAGTCTAAAATGCTTCGTTAAGCCTATATCCGCCACGTGGTTTTACCCTTCATAACTTTAATTTTCGTAACGGATGGTTATATCTAGTTCATATTTTGTATGATCCTTTATCATACTAATGTCCCTTTTTAGGTAAAAATTATTTTCTCCAATGTTTTTTTTCAAAATGGCGGACAGTTAAAATTTTTAACTAAAATATCTCAAAACCGAAAAATTTCATTAGAAATAAAAAAATGACAAAAATGTTGACAAATAAACTCATGTAAGTAATGATACCAAGTTTGTAAGGATCAGAAGACAAATAATGGAGTTATTGAGATTTTGTTCATAAAACATTGAATTTCCATTATGATGAAAGCAAATTTAGGTCTTTTTGGAGGAAAAATTACAAATTCATTATGTGCAGTCAGATCCTTATACACTTTGTAGTTAGATAAATTTTTTTGTAAGATCCTTTGTCTCAGAAAAGTTTTCATAAAGTTTACCGGTTTTGAGATATTTGAGATTAAAAGTTTACAATAGCCGCCATTTTAAAAATGCACAAAATTTTTTCCTGGAAATGGCTGATAAAAGTTCATACAAATATGTAATATAATCGTCCATTAAGGAAAAACGTTTTAAGTGTAAAAAAACAAAATGGCGGCTAGTGGCGAAACATTTTAGACCCCTTCTTTTTTGTGTGAATACCCTGGATAAAATAATTTTAAAAAATAATATACATTAAACAAAAATGAAATCCAGGAATATTGTAGTATTCAAAGACATAAAAAATTGTGACTCTTTATATTTCTTTTTAAAAATTAATAATATTTTTATAGGTATACGAGTGTGTTTTAAACAGGTTGTGAAGGACTCCAATCGAATTTAAATATAATAAATGCCTTCTAAACCCCCTTCGAAGATGGTAGCCGGAACCCTTTCGGTATCTTCATGCCTGGTGCGAATAGCTGAGTGCTGGGGCGGTTCACTCAAACTCAACTGAAGACAAGAGAACAAACAGGAACCCTTGTCTCCCTTTGCACGAAGCACCTTTTGGATGTAGATGACAACGGCCGTCCACGCATCTTCACTTCGCTGCATCACTTCCACTATGGCTACGAGCGTGACTTATGTACGTCAACTATGTATGTGAAGTAGACATGAGTACTTTTCATTCTTCGGCAAAATGACTAAACTCGACGAAAGAGTGATGTACATCACCCTCATAAACTTAGTCAGGACTATTTGTTTATTATTAGGACTATTTATTAGGACAGTTTATTTGTTAGGATGGGTACTGGTCACTCTACCTTACCCATCTGTCGAATGTGCTTTCTAAAATAGCCGTCTACCATCAAATAGTGACCCGAAAAGCGTCAATTTCTCTGCGGGAGCGGCTGATCCACTCGCCGAGATCTTAAAATCAATCAAAACGTCTATTGACCTTCTTCTTATTTTTGCTATAAAGAATGCATAGTTTCTCTTCTTGCGACTGCCACTGCTTCTCTGCAGAGTTTTTAAGGTCGAAAGATGTGGTAAACAGGTCGAGGGAAATTATTCGGGTCACGAACATGATTGCCAATCCAGACAAAGTGCGATATGCATAGGCTATCTATCCTGAGTGCAGCTCTGAGCTAGACGGCAGCACTCTTTTTCTGTTATTTTTGACTCCCATGTCACCCGCCTAGACTCCTGCGCCGTGGTGTTTACCGTGACATGAGGAGTTCTATTTTACTCTATCTTGGTCATATGTAGGGGAGAGCGGGGCAAGACGGGGTTGAGGGCAAGACGGGGTTTTACATTTTTTTGCTCCGCCAGATGTCACAGTATAGTAGCAAATATCTAATAGCCTGTTGTCATGTGAATGTCTGATAGTGCTACCAGCCATTTTGAGCAGACCGTTCCGAGAATATGGATTTAAATGTGTTTTTATGATGTGACGATCTAATTTTCTGTCAGTCTTGAACGTAAAAAGAATAGACACCTGTTTTTTCTGGTATCATTGATTATTATTATTGAGTAAGGTACTTTTTAGCGAATTTCCCTATAGGGAATACGCTATTACGGTAGTAGCCATGGTAAGACCTAAGCCCGGGACCACTTTAGTTTTCCATTTTGAGGTCCCCAGAAGCCAAAAACACCATTTGTTCATTTTCATATATATGTATATATATATATATGTGTGTGTGTGTGTGTGTGTGTGTGTGTGTGTCCGTGGTACCGATAACTTTTGAAGGGAACCTCCGTGTGACGGCTCGTGCCGCCAGCACTCCATATAGTAACGATTTCCGAGGCACTGGCCACAGCCGCGGTGTCCGACAGCCTGTTTCCAGAACCTTCTCGAATCGGTCCGCGGAGCGAAAGATATTCCCTACGCACGGTCGCTCTCCCCCTTTTCGCCATCATCTAGTGTCGGGACTACATCGCTGGAACGCCATGATCGGATAAGTAATTTTTCCATAGTTGGGGGTTTCGGTAGGCTAGGGATGAGCGGGGGAATGATAATTAATTAATTAATCTCAAGTACAATTATTATGTAGCCAGTCAATTAAGGCTGTAACTTGTTCTGTAGAGGTAGTCTGGAACCTTAACGCTCATGTCGTTTCACGACATGGGCCATCAGCCATAGGATGGGTTTTGGATTTGTAGATACAGTTCATTATTAGATATTCACCTTCCAATTAATTTAGTATACGTAGATTATAATCATCTCATCAAAATGGCTTGTTCTGGTCTGTGCTTGGCTGCGATCCGTCCCTGGGTAGTACCCACAGTAGGCCTATATCCTTCAGATACGTTTCCTAGGTTCAGTCAGTAAGTCATGTCCAGCAATCTCATTTCACGGCATAAACCTCAATCCTCAACCATTTCCATAGTCACCCTTCAGTTAATCACCAACAACCTAGAGATGACTAGTCAGCCCATTCATGTTGTTGCTCGAGCTCAATAGTCCATCAATTCAGTTTGCCAATAGCTACTCACTGAGCTTTAGTTCAATACCACCGACCCCCACAATCAGCCTTTCCGAATACCCATTATCCATAGGTAACCGACATTTTTACCCGTTTCATATGGTAGCAGAGCTTCTGAGCTAAGCACAGGCTAGGACTACAGCTTCATGAGGTAGGCCTAGGCTAGCCTAACCTCACTTTTCCTTTTTTAGGCTAGGGCAGTAGTTTTCGCTTCGATTCTTTTCAAATTTTTTCTAAGAAAGGCTAAGGTTCTGGGCTACCCTGTTGCAGTAGTTTTTTTGGAAATTTTGTGAAATTAGCTTAAATTTTGGCCTTTATTTTTATTTTCCGAGCGCTCTTATAGCCTCGGTTAGCTTTAAACCTTTTCAAGTTTGTCTTGCTGAGTTATCATCCCCTGCTCTTTCCCTTAAGTTCAGTTAGGCAATAGGGACCCAGGGTTTGCCAGCCAGTGTAGGATTTTGCCTTTGTTTTGTGCCTTTGTTACAGAATAGGCCTAGCCCCTGCGGCTCGGGATTTCCAGCCTTTGCCGCCTGCCAGCTGTCTCTGCTTGAAGAAAGTGCCTTTTTCAGAGTCTTAATTGTGCAGTGTTGAAGTGAATTTTTTTTTTAAAAAAGTGCAGTAAAGGAAAATTAAATATTTTTTGCCAATTAATGTTTTCAAGTTTTAATTCAGATTTTCTTTTGCATTTTGTTGGGATCAGTGACAGGTAAGGGGCAGATCGCTGTGCCCGGGCACAGAATGCTGCTGGCTGAATCCCAAGTAAACTAAATTAAATTAATTTTCAATTTTCTTTATTTTAAAATTACAAAGTCTTTGGTATGAGCGTTAGAGTCAGTGTAGTTTGTAAGAAGTGTTTCTTGTGTATTTAAGCTATATTATACTTAAGGATGTTTGCTTAATAGTTTATATTAATTACCTTTTCCTATGTACTTGGTTATTTAATTACTGAACATTTAATGTAGGGTATTGTGTGGCCTATCCCTGGATGTCTTATCTAGGTTAGGTCTGTGTTATCGGCTGGTCGATTCATCGATCCGGTCGATAGTCGAGCAGTACTCGGGTATCGGTGATTCGGCTTTCCGCACCGATATACCGGCTTGCTTTGACTAACCGCACTTTTCTTTTGAATTTTGCTGGCTTTTGGCAAATCCCTGGCTGTTTTCTCAGTAACATTTCAACCTTGTAGGCTAGTCAACAGCAACAAATTTCAGGTATTAAAATTAAATGGGTTAGGAATAAATTTCTCTTTTTTAGAGGTTTTTCATTTAAGTAGGCCTAGGTTAAACACCATTAGGCTAAGTTTTAATGCTAAATAAATTCCCATGGGCCGTAGGAAACCCCCCCAAGGTCCCATTCTTGTAGATGCCAATATCTGTGCAAATTTTAGGCGACTCATGTGCCAAGAGGTTCTCGGAGTATCTTGGTCGTCAGACCAGAGCTGATATTTCCGTGCAATCCTCATGCTCATGGGGCTTTTCCGGCGCAAAGGTAGGCGAAATCAAGGACCTTTTGAAATCAAACCCTGTCCTTCAGGCCCGCATTCCGTTAGTGCTTATGGTGGGAACCAACGATTTTTTGGGCGGAACTGCACCCTGCGATTTCAAGGCTCAATATTTGTCCTTGATCAAATTAATTCGCAGAAGACATCCTGACATAGTGATTGTTTTCACAACTTTGCCGCTATTTCCTCGCATTTGCAGTGATGCTCGGGCAGTGGATCGATTGGATAAGATGAATAGGTTTTTGCTCACTCTGAGATCTGACATGGTTCGGGTTGTACGCTTAACTGCGGATTTTGCCAACCATGAATTTTTCCATGCGTATTACGGTAGATCTCGCAGGATTGATGGCATTCATTACAATTCTCTAGGCCATGGCAAGCTCTTGTCCATTCTCTCCGACGAGTTAAAGCCTTGAAACCGGGTTTGCGGCTGCCTAACGTCTTTTGGGGTACCCACCATAAGGGAAATAGGAAATTTTTTTTTCCTTCGGCAAAATGACAAAATTGATTTCGCGGTGGAGAGAGCAGGGTCAAAAAAAAAAAAAAAGGCAACAAAATTAGAATTTTTTTTTTACATAATTGGCAGTTAGGGTTTTTAGGTGTTTTTCCCCCCTCGCCCCGGGTCTGCACGGACCCCCGTCAGCTCAATGACATTGTTTTTTCTCGTGCGGTGAATTATTGTGCATTGTTGGGCAAATTGATTATTATTTGCAACTTGTTTGAAATTTTTTTCTCTCTTCTTTTCTGCCATTGGTCAATATCAACCCAAGGGGAAAATTTTTGAGTGAGTTGGGTTTTTTTGGTCTATTGTCGTTGCGCACCCTCTGCGACATGACATCGAGGGTGTACGCGCCTGACAAAATCCCATCGGGAACGTCATGGGCTTACACGCTCTCAGCGACTGACGCTGTCGCGCAGTGCCAAGCCCTGGGCCTCACCCCGTTGGGCACTCTTGCTCAAAACAGAGCCCTGTTGAGCGAGTACTTGGCTACTTTGCAAGTCAATGGTGGCACTGAGCCCTTGCCACCCGGTCACGCTTCCGATTCGGAAATTCCCATTCAGGCGAAACAGAAGGACAACCCCGAAACGAAACAAGAGTCCGTCGGGTCCGAGTCGAACGACCGACCCTCATCGATTTTGGTTACCGAGACCGCCACCCACGCGCCTCCCGCGCATTCCGTCACTCAACCTCAACCACCACCCACCACTGGGCCGATGGCCCAGCCTTTCGCTCCTCAGTGGCTGGAGGCTATTCGAGTCGCTGCCTCAACCTTAGGTCAACAGTTGGCGAGTGCTGTGAGTTCAAAGAGCACATCCTCTGACTCCAGAAAGGTCGTGGCAAACCTGTTGAAGGCCCTGCCGGTTGTTTCTGGTGCTGATGGCGAACAGCTGCTGAAATTTTTGGTCAAGATATTGAAAATTCAGCGCCTGGCCTTAATCGATGAGCACACGCTCCTCGTTGAAGCGCTGCCTCGCACCACCGGGCAACTCGGTGATTTCTGGTCCCGTGCCATCGCCAACAGGCAAAGGTTGGCCGACCTGACTACTGACTTGATGGATTTTTTTGTGCCGACCCAGCTGCGACATACCATGGTGACGCGTCTTATTTATAGGCGTCAGGGAGCCTCCGAGCCCCTACCAGAGTTTGTAGGTTCGGTCCAGGACTACGCAATGTTGTTAATCCAAACGCTACCGACTCGGAGCTTTTGGAGGTCCTGGTCAACGGACTTCACTCTGTGCCTAGGGCGCGGCTCGCCATGATGCCCCCCTGTCGCACTATTCAGGACCTGCTATCTCTCGCGCCTAGGCTGCAGGTGTTTGAGCACCTTGAGTCCACCTCTCAGGCGCAAGAGTCGGCTGTGGCCCCTGCCGCACCATCCTCACAAAATTCCAGGGGCTACGAACGTTCGTATCCGCAGAATCGTCACACCAGTCAGGCCTACCGCAGCGGTTATGGCAGACCAAACAACAATTCTTTTCATCAAGGACGCCACGACCACGGGCAGCAATCGCGCTTTTCCAACCAACCCTACCGAGGGCAACAGTCGCACACTCGCGAGGGGCAGTACCGTTCGTATGTCCCGCAGAATTCCGGGCAGCAGCGTGATCGCGCGCAACGTCAGTCAGGTCCCATCAATTCCGACCGCAACGAACGAGGCAACCCAACAAACGGGAACGGAGGGCGATGTTAGGCGGTCGCGCTCCTCCGCAATGTCAAGCCGCCGCGGAACCCCTAAGGTTGACCCAATCAAAAACCAAACAACACCCTGTCTCCAGTAAGGCCCCATCCGTGCCCAAGATGGACCTTTGTCACATAATCACGAATTTTGGTGGTATTGAGCTTCAGGCCCTAGTCGACACAGGCGCGTCTTTCTGTTTGATTTCCCTGAATGTGTTCAACAGGCTTCGCAAGGACACCACTTGCGTAAAGTCTGTGGGCCCAACCAATGAAAAAGCCATTTCCGCTTCCGGCGACATCTTTGCTTTTCAGTCTCAGGCAACCATCCATTTCAAGATAGGGCATCTTTCATGGAACTTTTCCTTCCAAGTTTCAGAAAATTTACCGGTAGAAGTTATTATAGGCTCTGATTTTCTCACTAAGGCCCGTGCCATCATCAATATGGCAGATCACACCCTCACTTTTCCGTATGGCACCCCAAAGGTTTTTGCCTTGATACCTTCAGACACCGACAGTGAGTCAGCCCCTGTCAGTATGGGCCAAAATCTTAGTCCAGAGCAGCGATCCAAGGTCGAGGTTTTGGTCAGGGAATTTCCAGACACTATCACTAAGGCCTTGGGCCGAACCAATGTGGTGCAATACCATATCCGAGTAAATTCCACCAAAATTGTCAGAAATAAACCATATCAGTATGCACCCCCAAAACTTCTTCAAATGAGACAGCACATCGAGGAACTTCTTCGGAAGGGAGTTATTAGGCCATCAAATTCGCAGTACGCCTCTGCAGCTTTTCTGGTCCCCAAGAAGGGTGGCAAGACTCGCATGGTTGTAGATTATAGAAGTCTCAATTCCATCCTTGAGCTAGATGCCACCCCCATGCCAACCATCGAATCAGCCTTTCAGCACCTGGGACAAGCCCGCTGGTTCACTCTTCTTGACCTTAACTCGGCCTACAACCAGATTCCCCTTGCCGAAGAATCAAAGCACTATACCTCATTTGTTGTTCCTTGGGCTCAGTATGAGTTTAATTATCTCCCTTTTGGACTAGCTTCCGGAAGTATGGTCTTAACATCTCTCATAGACAAGATTTTTGGAGATATAAAATTCCAGTACATCTATAATTTCTTTGATGACTTGTGCGTCTACAGCAACGGTTCCTTTGATGACCATTTGGCCAAAGTCAGGACCGTCCTTCAAAGACTGCACAAGGCTGGACTCACTGTCAACCCCGAGAAAATCACCATAGCTTCAAACCATATCCAGTTCCTCGGTCACATATTTTCAAACAGCTCCATTTCTATTCATCCGGATAGGACCGAACCCATTGATAACTTCCCGGAGCCCAAGAATGTCAAACAGCTTTCTCGATTCTTGGGCATGACAGCCTTCTATGCTCGATTCATCAAGGGCTATGCAGCGATAGCCCAGCCTCTGAACATGCTCAAGAAAAAGGGTGTCGACTTTGTATTTGGGCCGGAACAGCGGAAGGCTTTTGAAAACTTAAAGAAGGCATTGGTCTCGTCCCCCATTTTACGTATGCCCGATTTTAGTAGGCCCTTCATCGTGCATACTGATGCCTCAGGGACAGCAATAGGGGCAATTTTGTACCAGGAGTACGACAGTCACCTTTTCCCGGTTTCTTATGCATCCCGTGCTCTCAACAAACATGAGTTGAACTACTCCACATTGCAATTGGAGTGTTTAGCTATAGTTTTCGCATTGCAAAAATATCAACAGTATTTGGAGCACAGGGAATTTCATCTCCATACAGATTGTTCAGCCCTCACCTGGTTATTAAATCACCCTCGTCAGGTAGGCAAAATAGCCAGGTGGATTTCATTCATTAATTCCTTCAAGTTCCAAATTCATCATATCAAGGGCAAAGACAACGTGGTGGCTGACTGTCTCTCTAGGCTTTTTGAGGGCTCCGAGCCTACTGAGGCCCCCAAACCCGATCCCTCTCCCACGATGGCGCTCCTGGGCTTGCCGGAATTGTTCAAAGACATAAGCAAACATCAGGTAGAGGACCCTTCCCTAGCAAAAATTATCCGTTCCACCAGTAAGCCCGAGGGTTATTCTGTCCAAGATGGTGTACTCATGTATCGACAACCCAACCAGACCAAACCAAGGGTTGTCGTGCCCCCTAAGTTAATGGATCTATTATTCAAATATTATCACGAGTCACCCACTTCCGCTCACCTTGGCATTCGCAAAACCCTAGCCCGTGTTGAGGCTTATTTCTGGGCCAAGGATCTTCGGCAGGAAATCACCCAGAGAGTAAAAGCTTGCGTCAAGTGCCAACGCTGCAAGCAAGCTCCCAACTCCAACTTAGGGCAGCTCTCATCTGAAGTGGTCACCAAACCTTGGGAGAAAATTTTCATTGACCACATCGGTCCTTTACCCCGCTCTACCAAGGGCAACAAATACATCCTCACCATAGTTGACTCCTTTTCAAAGTTTTGTATTTTCATACCCACCAGAAACACTCAAGCCCAAACAACAGCCAATCTTCTATTGAATAATGTTTTTTCTATTTTCGGTCCACCAAAGTACTTAGTTTCTGATAACGTTTCCGGCTTCCGTTCTAGAATTATTCAACAGCTGTGTCTGGATTTGGGCATTCAACACATTTTCACTAGCCCATAATACCCAAACCCCTCCCATGCTGAGAGAGTAAATAAACAAATTAAGGTGGCCATCCGTATTTTCCATAGTAAGCACCAACAGTTTTGGGATCAGCACCTTCACTAGTTTCAAATAGCTCTCAATTCCGCAGCCCACGAGAGTACCCTCAATTCACCATCCCGCCTTTTCCTGGGTAGAACTCTTCACCATCCTTTAGAACTCCATTGGAATCTTGATACCTTGGTCGACCAGAATGGCCCATCACCCTCCCTTCAGGAGGAGTGGGAACAAGCCATCGAGAATCTTCGAAAGGCGCGTGCCAAAAGGGAAAGGATATATAATAGGGATAGGACCCCCGCCACTTTCAAGCCCGGAGATTGGGTAATGTATAAATTGCACCCCCTGAGCAAGAAAGTTGACCATGTCAATCAAAAGTTGTTGCCCCTTTGGTCCAAGCCTTGTGTAATAGAGACCTTTGTCTCGCCTGTGACTGTCCGATTACTCGACCCCACCAATGGAAAATTCATACGACAGGCCCACGTTTCTCAGTTGAAGAGGTTTTTCAACCCTTCCAGGTAAAAAGTAAGATTCATCAAACTTTTCTTACCCAGACCGACGATCGTCTGCCAAGCCAGCCAGAACCTAGTGATAGTAGTTGTAAGCTTTTCTTCCTTCTTCTTCTTCTCTTTCTAGCCCCTCCCAGTTGAGGGTGAGTCTAAGGCATCGCCTTCCTTTGCGATGGGTATGCCTACACCTTACCCCAGCTGTGGAGTGGGTTTTCCCCTCTCCTCTTCTGCCAGCGGCATAGACGGATTTTTCCCCGAGGCTGTTTTAATATTTAAATTAATTTCTTTTGTTTATAAATTATCTTCGCCCTTGGATTGAACCTTTTTTTTATTTATTTTTTTTTCTCCATCCCAGAGCGAGGGGCCTCGGATGACTTCCGTTCTTGTCGATTGATTGTAGTTGTGTACAGGCTACAATCCATCGAATGCCAACTGGTACCTAGTCACAATTCTGCTTTACTTTCCTATCTTCACCTTTCTTCTGTTCTCTCGACGGCCGTCACTTAGGGAAATTCTAGTCACTAGCAGTAGGGCTTAATTAGGTAGACCTTCGTAGATTTAGTTAGTCTTAGTAGGTATTATGTGGTAAGAAAGGGAATAAGTAAGTAAGGAGATAAAGGTATATACTTAGGGTATCAATTATTGGGAAAATGCCTTGTTATCAAACAATGGGATTTTCAGAACAATAAAGTTTGTGTTTAGAATGTTGAAGTTGGGAGAATGTATGTTTAGGCGAAGGGGAAACACCGCGTCGCCGTGAATTGTGTCCGTTTGTTTTGCTTGTATTCGGCATTCGTGTTTGCCTTTTTGCGTTTCCGCTTTCAAGGAAATTTTCGTTATCCTAGAACCCATCCTACCCTCAAACCGCAAAATCATCAAATGTCTCATGGAACCAAACGAAAACCACCCACACTGGAGATCCTGCCCAACTCAACGTGGTGCTACGCGCAGCATTTCCACAGTTATCGGCCCCGGTTGGCTCTTGCTTGCGATTCCCAGATTTAAATGGCATTGACATTCCCGAACATTTCCTCATTGGATTTTTTTTTCCTACTCCACAGTCACCACCTGACCCCACCGAGTCAGGATTGCCGCACTCGATCACCCCTTCTGGGTTTCAATTGAACCGTACCTTTACCGCGAATTTGTAATCTGCACAATCATCCATAGACCAAAGATAAAAAAAGTAAAAAAAAAAAATAATAAAAAAACATATGGAAGCAATATTTTAACCAAAGAAATGTATGAAAAGGCTATGAAATGTATAAAAAAAGCCAAGATGGTGATGGACTCGATCCCAGCAACTGAAGGACCAGTGCTGTTGACACCTTCCACACATATCGACACCGTTGTGAAGAGGCACTGAGGACATGGGGCTTCAAGGATCGTCACCAGCCTTCCCAACCTGAGTCTGGAAGTCCTCAGCGCGGTAGCGGCCGACCACCTGCCAGGCACGCCCATAACCACCGGGCCCTTTCTGCCATCTACCTGCCTGCACTTGCTGCGTGTGGTCCTGATTCCTCCACTGCCCGGACCGGCATCCAACATCAACATCGGCCTCCCCACAATGGGGCACCTTGTCATTGGCTTATCAACACTTAGCTCCGGCAAGAAAGTGCAACAAGTATGGGAAGAAATACAGGTCCATAAGTACAAGCATGAGAAAGTTAAAAAAAAAAAGGACAAGGATGTGCGTGCAGATTATCGCCATTTCCATTCACTCGCCTTTGCAGATTTCCGGCATTTCAATCCACTCGCCTTTGTAGATTATCGGCAATCCTGGAAGCCTCTTCCAACCCCGGTCCCTACCTCTTTTAAGGGGGGGAGGAGTCCGGGCAATGTCAATGTCCAATTCCGCAACATTCAAAGGAGTTCGTCTCCATCTTTTTCGCTTCGAACGAGTTGGCACCACAGGGATCCCAGCGTGGATCACCACCCATCACCGAACGCGGGTTCCCGAGGGTCTCTCCCAAACACGTTCTAGGGCTCCGCCGCCCTTCGACCCCGTGATCCACCGCCCGGTGATGAGTTGGCGCGTCCCATCTTTTTCAAATCAAACCAAAGCAAGGATTCTAGGGAATCACACCTCCCGCACCTCCACCATTCCTGCCTTCACCCCACAAGTCGCGGTGCAAATTCTTTCCGAGAAGGGAGTTTGGCTGTGACGGCTCGTGCCGCCAGCACTCCATATAGTAACGATTTCCGAGGCACTGGCCACAGCCGCGGTGTCAGACAGCCTGTTTCCAGAACCTTCTCGAATCGGTCCGCGGAGCGAAAGATATTCCCTACGCACGGTCGCTCTCCCCCTTTTCGCCATCATCTAGTGTCGGGACTACATCGCTGGAACGCCATGATCGGATAAGTAATTTTTCCATAGTTGGGGGTTTCGGTAGGCTAGGGATGAGCGGGGGAATGATAATTAATTAATTAATCTCAAGTACAATTATTATGTAGCCAGTCAATTAAGGCTGTAACTTGTTCTGTAGAGGTAGTCTGGAACCTTAACGCTCATGTCGTTTCACGACATGGGCCATCAGCCATAGGATGGGTTTTGGATTTGTAGATACAGTTCATTATTAGATATTCACCTTCCAATTAATTTAGTATACGTAGATTATAATCATCTCATCAAAATGGCTTGTTCTGGTCTGTGCTTGGCTGCGATCCGTCCCTGGGTAGTACCCACAGTAGGCCTATATCCTTCAGATACGTTTCCTAGGTTCAGTCAGTAAGTCATGTCCAGCAATCTCATTTCACGGCATAAACCTCAATCCTCAACCATTTCCATAGTCACCCTTCAGTTAATCACCAACAACCTAGAGATGACTAGTCAGCCCATTCATGTTGTTGCTCGAGCTCAATAGTCCATCAATTCAGTTTGCCAATAGCTACTCACTGAGCTTTAGTTCAATACCACCGACCCCCACAATCAGCCTTTCCGAATACCCATTATCCATAGGTAACCGACATTTTTACCCGTTTCATCCGATTTTTATGAAATTTGGTATGAAGGTGTAAGACCAGGTCTATTTTCATGAGTTCGAGAACCAGCATGTCGGGTTATGAAAACGGGGTTTTATGGGGTTTCAAAGGGATCAAAAATGGGTTTTTGGCATTTTTTGACCTAAATTTTCAAAATTCATCAATTTTAACTAAAATCATTTAAAAGAGCTTAAAAAAAACAAACAATTTAGTATTTTAAATTTTTAAAATAGCTCAACTGATTATAGAGAAAATTCAAATCAAGTTTCCCATGTTATTCTTATGGGTAAATCTTTAAAAAGTTATATATCGCTTATTTATCAACTAATCTTAATAAAAATTTTTATGAATCTTCACTAGGTGGTGAGTAATTCAGATTTGATCAAAAACCCCCATGGCAGCAAACCTACAAGCTAAATCCCATGGTATTCTCATGGAAAAAATTTTATAATGGGAGCAAGAGAGATGGAGATAGTAAGATGTCTGTTCCTAATCAGCTGATCAGCTGTCTCCTGCATATTTGTCAAATTTGAAATGTTTATGAAACAAATCATTCCTTTTGCATGGAAGCAGCTTTGGATTATGCACTTTTATTACTGTTAAAAAAGTAATTTATTGCAATATAAATATGAATATATAATTATTAAATAAAAATAATTTACTCAGAAATATAATGCAATTAAATATATTTCCTTGTAAAGATTATTAATTATATAAGATAGCCACAAAATTCTTTGATGTTGAAACAATAATTCTTTGGTTGGAAATTCGCTGAGTACGCAGGTCTGCTGCGAAGGGGGTATTTAGGAATACATCAATGCATACTATAACCTAGAGGAATATATCCTTGTAGTATTAAATCAATCTAACCTAAAACTTGTCCTTGGGGGCAAGACGGGGTATTAGGAAAGAGGGCAAAATGCGGTGTACAATTTAAATGGTGTTCATTTTAAATGTTATCGACTTTGGTATTTGGTATAAAAATTATTTATTTAACAATAGGCCTATTGCCAAAAAGGTTAAATTAGCAATACTATTATTTGTATTTAGTTTTTCGAGTAAGCTCAGGGTTAATCTTTGGTTAAGCTTATCAATAATTTTGTTTGATTAATTTTTTAAGGTAAATATACCATTATTTAGTGTTGAGACAGTGCCTATTTATAGGTATAAACAATAAATATTTTTAAAAGGTGAATCAGTTCTCATTTAGCAACTAAACTCTTTTCCTTTTTATAGTATTGAGCTATAGTATACGATCTTGCCCTCACTATAGGGTAAGATGGGGTACTTGGTAAAACTTTAGAAAAAAAAATTTTATTAGTGTTAATACTTTTTATTTTCTCGTTCAATTTTTTTTACTGACTCTATAGATACTGCAGTTTTAATTGAAATATGTAGTATGTTTATTGAGGTTTTCATAACGCAACAAAAAAATATTAAGTGTTTAAGTACCCCGTCTTGCCCCACCTTCCCCTATTCCCCATCAGCGTGCTGAGCGACCCAAGAACTCTTGCTGGTTTTTCACAGACCATCTGGATATACTTCTATTACCGAAGGTAGTCAAGCACAACTCCTAGATACTTTGCAGCAGTCTTCGTCTGAACCTCGACACACATGATTGTAATGGATTATTGTTGGAATCCTCTGTCAGGTGACCTTTACGATTAAGTTCTTCACAACCACCAGCTCCAGTTCATGACACCTCATCTATCCGTTGACCCAGATAATCATTTGATACAATGGAAGCTCGGTCAAGTTTAGTCCTAGCCATGATGGTTGCAGTTTAAAATTCTTCGTAACCTACTAAGACACGTTTTGTGGTATCTTGAATTAGAGAAACCCGTCATACGAGGAATTCCATAAGTCAGTGCCAGTCCTTCGTTGACCACTTTTGTTATTATGTTTTTTTTCAGTTTCATACAACAGCTGACGATCCATCAAGTAATAAAATACCTCAAATAGGAGATAGTCGGGCAACCTTATGCATCTTTGTAATACCTCAAGTATTTGTAATATTTAATATTGTAATAAATACCTTTGTAATATTTCATCTTGATAGGTGAGTTAGCCTCCGGATTACTGTTAATTACTTAAAGTGGTCCACAGGACCACCTGCATACCTGCATTACGTAATTCTTTTCTTGCAATGGGGTAACTATAGTTTCAACTCCATGAAGTCATCTCTAGGCCATACAAGGATAATAATACATGTTAAAATTATCACTTCATTTGAAGGTAGTTGAGATTATTAAAATTCTTTACACACGACACATTACACTGTACACACGATACGGACATAGAGAACATTTATTTAAAAAACATAAAAACGCTGTGAGACGGAGAATCGACACGTGCCTGGCGGTAGATTGGTCTAGAACTAGAATCAGATCGGTAGATGCCACCAAGTATGTGTCGTTTCCCCATCTCACAGTGCTTTTTATGTTTTTTTAAATGTTCTCTATTTCCGTATCGTGTGTGTCGTGTAATGTGTCGTGTGTAAAGAATTTAATAAACACACGCTTTTCAAATGAATTGATAATTTTAACATGTATTATTATCCTTGTACGATCTGAAAATGACTTCATGAAGTTGTAATTATAGTTGCCACACCCCAACGAAAGGATTACTTAATGCAGGTATCTTGAAGTACCTCAAGTATATCCAGCCAATGAGCAGGTTTTAACGCATTCTTGACGTACAACGAGACCCGCAGCACGATCTATACCGGCTTCATGTCAGGCTGTATTGGCGTATCGGACAGCACCTATAACTTCACTTATTGCATTCAAGGTCAAGTGTTTACGAAAATGGTGCTGCCAGCGAGACAGATCTCTGGTGTTTTCCATGGGCATCTGCAACCTGGGTTTCAGCAACATCTCATAGATTTTCTCTGTGGTGTCAGCTACCACCGGATGTCATGGAGCTTATATAGACTCTTGTACCTGATGTCCGGGTTACCTTTCCCTTGCTGATCTTCACCAGTGTGGCTTTCTTCCAGGTAGACGGAAACACATCCACCCCCCAAGCATGGGCTGAACATGCTCGTCACCAGGTTCGTATGAGTTCTTGCCACGGTTTTCAGAACCTGAGCCACTACTTGTATAATTTTTTAAGGAAGGTACTCTATAACCATATTATCAACTAATTAAAACGAAACAAAATAAGGAGAACCATTGGAGTATTTTTTTAAAGTCATTAGTTGAAAGAGATAATAGGCTAAATTTTAAGCGTTGCACTTGAAGTTCACGCGTAAAATTTGAAATCTATAATTCATTCTCTAATATAACAAATTGTGTATTTTTAATACGACTTATAACTTTTTATGTTTATTTTCATCAATTTATTATTTAATAGTCCAAAAAACGCTGGCAACACAAAATTTTTTTAACCACCGAAACGTGAAAGACCAAGTGACAGCCTTGGTTAAAAAACCAAAGTTTAGGCAAATTAAAAACACATAAAAAATTATTCAATACAAAAAACAAATTATTAAATTATATTATTTTATTTAATTTACTTAAAAAAACTTTAACTACACATAATAAATAATTACTGAGTCAAGTATTGATACAGATATTTAAGACAAATAAATACGTTTTGACAATATAGGCCTAACTAATAGTTTGACTGAAGAAGATTTTTAACTCTATTGATTCTGAGTTACCTTATCCTTTAGTTTCAAAATGTTTAAATTAAGTTTGTCTTTCATCCCTTGTTACCAAAGGTGATGTAAACTTGGTGTTCATCTGCCAATATAAGTTTACCTTATTTCTATAAAATAAAAGTTAGAAAGTATTTTGAGTCTTACGAAGTTTACGTATTAGTTACTTCAATTTTTTTGATTGACGCTAAATGAAAAAAAATATTAGTTTTATACAAAACAACCATGGTAGTTAAAATTATGATAATTTAAAGACGGTCAATTTAACGAAAATACTGTTGCGACACAAAAATATAATATAACATGTGTACCAAAACTTATCGTTTTAATATACAAGTAAAACCCATAATTGAATATAAAAAAATTATTTAATAAAGTATAATTCTTTAAGTTACAACTTTGAAATTCATTATTGAATTAGTGGACGAACAGAGTGATTGAAAAGTCCAAGACTATTTTATTTTGTTATTCTTTATAAACTACTAATGTAAAAAAAAAAAAAAATTAAACCGGAAGTTATTTAAGACCATTTATGATTAATATTTAGGGATTAATATTAACGATGCTGGAGGTAATAAAATAAATAATTACAATCATTTTATGCTCCTCAACATCATTAAATTAGTAAAAAGGGGTTCAAACATTGTATACTAATGGCATTCAGCGCATTGCATAATACCAAATTTTTTAGTCTTTGCATATTATCAATCTACCAAACCAAAAGATAAGTTGATATTCAAATAAAACATCTTATGTAACATAAATAAAAATACCTTTAGGTAGCAAAAATAAATTAGTGACTGTTCAAAGTGTATGTATATGATTAATAGCAATATCTTCATTTTTTATGCACACTAAATATAGCTTAATTTTATTACAATTTATTCATTCATGAAATGTGAATATTGTCATAAAAACTTTATTAGTACCTAATAAAACAATTTTCAATTCAATGACGATTTTTCTACTTTATATTGCAAAAACATAAGTAAAATAACATTTTTGACCATGCTTTTAATGTTTATAAGGGCAAAGTTTACCTTTATCAATTATTTATTTGAATTGAGTCAAGGTTATTAAATTTAAATGAAACTGCGATAAAGTGTTAAGTAACTAGAATATTTCAAAATATATTTATTTCCACAAACGTTTCATGAAATGTTTTGAATGCATTGAGCTGAAACTCACATTATAAATTGGTTCATGGCATAGGGATTTCAAACATTTTGAATTCTGAGAAACTCTTGAACAAGTTTGGTATGTTATATTTTTACAGACATACACAAAAAAGAAAAAGAAAGAAGCAGAACAAAGAATATCTATTCCTCAAAATGCTTTACAATAACACAATATTATACAATGATAAATCCCCCTTTTAACACTGTGTATTACCAATAAAACTTTAATTTTCCCCTTTATTTGTGTTTAAAGTAACACAATAATGAGAAATCTAGAGCCTCAAAAGGCAAATCCCGTACTGAGGTTCCAACACCACATTAAAACTAATACTCGCAAATAAGCAGAGAGCAAACCGTAGCCCATTAATGGCACCACCAAGAGCACGAGCAATTACAAATTAGTAGGCTGAAGAACTATGTGGCTACGAATCAGATCAAACTTGAAGGAGAGTTACCAATGAGCGTCGTCGGATTACAGGCACTATCAACCAAGGTGTCTACATCACTAAATACACGATTACCAACCAATTCGTGTGAAACGGGCCTATGGTGAATTGAAGTCAAAAACAGGAGAGTGGCGTCGGCGGCGGAATAATTCTTGGAATCTGGTGTGAGGTGATGGGACTGTGATGTAAATTTTAGACAGCAATTCTGGACTCCAAATGTGTCTTTTAAGAGCTTGACTAGGAACACAACACCAGCGACAGATCTTCTGACCTCAGTGGGGGAATCCGTAGGTCATTTGAAATCTCTCGAAATTCGTAGCCGCACCTTAGACCAACAAGACTAACAAACCTGCGTTGAAGGGCTTCCAACCTGTCCTTGGCACATTGAGTGAATGGAGACCAAATGGGGGTTGCATGGTCAAGAAGCTGTCTAACCAAACTGCAATAGAGAGTTCGAGGGGCAATAGTATTGTTCATACCTCGTGTAGATCTGATGATGATGAACCCTAGGTTCTGGTTAGCCTTCTTACATATCATGTCCAAATGAGCAAGAAAGGACATTAACCTTAAAATATCATACGCTGGACAATAGCACTCCTAAATCTTTGACCACGCAAATCTAAATCTAAATCGCAAATCTAAATCTTTGATCCACTCTGGGAACACAATCGTCCGTGATGAAGTAGTCAAAGGATTCCAGGTGTTTCCTCCTCCAAAAGCTTATTACAGAGAACTTCTTAGGGTTAGTAGACATATTATTCCTGCGGCTCCAGAGTGAAATCTCATCAAGGATTAGCTGGAGGCTTTTGGAATTTTCAGGACTACAGATTTCGACAAAAAGCTTCACATCATCAAACATTCGTGTCTCAACATTAATGTAGTGTCCACAAGTTGCTGATCGTTGATGAACAATGTAAACACGCAATTGCCTAAAAATTGAGCCTTGCAGGACTCCAGATGGTTGGATAAGTTAAGTAAGTCAAAGGCTTAATCAGCAGTTCATGGCAATATCTAAGCACCAAAGGTGGAATGTCGTCTATGCCAGCCTCTTTAGTTTTATCAAGGTTTTATAGCTCCGCTCTGACCTCCTGAGGAGACAGATGAATGAGTTCAGATGACTAGCATTGTCAATATTCAAGGCAGGTGCAACTAAACAAATGGAGAAGTTTGCGATGAAGTAAGAAGCAAATAGCTCACTCTTCTCTTTGGCGTTACCTGCAGCCTGAGAATCAAGGAAAAAGCAATATGTGTCATAGGCATATAACCACTGATAACATAGAAAATCCTTAGTACATATATTTAAAAGACAAACATATATTTAATTGGAAGACATATATTTAATTACTTTTAATTGGTTGTAGCTCCCTAACCATGAGGTTAAGGTAAAAATGTCACCGAATAAAAGAGTCTCAAAAAAACGTGTTAAATAAAAAAATAACAGAAAAATTTTGGGTTCGTGTTTTAAATTTTTGAGTTTTCCCCAAAACCCCATTATTGTGGTTGGGGTTTTTTCAATTATTTGCACCCGATAAAAATTTAATGGGGGGGGGGGTGGGGGCTTTTGGGACACACGGTATTTATTTTTTTCTGGACTTAATAACATTCTATTCTTGCTGAATTACCATTGAATGGCGTTTAAATCCGAGTACAGTACATTGCTTCTTCTATGCTTCTATGCCTCTATCGCTTCTTCGTTTCTCCTATGGGGAGTAGCCTCACAACCTTCTTTGACATAGCAAAGGAGACAAACTCGAACTTACCATTTTTTAAAGTGCTATCAGTAATGTTGACCAAAATAGTAAACAGTACTATTAAATTGACATTAAAAAATAATTTGATCCCATTTAAAAATACACATTCTTAGACAAATGAATTTTATGTTCTCCATTTTATAAAAGAAGCCTCATGACATTAGTTATCAAGTCATCTCGTATTTATTTATTTTGCTTAAATGTGTTACCAAATACATAGTTCTACAATATTTTTAGATATGATCATATATTATTCATACAAAGGATTCATATAATCTTGTATAGTGTTTTTCAAAGGTTGTAAAATAGAATTTCAGGTCAAATTTATACTTAAATATCAATCCACAAATCTAATAATTTGAACTGAAATTACACTGCGATAAATATTAAAATAGTCAATACTGAAAATTGAGGAACTCAGAAATATATTAACCCTTCCAACGAATTAGGCTACAAATGTAGCCTACATTTCAGTAACTCAAGGGATTGTTAATGTGATGAGTTGAATTATAAACTTTCTTAAATTCCTCAATATTGAAAGTTCTTATTAATGTTATACGATTTACTGCCTTCAAGCTTTATATATATATATATATATATATATATATATATATATATATATATATATATATATATATATATATATATATATATATATATATATATATATTAATAATTTATAAAAGTGACCTTTCCTGTTCATTCTTTAATCTTTAACGTTACAAGCCTACTTTAGCCTTAAAAGTCAAATCTGTAACAAATCAGTTGCATTTGCTTGATATAGTAATAGATCAAGAATATTTAATATTCAAATCACTAACAATATTACTCCAATTACATATCGGGTATATTACCTGATCAAGCTAATACAACAGATTTTTAAATCTGAGGTAATATTTAAATATGTATAACAGATATTCAAATCACTAATAATATGACTCCAATCCGTTATACATATTTAAATATTACCTTAGCTTTAAAATGTGTAACGTATTATGATTTCAGTCTTCATGCATTTTAAAACGTACTGTAAGAATAATAGGGATACGTTGGATGTGATGATGATAAGTTGAAGGTGTTTTCATAAACTGTCAAGTGGATTGTTTTCATCGTGGGTTTATATGTGAAAAACGAGGCAGAATTTCTGTAAGTCTCATAAACTAACTGAAGCGTAGAAGACAGAAGCAGCACAAGATGCCAAAATTACTTGTGTCAAAGAGATAACTTCCACATGTACCTAAAGTTTACGGTATCTTACTCTAAAGAGTTTACGTTTCACACATCAACTACTAATATCCATTAACATAAAATTTCCCGCCTCGGATTTATTATTAAAAAAATTATTGCTCTTAAAATATCTTTGGAAAGACGTGTTTGTCATGATTATAATAAGGCTTATGCTGAGAATTGTCTATAAAAATACTCTTTAGCCTTCAACACAAAGTACCCGTGACTATAGATTCTATGTAAATCCAATTAATATTTGAATACCAACGTAGAAATAAATATTACTTATCATCATTAGATCAAGCTAAAAAACTAAACAATCTAGTACTTTGAATTATTTCTCAAGGTCAAGTGATTGCGGAGAAAATTAAATTTTTCGTTTAGCGGTAAACGCAGTACGTTGTTAAACTTCACAGACGAGATTAGGGTTAAACTCGCGCTGCTCAGCTGGTAGCTATCCGATTGAGCCATCAAGACATTAATGTTTTGAGGCTTTTAACACCTTTTTATATTCTTGGGAGAAAGTATTTTGTGTCGATTATCTGATACAGTTTATTTTTTTATAATGTCAATTATAATAAAAACATTGTAAGGTGGTACAATGATATACCATTTACTTTTCTTGTCAAAGCTTAAACTGTATGCAAAATAGTGCTTGTGAAGCTAGTTGAAGCGATAATAACTAGTTCATTCGATAAAACTAAATCATTTCTCAGAAAATTGCGTTTCTGCAACCTTGAGATAACACAAGGAACTCTTTAACGGTCGATAACACAATCTACAAAGTGTAACCATCTATAACTTGAAATATCCAAGTTGTACTCTTCGTTGGAGCGTTCCACTTTTCATAAAATGAAGACAATTAAATATAATTCAATAGAAAGTCGTATTACTAATAATATTTATGTATATAAAAATTGTAACAACGTCCCCATTTATGCAAGGTTTGTTCTGTCCATGGAGAAAGGGGTGCACATAATAATATATTTGGGCGATTGGTTATCCGCAGACTGAGAATGGTTCCCTTGAGTTGAAGAAAAATTCTATTTATTGAGGGCACCCCCTTGTGCTGAAGGAATCCCAGTGCTCACAAGGAATCCAGACTCTGCAGTGCTAGAATAAGCCCGTCAAGTTCACCAATACCAAGAATATATTATAACTAATAAAATAAACTGTTGGTAGATACCGTTAACTTCTTTTCATCATATAAATGTTAATTTACCTAATATTAATACCCTTTATATTAATTTATTTTTTTCATAATAATCCTAAAACTCTATTTCAATAACAATAAATATTGCCAAAAATTCAGTGATATCTAATTTTAATTACAAGAAATTTATTGCCAGAACCATTTATAAACCTTAAATACATGAACATAATACATTCACAAACCTTAAATTATTGTAATGTGGGAGGCCCTAAAAACTAAGTCAAGTTCATTCATAGCATATAAATTAATCTTGAAGCTTCAGGACAAAATAATGTCCTTCGAATGTTCATAGAACTGTCGTACGGGTGAGAAAATAAAAGTTTTGCACTCATCAAAGAAGACACCACACATGTAAGTCGGTCCCACCGAGGACCACAACACCGGTAAGGGAGCGAAGTTCCAGCAAGCGGAGTGTTGAACACAGTGTACAGCTAAAGTCCAGTGACTTACAGAGACGACTCTCCAGATAGCTGCATAAACCTTTAACAGCATTCGACCTTCAATAATCTATTTCTAGATAAAGCTACCACCAAATAAATAAATCACTTTGCCCTAGTATTTTTATCAACGATTTACATTGTTTGACAACAATGCGACCTGCTGGTGGCGACCTCTACACTATCTGTTTAAATACCGACAAAGAAAAACTACTTTCCTGTCCCAGGACAACTTTAAAACTGGTTTATACTAATTACGAAGTTGACATTGGGTACAGCAAACGAAGTTGTCATAATATGTGGTAAGTCTTTTGGCAGTCCACTATGACAATTTCTTTTCCTTCATAATCCATTCATGTTCAAGACAGTGGGGTTGAGGAATGCAGCGAACATGTAAACCCCTAGCTGGAACATGAGTGGACAGTCTGTTGTTTGGCCGTTTAGAGGGCAGAGCAGACCGTTGTCACAGTACACGGGGGTTGGTCCTCTGAATGGTCAAACGACCGTCTGATGTCCCTTATCTTACCCTTTCTCTTCCTTCAATGTCCCATCCTTCCGGTGGCTCGGGCAAAATGCCCAAGAGGCAGACGTGCTTAACGGTTCGGCCGGGGCTCCTTATCCACCAATAACAACAACAACAACTACTACTTTCCTAATGCGAACTAGAGGCTTAGTATAGTCTATTTTACTTCACTAGAGAGCGATAAAGACCTAGTGCTTAAGGCTCATTTAGTTAAATAGAATAGAGAAGTAATGTTACTATTACTGTAAATATTTACATTGAATGGCACAGGTAAAATTTTTATTTAAAATAATCGTTTTAATTTATTTTTCATAATCAAAAAGTTATTTGGATTTTGATAAAAATGTATCAATTACTTTTTATCAATTACACATCCACAATATTTTGGTGGTAAAATTAGTTACGATTGTTTATAAAAAAATATGTTAAAGTGAAAACTTAGGGGTTTTGTGCTTTTTGGATCTTAAAACTCTTAAAAGACAGATATGTAAAGTTTATACTTAACAAATATGACTAATATTTCACAAAACACACGATTTATTAGAATTCCCAAACGCAAGTGCGGTCTCAGGCTTCGTGGTCCATAAACTGGCAATCGTTTTTGTATTTTCTTTTTGATTCAGTGGTTTCATGTAAATTTATGCAATTCAGTTAAACCAAATACATCATTATGTTTATCCTTCACAAGTTTTGGTTAAATGTTTTTAATATAACTTGAGAATAATACTTATTGGAAAAGATCGTATTACACGATTTTTTACCTTCTGTTACATTCCAATAATACTTCGGTAAAACATATTTTAAACATTTCATTATTGGATTATAATACATTGGAAAATAGTCGTATTATACGTGCATATATTTTGAATATGTCCTCTGTATATAAACAATATCTTATATAAACAATATTTTTTCAAGCTGAAGGAATATATTTTTAAGGTACATATATTATTTAAGAAAGGTACTATGTTTGGTAAATCTGTGTTTTAAACTCAGCACTCTACGGGGGGCTAATCTGTTTATTTAAACAAATAAGCCAGACTTTAGGAGACAAAGGGAACAGTTGGTTACATCGAGAGAGGAAATGGTCTTAAATACAATACGACCTCATATTGTCAAAAAACAAATTTCACTCATTAAAATCTTAAACAAAATAATTCATTATTAATGTATGGACATTGCAATATGCTAAATGAGTACAAAACATGTATTATTCTATAATACTTTATGGGTGTAGTCCTCTAATCCTATAATCTAATACACGGTTGTAACTTTACGTTCTCAGCAACCACGGAATCGATCTTCAAAATTTATAAGTCAAATTAAAAGTAATAATGTTTATGTTAACAGAATTTAGGCCCCCCTTATTTAAAATACACTTTTGCTTTTGAAGATACATTCTACAGACACCCAATGTTGTTGAACAATGAAATTCTTATGAACGACCAAAATTAATTTGAAATAATTTCCTAATTTTTTTTAAATTAGTTGTATTAAAAGTCCTGTACTTTTATTATTGGAATTCTCACAGAAATGACACAGAATTTCTGTCACAACAACCTTTATTCAAACTAATACATCAGTAATAAGTTTATCGTTACGTGTAACTTCTCTCTCTATCCCTCTTTTACCATGAATCTGAACACTACGAACAACAACCACGTTCAAACAAACCGGATGAAACTGACTCAAATTAGCGAAAGTTTTAATATATAAAAATACAATTCTTTGATACGTTTTGGAATTTTATGTGAAAATGAACTCAATTTATGTTTAGAATGCAGTCAACTCACGTGTTGAGCTAAGGCGAGCAATAACGGTCCTATCGGAATCGTAATGGAAACTGGACATTCTTAGTCATAGCGTATCCTGTCATCTGTATCTTAAAATACGGTATGGAGGAGGAAAATCCCTTACATAATTTTGAAGTTTACTACCTAAAGTTTTTAGTGTTATTCTGTTAAAACATAAAAAATTGTTGCACGGCTATGACCTATACTAGTTGTATACCCATTTTAAATATTTTCACGTTGAAACATTATAGTAATTTGAGTTAAAATGCCTTGGAAATTTGGTTTTAATTTGAAATAATTTTACGAAGCAACCAAATAAACTAATACATTGAATCGAACCATAAGACTAAAAATGAAAAAAGGTCTCAAATACAAGTTGATGTTAATTTTCTATTAAACATTTTCAAACACATTAAGGAAGTGTAAGCTTGAGCTTCTTTTTTCTGAGGCAGTTATTCTGTTTGCAAAATTAGTCTCTGGCATGAATATGAAAAGAACGATAAGGGAATGACACATTCATAACACATACTCATTGCCCTTTTTGTTCGTGATTGAGCATATCTTTGTGTATTTAAAAATATATTCCACAATCTCTGGACTTACTTCTAACCTACGGTAGAAGAAGTTGAAGTAAACAAAAATGAAAATCTTACGTATTCAAACAATACTGGAATGGAATTTATAAAACAACCTTTAAAGTACCCAATGGAATACTTTGACTGCCGTTGTAAGAGTATGTTAAGGTCTCAAATTTAATATCACCGGTCTGGCTTTAACTCGATTAACCTGAAGGCCGTGAATATCTCGAATCGCCATGGCAACTGGGAATACACAAACGACTTGTTTACTCCAACCTTCTCGCTCACAATAATTAAACTTCCGAGGCGACGTCTTATATTGTTACTACATCACACCAGCATACAGTTATGTAAAGGACTGATTTTTGAGTAAAATGAATTTGTTTTAAAATACATCAAAACATTAATTTTTATCTGAAGAAGCAAAATGCTTTTTTGTATTGTATGCCTAATAGTACTCCTGCACATTATTTTGCATTAAAACTACATACTTTGTTTTACTTCAAATCATGGTTATGGTTATATTTCAAACAATGCTAACTACTGTAATGCATTCGATTTTATTTAAGATTATATTTTCGGTGACGTAGACAGGATTTTACTCTAAAATATAGGCTTTTTGAAGTAAAGACCTAGCGGGAAAAGCATAATCAACTATTATCATTCATATTTTCAAAATGGTGGCTGTTTAAAGTCCTTAACCTTAAATTGCATAAAAACTAGTTAAGGTAGCAAATTTTATGTTGCTATGTAATTTTTAGAAAATTAAATTAAAAATCCATCAATGTAAACATTATGAAAATCACTTCATTAATAATCGAGTAAGAGTGATTTAACTGAGGCTAGTCACGGTCGTATGTATCGCTTTTCGGGAGCAGTTTTGTATGAAATCCATATTTGACCTTGGCACCACCGTGCTTTTCAGGCAACGTGCTTTTCAGGCTACCCGCTTTTAGGCGTGACTTAAAAAGCAAGAATTGTTTTCCTGGTGATATTAAATTTGAGACCAGTTAATTAACTCAAGTATTAAAATCGTTCTACCTCACTTAGGCTATTTATGAACCGATTTTCATAATCTTTACATTGTTTATAAATTAAATTTTACCAAAAAGAAAAAAAAACATAGCGACATCAACTTTGCTACCTAATGTGGGTTTTATGCAATTTATGGAAAAAGATTTTAAACAGCCACCATTTTAGAAATATGAATCATAAAAAGTTAATTATTTTTTCCAACTAGGTCTTCGCTTCGAAAAGCTGAGTACCAAATTTCAATTTATTACGTCAATACTATCTTAAATTAAAAATTCATCCTTAAGAAATACAAAATGGTGGCTGTACGGGTAACTATGGAGTGCTGGAAATTTTAAATTTGGTTTTTGCTTGTCTTTGGTCCAGGAATACTACCTGAAAAGGAGGGTAAATTTCAGGGGCACCCTGTATACATTTTTACTATCCTACATTTTTAGCGGGTTTTCCTAGAGGGATACACTATTAGGGTATGAGGATGCAGGGTTGTCAGGATGAGACATAATCCCGGGACCATAATATACTATTTGTATTGTATTATTTGACATATATTTGAAAAAATTGCAACTTTAACTAAAACAACTTAAAATAGCTAAGCAACAATTTAGTATTTGGCTTTTTAATCTACTAATTCTAGTTACAGAGAAAAAGAGTAAAAAAGTAAAAAGTAAAAAAAGTAAAAAAAGTTTCTTATGTTATTCTATGGAAAACACAAAACTTTCTATCTCACTTATTTATTGTTGCAACTTGATAAAATTTAGTATATACCTTCATCAGGCAGGGATTAATTTATATTTGCTAACAACGCCCATATGGCAGCATCCCTACATAATCATTCTTCATAGGGTTTTTATGGGAAAGATTAACAAAATTAAATTTCTTCATAAACTTTTGAATATACCTTTAAAACATGGTAATCAGCCTATACTTGCTTATAAAACTCCTAAATGCAGCAAATCTACTTACAGATCCCTATATAACGCTTATGGTTAAAATTATGAAATCACAAAATTTTTATGGAAATTCGATTAGTATGCATGTCTGCTGTGATGGGGGTATTTTTTTAAGAAACTCCTCATATAGTTATCAGATTTTAAATATTTTTATGTTATTGGATAGAGATTGTTTAAAAATTAAATCGGTAAATATTCGTCCAAACTGAAGTTACCTGTAAGCCTTTAAAGTTTGTTAGTTCCTCATTTCATTAACATTGGAAAGAAAAAAAATTATGTTATAAATTAACAACTGTAAGTTAATTAATTTACCAATTAGAGCATCCATTTATTCATACCAAATACGTTATAATGCTATTCTTGTTACAAAAATATTTTTTTTTTTTAATTATAGTGTTAAACAGATAAAAGTACACTTACCACCAATATGCCTTAAATGTATTATAAAATATGGAGATAATTTATTTTTTGCTTTGCATTAAATATACTGTCAGAGATACTGATTGTTTGCATGATCAAGGCCCTCATTTCTTTGCTATTTTTTTAGGTATGGAACGTTTAATTGTTCGCAGGAAAAGTAGAATGTAATGACTATTTATATAATTGCATATGTCTATATTCTTACTGTTTATTTACTTTCATTGTACAGTTTATTATATCACTTTAAAATGTTTCTCCGAATTATTTATTACTTACCAGAGGTTTTATTGTAGTTTTCAATGATTGATTGGAAATCATTTTGTTAGAGCGCATAATGAAAAAAATACAACTAACAAGTAGGCTATATTAAAAAATATGTTGAAATAATATTTTGCTTTTTGTATTAGATGAGAAAAATTAAAACATCCAAACAAATGCAGTGTTCTTTTTAATATTTAGTGTTATTAACCTTGTATTTTATTACAGAGTAAATGCAACTGGTATATTTATAGAACGGATTAATTTTATTTATTTTTTATTAGTCTTTAAAGATTGTTATCAATAATTGCATTGTTATCAATAAGAATTTTGGTGTTTGGAATGAATAAATTTCAATTAATAACCAACAAAAACACAATACAAATTTAAATAAACTATAAATTAATAGAAATTAATAAACTAATAAATTTAAATAAATAACTATATCGCGATGATATAGTTATTTGTAACTAACATTCCGATTGACTCTCTAATCTAATAAAAAGAAGAATTGCTGTAACTGTCAAAGGTTCAGGAATGGGTCTAAATGGGGCCTGACAAATCATCAAACTTTCTGGACAAAGTACATTTCCTCTTGAGTTGTAGCTTACCTGCACTAGTCAAACAATTATTAATGACCAAAACAATAATTTGTCAACTTGTTGGTCAAATTGAATAGTTCAAACTAGATGTTAACAGTCTGTTAAGTTCTCAGATACGCTCCCTTAATACAGTTTCCCGTAGTTACAAAATCGACCGACAATACTTGGAGCTTTAGTTCTCAGTTAAACAATATCGTTGGATTAAATTTGATTATTGTAGTTATAATACTTTTGTAATTAGATTTAAACTTTCTTTGAAAATGTTTGATTTACTTTAACTAGAATTACATCAACCAATAGTTTCCATTTAGTAAAAAAAAAACTCTAAAAATGTTTGCATTGATGCTGGGCGGGTGTTTTAAGAGATACATGTAATTGCATTTTGCCATTGTATAATGTAGTATTGGTAGGGCAGCCTTATGCCACACCACGTTTAGTTTGATGAATATATGTAATAAAATGTTGTTAAATTGTTGTTAGATTTGGACCTCGATGATAAGTAGTTAACTTATCGAGGCCAAAGTTTGTCATGTTCTGAATTATAAATAAATAAATAAAATAAATAATTGATAGTAGACAGAGTTGTGGAAAGTTCGATGGGCCACAAAATGTAGGATACTGAGATTAAATAGCCGTGAGGTTAGATTTACATCACCATTGTAAAATACTCATGTCGTGTCGAGAGCATATTATTCAGGCAATGGTCGATATAAAAAATAAAAATCAGATTACGATGTGGGTAACCGTAAATGTTTAATCGTTGAATTAAATGCTTTCATCGGAAGTTGGGCAAAATCATGATAGGTACTAACAACCGAACGTTGGCAAATTTCATTAGGGTATTATGTAGCTTTTGCAAACGTCGAAAAGGGTCCCTTAAGGGCCATGTATGCAGATCGAAGCATGTTAAACCCATCACCAGGGTTAAAGAAAATAATACTACAAACCGGACTTAAAATAAATATAACATGTTTAAAAAGACCTGACAGTCGGTCTTTGTTTGAAAATCAAATAGACAAAAATGAAATGCAATATTTTCCGTAATATTTAAACATTTTTGAAGTCGGGTTTAAGGTTGGGTTTTCATTTTCTCTGATTAGAAATACTTTAAAATCAATGTACAATATGATTTACAATACTTAAATAGATACGTAAAAAAGCAAATATGATATGTCGTAAAAATAATTAATATATTTCAGTCAAAACATCCATAATTTTTTGGACTTCATATTTCAAGTAATTTGAGGCACAAACGATCTCAAATAGTTAACTATACAGAAGTTTTTTTTTTATTATTATTTTAATGCAAAGTTTTATTCCCATTTGAATGGGTTTAAGTTTGAAGTCCGGTTTATGAAGTTAGTTTCCTTTACAAAGTTTTAGAAGTTCTTTACATTGATGTGCTACGTGATATTGATTTGAGTGAAAAAAGAAATCCCCTGACCCCCTTAAGGTTGTTCAAAATATTTTAATAAGGCCAGAACTTTTGTTTTATATTTATTACTACAAACATAATGTTTCTGTATCTTTACATTGTAATAGTAAAATTGCTTCTTATAGTAGCTATTAATTATGGATAATTTTTTTTATGCGTTCAAAGACTAATCTTCGTCGTACGCCGCAGCAATTACAACCAGCAAACTGTGACTACAGTGGAATAAACAATGGACGTAAGAGTGTGCAGCATAACTCACTAGGGAATTATAATTCTCTCGGAACAATGAACAGGAACTGAGTTGTTTTGTGTTTCGCATGAAATGGTGTAACACTTAAGTAACTTTTATCGTCTAAGCTTTGCCCAAGTATGAGGAGGTAAGAAACTTTACACTTTCGGCTTAAGTTAAGAGAAGTATAATTCCTTTACTTTATCTTTGTTAATAACGACTTTCTGTCTAATGCGTATGGCAAAGTAAATACGAACGCTACACTCCGAGCGTCGGTCGATCAGGAGCAACTGCATACACGCAACGATCGATCTGGCTGGAGGGCAACTGATGGGATTCTCATCAGTTGTAATCAGTACTAATTTGTCACCCGTCGGATGAAGGCAACCCCATAGAGATCTCTCAGACGATCGTCAAGTATATAGGTTGCCTAACATTAACATCCTGTTAAAGTTTATTTTGGACGAAATTTACGGTAAGTTAGTTATTTGAAATTTAATTTATTTTTAGGCTAAATTTAATGGTAATAAATAATATTTAAAAATAATAACACTCATTGCACAATAAATAAAAATAATTTTGTTTCTAATCAGTTACATATATTGCGTGGTACAATCTACTAAGAATGATAAATTTCATAGTTTTAACATCTTAAAGACATCACCTTAATGCTGCATGAATTGTTTTAAGGACCAGGTTAACCGAGCCTTGCTCGTTGGTTTTAATTCACTTTTGTTATAGTGTCATGGTAATCAAGCTATTCAATGTGTTAGACTGTAGTGTGGGACACTTAAAAAACGGGTAAACGGGTATACTTACTAAAAACCTTCTTCATTCTTTAGGAATCTAGCCTGGAATTATTTATCACATAAAATCAGGCTAGGCCTGAATTATAGTAGGATTCACGAAAATAGTCCGATGACAGTCGATACATTGTTGCCAAATTTATTCTGAAACACATTTTTAAACTGTGTTACACATGGTAAACATAACCACAAATGACAACATTGCAGGGCGAGAGGAGGTGAGGGGAACACAGCTGTTAAAATTTCCATCGGACTATTTTCGTGCATCTTACCCATCTTAGCTTTAGCCCATTTGGGCTCAATCCTTGACCAGCCACACGATCAGGGGGTTTGAGCCGCTTTGCGGTCCAGATCAGTTTTTTTTGTAAGGAGGATGCCCCGGACTCATTGTGACAAACGATCCCAGCAGCGCTAATCTTCCAAGATCTTTTATCAGACCGCGTTCACCGGAATTGCACCAAAGGTTTGTGTGGCCTCCAGGCGGGACCCTTCCCAACAGGAACAGCGGAAGAAGGTGTGCTTCGCAATGTTGCATTGTTCCCACTCGACGTCCCTGGCATTGAAATCACCGCCAACGACGACGTGCCTGTTGTTGTCGAGAACGCACTCCTCTAGGCTGCCTATCTTGTCGAGGAAGTCCTGGACGACCTCGTTGGAGATGAGGTAGCAACTGAAGATAGTCACGTCCCTACACCTAACCCAGACGAATCCTAGACGGCGTTCGTGACTCTGCACCAAGACATCCTGCGTGTTACGCTCCCAAAATTCAGCAGTACCACGGCTGTCGGAGATCCGAGTGTTTGGGTCTCTCTCCCAATACTGTTCACTGACAAGGAGCGTGTCAGTGCCGAGTTCTCCGTTTAGCTGATCGAGAAGGTTATCAGCTCCACAGGATCTATGGATATTGGCCTGGAGGATGCGAATTACCAGCCGTCGCCTTTTGCCTGTTCAAGTGCGGCTCTGAAGGCACCACACTGACCAGACCCGGGTAAGTGACCGAGGGCACTGGATCCTGAATCCTTGCAGTGGGAGCAGGAGGGGCTGGAGGAATAGTCCTCGCGTCTTTGGCCCTGGCTTCCGCACTGGAAGCAGTTGGCACACATGTCGGGCCCTTTACAGTTTCGGGAGGAGGAGATGTCTGTTATGAAGCAGAGACAAAAACCGATCTCGGTGCCGTGTCCACCTCAATAAGCTCAGGGCTGCCAGACAAGAAGCCCCTCTGTTTCTTCGGCCTCTTCCTTGATTGTGTTTCGGACCCGTCCTGAGTTGCTTGCGCTAGAGGACGGTCGGAAAGGATCCTGCTGACGATCCCTCGCTCCCGCTTCACAGCCTGCAGCCTTGTCCTACGGCATTCTTCCATCTCAAAGAGGAAGTCCTTAAGCTGTGGAATTCCGCTCTTGATGGTGCTATTCACGTTCTTCTGAATTTGACAGGTTTGCGAAATCTGCTTCAGAAGAAGTGTCATCCTGCTCAGCAAAGCAGTCTCCTCCTCGCCGGCGTTGTCCTGCTGCTGCGGTGGCGTCGTCCTGTAGCTGCACTTCGAAAACAGGTCGAAAAGTGCTCATTTTTTAGGGATTCACTAAATCGGTGTGATATCCCCCCCCCCCCCCAGTGGCTGACGATGGAGACGAGGTCTGTACTTCCATGTCGTCGTCCTCCGTACTGGTCTTAACCAACTGAGGTTTTCCATGAGGTGGAAAGTCATTTACACTCCTGAAAGGTGCCGGCGGAGGGGTGGTCTTGATGACACCCGCCGTTCTCCCTCCTCCCCCATCGGGTCTGGAGGTGGGTCATTTGGGACCACGCAACCATAGAGCTAGCCTAAAAGTGTTTTGCTCAGGTTCCTTGCTGTCTTGCCGTCCTGTCACATTGCCGAACGCTGCAACCTGGTTGCTCACTGCAGATGTCCCCGCCTTAAATGTCTGGTTGTTGCTGTACGCCATTAGTAAAATTATCAGTTCATCATATGGCAAGTTAGGGGTTCATCGAACGGCGGTCCCGAAAAATCAAGAACGGGATGTACCCTCGGGGACAATGCCCCTACCCCACTTCCCTGAGGCCTGAACTCAGTTTGCCCCACTCCGAAAAACTGACGTTCCGAGTGGCAATGCGGAGTCCGACCTAAGCTTCCATGCCGTACTCCCTGACCGGGAACCGAAGAAGCTGGTCCCTGACACCATACAGTAGGAGAAAATTGGCAGTGCGAGACACACATCAGTCCCTGAAACACGACAGGGACACTCCCAGGACCCTCCAGCATGCGCCGGTCTAAAGAAGGTGGAAAACACCCTTAATGCAGGGTCGAAAAGAAGAAGAATGTGAGCGAGGTTAGCTCAGAAAAGAATAAAGACGGTGAACTACATCCTGAAAGATGAGAAGAAAGGCCTTAGCTCTGCAAGGACTGCGAGGAGGGTCTTACAGCTTGGATCAGGTACCCCGGGGTCGTCAAAGAACACCCGTAAAGTGGAAAGCCCACTGCCCCTGAGGGAAATAGCAATTCGAAATGAAACTGTTACATATCAATAAATACACTATAAACACTAACAATTAATCAAGCCTTTACAACAACTTTACACACTGCAACTTAATAGTTATATGTTATGAAGTTGTGAAAAGATAATATTTTTAGGATAATTTTCAAATAATCATATTCAGTAAATATTACAATGATATAACAGGTGGAGCGTAGGTAATAACTAAAACACGCCAACCATTGTTTTAAACAAAACGTCACCACCGACATTCCACGACAAACTGGCACTCCTCATATATATGAAAATGAGTGTAATATTTCGACGGGTGGTATTTCTCACCCGTGTATCTTGGTTTTAGTTTTTTTTTTTTTCCTTTTACACATAACAAATTTATACGGTGGAAATGTCGAAATGAAACTGTTTTAGTTAAAATAATTGTGTTGAAAATTAAATTAATAATATATCATTGTACAATGGGACAAAAAAAGATCGTATGTAGCCTACAATTATAAAAACTAATTATTGAAACCAAAAGAATTTTTATTATAATTTACACTAGCACAACTTTTTATTAAAATTAATTTAAATATAGTCAGGAATGAGAAAACACAACTTGATGGATAGTGTGCCATTGGTATTACAATGTGGAATGGTAAGTTTTCCTTATTTTATATATTTTTTTTCTTAAACATTCAATATACAGAATGCTAGATAACTATCTTTAAAAATTTGTTGGAGTCCTTGGGTCCGGACAAACAGAAAAAATCCTACAAATCCGCTTTTTTTTTAATTCACATAATAATTTTTTATTTCTTTAACGGATTGTTTTATTCAGTTGATATTTGCTATGAATCATTATCATACCAATGTCCATTTTTAGGAAAAAATATTTTTCATTTAATTTGCAGATGGTGGCAATTTTAAATTTTTCAACTCAAATATCCCAAAGCCTGTGAATTTTATCAAACTTTTACATATGTACAAATAAAGTGATCTAAGTATTGATACGAAGTTTGTTAAGATCAGAAAACAGATAATGGAGTTACTCAAAATCTCCCGCAAAAAAACATTGATTTTTATCATAATTAAAGTTTGGGTTATTTTAGTAGAAAAATCACAATAACTCCGTTGTCATTCGGTTGATCATTACAAACTTTGTATCTTTAATTAGATAATTTTATTTTCCATCTTGATTGCCTCATGTAAAATGTTGATAAATTTACCAGTTTTGAGATATTTTACTTAAAAAAAAAAAAAATTAAAATGGTCGCCATTTAAATATACACACATATGAAAGAATTTATTCTTTTTCTGTAAATGAACATTGGCATGATAAATGCTTATACCAACTATGAACTTAACAAAGCAACTGGTTATTGAAATAAAAATGTTTATTTGAAAATCAAAATGACGGCTAGGGCCTTCACGAAGAAATTGTATATGCCTCTTGGTATGATGTTTTATGTCAAGAATCAAGAATTTTTATTCCCATTGAACAGGTACAAGACATAACATGAAATGGGCATAGTCAGGGGCTTAAAAACTACTTATAAAAAAAAAAAATGTTATCCAAGGAACATATCTACAAGGCTTTGAAAAGAGGTCCGTAACACCCTGTATACAATTAGGCCTATATTATTTGAATTAATAAAATTTTTATATTTTTCAAGCTATCTGGTTCAGTGCATCCATAGTGCTTTACTTTGTGGTTTGTTCTTTGATGTTTACTGTACTTTTTTACGTTTCTTAGTTTCTCTATTGCATATTCACTCATACAGTGGAAATGAGTTTTACGTTTATTAAGATATATATTATTTGAATAATATAAATTACACATCTCTTATACAGGGTGTTTCAGAACTCCCTAACAATATTTGAGGGCATTGTTCCTGGGCTAGAAACATAGCTAAATATCATATTAAAATTGTGCGGAAGTCTTTAGTGACTCACCCCGCCGTCATTTTTTTTCACATAATAATTTTAATTTCCGTAACGGATGGTTGTATTCAGTTCATATTTGGTATGAATCTTTATAATATCAATGTACATTTCCTAACAAAAATTAATTTTTTATACTTTATATTTTTTAAATGGCAGCCTTTTTAAATTTTTAAACTCATATATCTCAAAATTGGTAAATTTTATAATAATGTTGCAAAATACAAAAGAAGTCGATAAATTTAATTGTCTAACCAATGGTACCAAGTTTGTAAGGATTTGATAACAAATAACGGAGTTATTGTGATTTTTCTTCATAAAAACATTGATTTTGCATTAAAATCAATGCAAATTAAGGCCATTTTAACAGAAAAACAACGTTTTCATGGAGGAAAATCGTAATAACTCCGTTATTAGTTGTTATATCCTTACAAACGTGGTACCATTGGTTAGATAATTAAATTTGTCAAAATTTTTGTGTTTTGTAAAATTTTTATAAAATATACCCATTTTGAAATACTTGAGTTTGAAAATTTTAAATGGCCGTCATTTTGAAAATATACAGTAGAAAAAATTAATTTTTTCCTTGGAGATGTACCTTGATATGATAAAGAGTTCTGAAATACCCTGTAGAATTTAACAGTTTACACCCATCTATAACTACACACACACACACACACACACACACACACACACACACACACACACACACACACACACACACACACACACACACACACACATATATATATATATATATATATATATATATATATATATATAATGCTGAAACCGTAATTTTTTTTTGAAAAAATGTGAGCGTTTTACGAATTGCAGGAAGATAGGAGGGGTCTCAAATTAAAGGTATCGGTTCCATACACTAGTGAAAATTATCGGCGTGTATATAAAGTTGCAAAGGAATGAGAAATAACTGTTCTCCATAAGAACAGCATAGAAATTCAACAAAACTCGGCTTTATGTGCATTAGAACGTTTTTTTTTCTTTTTTTTTCTTTTAAACGAAAGCCAGGAGGATGGCAGTGCGTGAACATCTATACTTGTTACCGAGAGCGACAATAGTATAGTAATAGTATAATTATTTTTTTCAATGACTATATAATCCACTAGGAGCGTTTCTTATCTTACAAATTTGAAAAATAGACAGCTTATTCTTAAACCATTTATATAAATAAAAATTTTAAAATCTAGCGTGTAAAAAAAATCAAATAAAATAATAACAATAATAATAAAAACAATTTTGATCTTGAGACGGTTACAATGAGCATTGTGTTGTGGTTGAACAAAAGCTTTCTTGTGGGGTCCACACACTATCGAACATGTCCGTCGAGCTGTCGGTTCCAATGTAGGGACCGATGCAGGAACCAATAGCTCGACGGACATGTCATCAGGTTGTGTGCTTTGCGGTCGACCATGTCAGTTGCAAAATTGATTTTAAGAGAAATGTTGCTATTCTTGGTGGTGATTTAATTTTACTAACCAAAAGAAGAAAAAAATAAACAATTTGGTCAAAACGTTGGCTTTTAAAAAGATACCATTTCTCATCAACGAACTTTAAATTAGGGAACATAATGATTGCATAAACTTTATCATGATGAGTGATGAAAACTTTGAGGACGTCCTATGTTGAGACTTTCAATTTCAATGATAAAGTTTCAATGATACCGTTGCGGGCGCGGAGTGTAAAGGCTCCTCTATAAAGCAATGTAGCTAGAAACTTTTTTAATATTGAATTTACAACTTGTAACTGTATAAATGTAGGTATACAAAATCTTTTTCTTCTGTATTAGCGGCCCGGTGTAAAGGGAGGGGGAATTAAAAACCCTATAGGCCTATGTCCCGTTTTGAGTCTGTAAAATTATGCAAACCTATACATGCTTGGTTTCCATAGAATCGTCAGTGAGTTTTCAAACACTCTTTAATTGATATATAAGTTATATAATAAGATTTCATAAGGTCCTTTCCCGGTACCTTTTCATTTGATCTAAATTTTAAGTAGAAAAATGATGGTGCAAATAATCTTTCAGATTTAAAATCCCACATTACTGTTTGTATTAATAGTAATGCAAACTAATAATAATAACAATTCAACAAAAAAATTTTCATTTACATTTTCCGATCAATATCTTTTAGACACTATTTAAATGTAAACGGTGGTCTATTCAGGTAAACTATTCAATAGTCCTTTGGGGTTCAACCAAAGGAAACTCAAAAAGATTTTTCTTCTTCAAAAAAAGGCAATAAGGGCATGGCCAAGTTGCCCCGAGGGGCTCACTGTCAGGACACTTTTAGGTAGCTAAACATTTTAAATGTTCCAAACCTTTTTATTTCTGAAAGTATAATGTACTTTAAAAAGGAAAATAAACTCCCAACCAAAAAATATCACAAGTACAACACTCGTTTTAAATCAAACTTCTCAGAACTTCACAAATTGTGAATATATGAACGCAAACCGGAATACATAGGGAAAAAACTCTTTCAAGCCCTACCAAGTGCGCTTAAAACCATTTTAAAGATAACAGATTTTTTAAAGAGGCTAAAGTAATACCTTGTTCAACATAGTTTTACTTTCTCCCTCTTTACCATAGTATATGGAGAAAGTATTGTTTTCGTCAAAATTTTCGAATTTGAGTTGTTGGTGGATTTATCCATTTTGGTTCCCCCTGAGCCCAAAAAAGTGGTTTTCGGAGTGATGTCTGTCTGTGTGTGTGTGTCAGGATGTAAACAGAGCTAGAGAATGCCCTAATGGTCCGATTTTAATTAAATTTAATACATAGGTCCAAATCCACGATAATTCCAGGCGTTTTTTTTCATTTTTTTGAATTTTTGATTTTTAAGGGTATTTTACCCCCAAAAACTCTCAAAAGTCGTCAAAAATCAAAATTTTTCAAAAACGGCTCTAACGATTTTGATTAAAATTTTGTGGTTTATTAAGCTTAAAATGGTGAATAAAATGACACCACCCGCATCTCCGGGAAAATCCGCGTTCAAAAGTTATGGAGTAAAAAGTGTTTAAAAAATCAATTTTTTGGATTTTCAAAATAGCTGTTGTCTTGAAATAAATTTTACTTATCACCATTAAATCAAGCTCAAAAAACTAAATAATCCACTATTTTAAATTATTGCGCTACGTCAAGTGGTTGCGGAGAAAATTCAATTTTTCGTTTAGCGGTAAACGCAGTACGTTGTTAAAAGTCACAGACGCGCGTAGGGGTCAAACGAGCGCTGCTCAGCCGGTAGCTATCCGACTGAGTCATCAAGACATTAATGTTTGAAGCTTTTAACATCTTTTTTATATTGTTGGGTCCAGTTAACTGATACCGTTTATTTATAATATTGAAAGTTTTCTGGAAATCGGAAAGTGAACTACCACTTTCACTGACATGGCCATCCGGTCCTTCACCTACCTAATAGTCCGGGGCCGTTATGACAATATAGGGGTCCAATCTGACAAAATTAATAACAAAACAAAACCACTTGGGACGTGTTTGGCATGGTCCCCTGATCATTTTGTGAAAATTCCCAACTTTTCCCACTTTGGCATTTTCCGCCATCTTGGAAAATGGCGTCTAAAATATTTTATCATGTAAGCGTTTATTTAAAAATTAATTGTACTATAACCATGCGATGTAAAACCCCCAAATAAGATTTATTCTACTCAGAAAAAGATTTCCTACAAGAAAATGTGGTATTTAGTGGTGGGATCTTACACGCCAAGGACAATATTTGAACGTAAACCTAAAATTTGACAAAATTTTCATTTACATTTGAGAATTTTCTTAGTTTACTTAGATTGTATTGAAGGTATGAATTTTGTCCCTTGACAAAAGTTGTAGCCAATAAAATTGTGCATCTTTTCATGTATAATGTTTGCACATTACTCTTAAAACAAACACTACAAAATATTTTAAATTTTAACTTTTATGTATTTTAGCAACAGGCAACATAAAAATTAATATTTTCGCATGCAAGTACAACATTAATAACGTATTGAAACCAGTTTGGACTTATTTGGCATGGTTCCCTGATCATTTTGTGAAAATTTCCATTCATTCCCACCTTGGCATTTTCCGCCATATTGGAAAATGGCGGCTAAGACATGTCATTGTGTAAGCTTTCATTTAAAAATCGATTATACGATAACAATACAGTGTAAAAACCTCAAACAAGATTTATTCTACTCACGAAAAGATTTCCTATAAAAAATGTGGTATTTATTGCTAGTATCTTACACGCTAGGGACAATGTTTGAACATAAACTTAAAATTTTATAGAATTTTCATGTCATATTTGCGAATTTTCCTAGTTTACTTCGATTATATTGAAGATATGAGTAGTGTGAAATTGTTGGTGCTGGCCCAGTTCAAGGTCACCTGAGGGATGACGTCATCGAGGTCAATGACCTCACCGATGACGTCATCGATGACGTCATAGATTGCGTCATCGATGACGTCATCACCTATGACGTCATTTCGATGACGTCACACCCATGACGTCACAGAAATGACGTGCTGATGACGTCATCACCCCTTACGTCATCAAAATGACGTCACCGACGCCACTAAGGTCAAGGTCACGCCGAAACTTAAAATTTTTTGGCACTTTTGCCGTTTCTCGCACTACGCTCCGAGTTTCAGTCAGAGTCCCCGTGACCTTGACCACTTGGAGCGAATATTCGACGAGAAACGGCAAAAGTGCCAAGTTAAACTCGAGTTTCTGACATGACTCTGCCTAAACGGCCAATCGGTTATCCCTCAGGTGACCTTGAACCAGCACAACACCAACAATTTGATATTACTGTGACCTAGAAAACCTAACAAAGGAGCGCCGACACCGATGCGCACCCCACGACAGTCACCGAGCGACTGACCTCCAGGCTCCGCGTACTCTAGGTATATCGGCTTGAGAGACTAAGACTCCAAACTGTCAGGAATGGGAGTAACTAACTGAATTTTGCAAGGAAAAGTCATCTCATCCAACATTCTAAACAAATCTTCATCAGTAAAACTTACATTAGTCTGTTTGGTATAAGACTTAGGGTGTCCGCGCAACAGTTTGCGCCACTTAGCTAAAGTCGAAACCCTTTTGACTTTGAGTGGTGGACAGTGAGCAACTAATAAAGTCTTAACACGGTTAAGTTTCTTACCTAAAGCGTCCCGCGACATGGCTTCCCTCACAAAAGTCCGCACAATACTGAGAGACTGCTTGTAGCGCATGAGTCAAGGGAAAAGAGGTGGGGGAAACAGCAGGAGTGGGGGAAGGTCACAGTGGTGGGGGAAGGTGAGGTTGTACGCTGGAGTATCGCATCACTTCACCATGACCTGTCCTACAGTCAATACACTGTTCTCTTGGCCCGAGTTGGCACTAGAAGAAACATTTCTGTACAGCTTAGGCTGTGAGAGCCGAGGAAGCAAAGTCAAAGTGGAAATTGTGTTAAACTCCAAGATGAAGAGTCTCCTAAATAAACTAATTGTATCCCTGCAATCCCCTATAACATTAGAGAAATACCACTTTATAAAGCGACACCTTATTCTTTGGCAAAACGAAGTGGAAATGGAAAAGATCACAGTAAAATTAATCTAACCTAAAATTTGGACTGGACACTCATGGCGATACCACGTGGCGTGCAAACGCCACCCTAAACATTACAAGTTAGGTTATTGAGCACCTCTGGTACGATAACCGACGTGCTAGAGTTAAAGTGTGATGACCTTGAGTCAAAACACTGAAATACTACAAGTCGATATTGTCCCAGAGGTAAAGTGTAGTGACCTTGAGTAAAATCAGAGAAAATCCAAGCCATGTTTGTCCAGAGTTAAAGTGTAATGACCTTGAGGCAAAAAATTTGTAAAACACTTACATGAACAGAGTCGAAGAGCAGCGATGCTTACCGCATGCAAGCCTGAGACATACTGGCTGAGCGCCATCGCGTAGCTTAGGGACTCGATTAAGGTGGGGGTATTGGAAACACTTAGAGTAGAAGTGTAGTGGGTGACCTTGAACCAGACTTAGAGTAGAAGTGTAGTCGGTGACCTTGAACCACCCCTGAGGGGTGGACCCCCCACCCCCCCCCACCTCCACCCCCCACCCCCACCCCCCACCCCCACCCCCCACCCCCACCCCCACCCCCACCCCCCCCCACCCCCCACCCCCACCCCCACCCCCACCCCCACCCCCCACCCCCACCCCCACCCCCACCCCCCCCACCCCCACCCCATGGGGGTGGACCTCCACCCCCGGGGTGGACCTCCGCCCCATGCCGCCCCTTCGGGGGAGACCGGTGGGGATATAAGGCGGCCCGGCCACAGCCGGCTCGCAGTCCGCTCCCGAGCGTTGAACGTGAACGATCGGGACGGACCGCCATAGGCCTCACTAAACACTGAAAGGCGCCTTCACTGTTTAGCGAAGTCTACTCTAACTTTAAGACTTGTATTATTTTTAAGATATTGCGCTTGCGTATGGGTATTTGGAATTGTTTTATATGTGAGTGTTTTACTTGTACCCTATGTCTCCTATGTGTCTTGTTCGTGTTTTGTCTTGTTGTCTTTTATGTCATATGTGTTTAATGTGTATATGCTTGTTCCAGCACGTACCATGTTGAGCTCAACCTATTTTGTAAGTGTGTGTTATATCTATCTAAAGTGTATACGCTTGTTTTAGCACTCCCCCTTGAGCCTTTTTCACAGCTCAAAGTAAATTGTAATGATAGGGACGGGAGTAGGCCCCCGTGTAAAATCATTTTTTACCAACGTTAGCATGGGTCCTCTCAGGCATGCAATATTGCGGCTGGGTTGGGACTTGGTCCGTTTGTACGCTGGCATGCAGACCACAGCTGTGGCCAATTTGCGGCGGCCTCTGCACTCGGACCGAGGACGTGTAAGCCACTAGGGCTGTCCTCAACCTCTGTTTCCCTTCTGGAAACCAAAATTATATAAATGAAGTTTGTTAGCTATTTGTGTTTTTGCCCCCAAGGCCCCCGAACATTCGTGGTTCGCCATGGATGTACGGGGGCCAAAATTTTTTAATGTTCGTGTGGCCTTGACCCACAAAGATTTTTAAAAATTTACTGCATTGCTAAAGTTAAATATTAAAGATAGGGTACGGGAGTAGACCCCCGTGTAAAGCTATTTTAAACCAATTGTAGCATGGGTCCTCTCAGGCATGCAATATTGCGGCTGGGTTGGGAACCGGTCCGTTTGTACGCTGGCATGCAGACCACAGTTGTGGCCAATTTGCGGCGGCCTCTGCACTCGGACCGAGGACGTGTAAGCCACTAGGGCTGTCCTCAACCTCTCTCAAAATTATGTAAATGTTTTGTTAGCTATTTGTTACCAATGCAGTAAATATTTAAAAGTCTTGCGTGGCGAAGGGAACACAACATTGGATGTTGCCCTGTTGTCATAGTTGGGTCTCTTCGGAGGCTACAGCGATGGCAACCTAAATGCCCCAGGTGGGGCTTTATTTTTTAAAGTTTTTCCGTGACCTTGACCTAAATACAGTAGTTTTCTAAATTCTTAATGGTTAGGTATTACTAACATACAAGTCTGCTGTTGTCCATAGTTGGGTCTCTTTGAAGGCTACAGCGATGGCAACCTAAATGCCCCAGGTGGGGCTTTATTTTTTCAAGTTATTTTGTGACCTTGACCTAATTATAGGAAAGACTGCTCCAGCATTCCCCCCCCCCCCTCCACCCCACACCTCCACCCCACACCTCCACCCCACACCTCCACCCCACACCTCCACCCCACACCTCCGCCCCACACCTCCACCCCACACCTCCACCCCCCCCCCAACCCACCTCCACCCCACACCCCCACCCCACACCTCCACCCCACACCTCCACCCCACACCTCCACCCCACACCTCCACCCCACACCTCCACCCCACACCTCCACCCCACACCTCCACCCCCAGCCCCGCCCCTACCCCTACCCCTATACCCTTGGGTGGGGCTCGCCCGTGGTCGGTGGGGATATAAGGCGGCCGGGTTGCATGCACCTCTCATTGGACCACCAACACTCGTGTTGACCGGTGCTCCTGCTCTTTGCATTTTTATATTGCATCTTTATATTACATATTTTCACTTCACTTCTTCACTTTTAAAATGGGTTTGAAGGGTTTGAAATTGAAGAATTACCCTCCAGCTTCTGCTTCTTCTGCTAACCCCACTTCGGCTGTCCAGTCTACTCCGCCTTCTTCGTCTGGGACCACTACGATGCAGTACTCGGTCCTGCGGCAAGCGCTGGCTGTAATCACGACTGTGACCAGCCTTCTGCCATCGATGCCAGCGCTAACCAATACAACTGCCGCTGGGGCCAGCCGAGGATTGATTTGTTCTCCAGCTGTCTCCCTTTCCTCGGACTCCAACTCGGATGCTGCCGTTTTCCAGACGGAGGAGGACGACAAGAAGAAGAAGAAGACTTCAAAGCCGAAGTACACCCCATACTCCCGTTCACAAAAAATCCTTTCATACACCAAATCCCAATGTCCTCTACCTCTATCCCCTATCCCACCAACACCTGTTAAACCACCCCGTCGATCTATCTTTTCTCCTGACGCTCCCTATCCTACTATTGATATGACATCCAAATTTACCTTACCAACCATCGACCTAACACGTTCTCCTACCCCACCCAAAATTGTTTGCTCCCTTCCTCTTCACCGTGTAAAGTGTTCTACCCCTATTCCTTCTAGCCAGCCTAAACCTGACAAGCTCCAAAACACTCCAATAAAGCGTCCAACACAAAAACGTAAGCGTGTTAAAGTCCCTGCTGGCAAGGGTAATAAATGCGATTACGTGTATATGTCAAAAGACTTTGGGGTTCTTTGCTGTCAGAAGTTTGCTGTTTTAGATGAAGACCGTTGCCAAACGCACTTGAACAAAAATATCAATCTTCCGAGAGTAAGACCCTACAGTCTTAACAACATTAGGTCTAAAACATCCCAACCCAGACATCCCCACAGTCCGCAACCGCTTGATATTAGAAGACTTAAAGTGGATGAAAAATATTATTTTATTGTTCAAACGTATGGAGCTTTTGATGCAAATGTAGAAATCATTGTAAAAGGTGATGGCAACCTTCATACAATGAAAGTACCCGTTCGGATGGTACAAAGACAATTTTTCATCCACAAAAAAGGCTATCTAATACGAAGGGAAGGATGCCAATCTGTGTGGGAAATGGATTAGGATGTAGGCCCACCAAAAAAAAAAAAGAAATTCTAAATTGTTAGGTTGTGTTGGACAATAAGTAAAAACAGAAATTCTTTTTCCAAATTATTTTTTCCAAATTTAGTCCTAACCCTCTTAAAGTAAGGGAGAGGGGTATTATACAAGTCAAGGAATAAAAAAAAAACACTTGACTTGTATAATACTTTAACCTGGCGGTGATGTAAAGTCACTGGGACAATCTCAAACCGTGTCCTTGAGGGTGAAGACTAAGTTACAAAAATCTTTAACAAATAAAAACTTACCTCCAAACACTTGTAGCTTGCTACAAGTGTTTGGAGGTAAAAATTTTTCAAAGTTTGAATGACCTTGACCCATATAAATTACTGTTTAAAGTAAAGTGCTAACCTTACAACTAATGTCGTGTATCACGTGATACCCCCCACTCTAACGCTCTTACTAAGCCTGTATGAGCCGTTCATTTGCTTCAGTCTGTTTCTGTACTCCGTGTAAACATGTCACGGTACAATTACAAAGGTGGTGACTTCTTGATAGATCAACACAATGCTTGGGAAGTGCTAAACCGGCATAGAATGGAAGTTGAGTATTGTATAAGACGAGATGGGTCTACATTTTATCTATGTATTATAAACAACCAAACTCATAAGTATGAACACTGGACAAAAATTAATTATAACAACATAGATGAGCTGTTTGCTTGGGTTTTTGAGGTGTGTAAAGTTATTGAAGAAACCAAAATGATGGGTGTGCTAAAGGTATGTAAAACTGATGACCGAGAAGACTAAGCAAAATTTCTTTTAACCCCCCCCCCCGTGTTATCCCCACTACTAAAAATGGGTATATATAGGAGTGGTGATCAACCGTCCTCTCATTCTGCTTTACACCGTTAAGCTGAACACCACCATGTCTGCTATGAACGTCCCAGCCTCTACCTCTGGCCCGGTCGCCTCCAACTCCAGCCCGAGCATTGGACCAATCCGATCGGGGCCTTCGTCAAGGGGTCGTGTCCGATTCTCCGGCTTTGGTCCTGTGAGGAAGGAGTTGCGGAGCAGCGGAGCGTCTCAACCAACCACGATGGACGCATCAACTCAGACTCCACCAAACATCATCGAGTGGTACGACGAAGTGATAGAGCAAAGGGACAGAATGCTAGAGAATACTCGCAGGGAGCTACTTTATATCCGGAGTAAATGGGAAAAACTGATTAAGAAGTGTGAAAGCCTGTTGGACAGTGACGATAGTGAGGATGAGAGTGGATAGGTGTGTGGGTAAAGACTCGGACTGGGACTTGTGTGTTTGTATGAATGTGTGTGTGAATGCGGAATACAGAGCGGGGGATAGATCACTCTGTGGCAATGGACTAACATGCCACTTAGTGATCTATCCCCCGTTCTGGTAATGTTTTTGGATGGACTTGACCCACTTTACCAAGGCTAGCTAGTACCCCCACTACTGATAAGTGTATATATACGGGTATTAACGTGCAGTTTGGTTATTCTGCTTTGTACCGCTTAGCTGAATACAGCATTGTAACATGGCTTTTAACTCCAAAACTTCTCAGGCTTCCTCTTCTTCTTCAAGAAGGCGTGCTGCCAACGTCCTGCCTGCTACTCGTAGACCTGCTCGACCATTCCACAGCATAACTGTTGCTCGGGCAAACGCCTGCAAAGCTCCGATGCTACGGACCTTGCTGGAGGTAAGCCAAGACGGACAAGGCTTGCTCAGTCCTGGTCAACGGCAGGAGCAAGAAAGGCGTATGGCGTACTTCAGGCTGCAGGGTGTAGTTCCCAGCTTGAAGTTAGGCGATCCGAGAGTAGCAAGCATCAACGAGGCAGCGGACTACATATCACACCTTCACAGTGTTTTAGAAGTAAAGGACCAACAAATTGAAAACTTAAAAGAACAATTGAAACAATTTAACTTTAATCCTGTGGAGTTTGTGGAAGCAGTGATGAGTGATAGTGATGATGAAGGAACTGAATATATATTGGGTATGTAATGAAAGACTTGGACAGGGACATGTGTGTGTGTGTGTAGAATACAGAGCGGGGGATAGACTACTTTGCGGCAATGGACTAGCATGCTGCTTAGTGGTCTATCCCCCGCTCAAAGGGTAGCATTGGATGACCTTGACCCACTTTACAGCAAGGACAACCGGTTAACTGGTATAAAAGAGGGGGTCTATACATCTCGACTTCATTCTGCTTTGGACCTTCCAGTGGAACGCTAGAAACAATGAGTGGATCGCTGCTTGGTGCTAACTTGGACAGGTATTCTGTGATGGTACACTATGAAGATTGTAGAGACATGTTGACGGCTGTGTATGATTGTTTGGTGAGAAAAATCTTTCAAGAAAACTGCCAATTTATGTTAGCGTGGAAAAGAAACTTGTTTGTTGATGGTCATGCTACAATGCAAAGCATGAACCACCTTCATGTGTTAAAAGTAGGACATCATAATTTGGACGAACTGGACGATATGTTTAGGGAGCTGGAGTGTTTGATACATCAGGAATGTAAACCATGTGAAATTGAAATTTTTAAATTGGATATGGAATTAGAATAAAATGTGTTAAACAGGACTTGGACTTGGACTTGATTGAGGTTTTGTAGAACAGAGCGGGGGATAGATCACTTTGCGGCAATGGACTAGCATGCTGCTTAGTGGTCTATCCCCCGCTCAAAGGGTATCTTTACGTGACCTTGACCCACATAAATTGTATAGTTGGTGGGGGTATAAAAAGGGTAAGCAAATTGGATGGATACAACACTTTCATACCATGGCTCCACTTGACAACACCGTGTTCCATCGCAACAGAATTCTTTCAATTCTGGAGGTAATACCTGTAGAAGTTATAGAAGCAGAGGACCAACTACCTGCGGTTGATCAGGAAGAGGAGGAAGAAATAATGGATATTGAAACGGACTCTGACGAAGCTGGTTCAACGGACAATGAAGTGGACTTGCACGCCTACGAAACATTAGAGTCGTCATCTGAGTCGGAAATGGAATTCCAATTGGAAATTGAAGAAGAAGAAGAACAAGAACAAGACACTCCTCATCGTCCAATGGATAGGGTGTTGGTAGCCAGAAGAATTATGTATTGTCATCGCTACCTATTTCGTGATGAGAATGATTCTGACTCTGACGGTGATGTTTCACCCTTGTAAAAAAGTTTAAACAAAAAGTTAAAAAAAGAATGTGAGCGGGGGATAGAGCACTTTGTAGTAAATGATGCTGCTTAGTGCTCTATCCCCCGCTCAAAATAATAATTCCAAATGACCTTGACCTACATAAACTTGCTCAAACAGACGTCTTTGAAAAAACTTGTACAAATTATTGAATCTAGACCAAATATCATCAATTTATCAAGCCTACTGATAAATGTATTACAAACGGTTGTGTAAAGGCTAAATTTAGCACATGAGTGATAACCTGTTTCCATATGACGTCACTTTCCCCACCTATCTGCCTCGGATATAAAGGGTCCCGGTGGAGTGCGCTGCTCATTATTGCGTGGACATTCACAGAGTGTGCATTCAAAGCCAAACCGTTTGAAATGGCTCTTTGCGACATTTGTGGGGAAATCTTTCAAGACGAAGATCTTTTCACCATACACAGAGAATTACATGAAGACGAAGATAGAAAAGAAGATATTACCATGGATGAAATAGACTTAGACTCAATTGACCGGTTTTTGGAAGAGCACCAGAAGCAGACGGACTACTGGGACAGCTATCTACAGCAAATGCAAAGAAGAAGACCTAGTGTGATCCAATTTGCTGGTGCTGGACCATCTACTGCTAGAAGACCTTTTGAAGAAGAAGACACTGAAGAAGAGGACACTGAAGAAGAACTGGAAGATGTGAAACAACTGCGCACCACGGCCTTACCAGGACGAGTTGTAACACATTTCAAAATTAATAATGTTCAATTGGAACTGGAAACATTTATAACCCAGGCTAAGGAACTTGTTGGTGGAACCTTGAGGGAAGAACTACAAAGATTAAATTTTATTAAATTTGGAATGGTGTTAGAGGCTATGTTTAACAATACTGATGGTGAAACAGCATTGAGAGCGTTCATTACCAAAAACCGAACCCTTACCTTCACCTCCAACATCGATGATATTATTGAAGAATGCTTGGAAGAACTTATAACAAAACTTCAAGAACATGAAGGAAGAGGATCTGGATGGACTTTGTCATCAATTGAAGGTATGGATGTAAGGGTTCACAAGCATGGATATGGTTTAAGGGGTAGTAGTTTTATCCCTTTACCAAAGAAAATCCAAAACACTAAATCGTGTAGGAATGTGCAAAATGAAGGTAATGAATGTTTTAAGTATGCAATGTTAACCAAGTATGTTAAAGATCATCCTGAAAGAGTTGGTAGAGAATATTACGAAAATGAACACCGCTACAACTTTCAAGGCCTCACCTACCCAGTTACATTGAAAGACATAGACAAATTTGAAAAGAAAAATCCTGGCGTTTCAGTGAATGTTTTTGGTCTGGATGATTCAAACAACGTTTATCCTTTGCGGGTAGTAAAGGTTGAGCAAAGAAACCACACGGACTTGCTATTGATAACTAAGGGTGAAATTTCCCATTATGTGTGGATAAAGGACTTTGAAGCCTTAGTTGTAAAACAATTGACCAAAAGAGTAAATAGGATTACAGTTTGCAAGAGATGTTTCTGCTTTTCTTGGAAAGATTCAAGACGTGGAGGATCGGACTGGTTGTTGGAACATAAAAGACTTTGCAACGAGAACTATGAAGTGAAGATTAGTCTGCCACCACCATCTCGAGCGTGTATCCAATTTAACAAAACAGTTCACCAATATCGGATTCCAGTAGTCATCTACGCAGATTTTGAATCTACGTTAGTACCACAGGAGCTGCCGGACGGTGAAGTGACTAGAAGAACAAAATATCAGTTGCATCAACCCAACGGTTTTTGTCTAATAGTGAAATCAACCTTGTCTGAAAACCAATTGCAAAACTATGGTTTAACATCCACTCCAATACTCTACCGTGGTGAAGAAGCCGCTAAGTATTTCGTAGACCAGTTGTATGACATTGCTGAAAAGGTACAACGCTTGTATGGTAATGTCGTACCTATGGAACCTTTGAATGAGAATCAACAAGAAGAATACAATATGGCATCAAGATGTTATCTATGCGAGAAGAGCTTCAGTGAAGAAAATCCAAAAGTAAGAGATCACGATCACCTGACAGGTTTATACAGAGGAGCTGCTTGTAATTCATGCAATATAAATTACAAACTGCCCCACTTTATCCCTGTCGTGTTACACAATCTTAGCGGCTACGACTCCCACTTCATTATTCCAGAGTTAGGAAGAGATGATGGTAAAATTGATGTTCTTGCTACAACATTGGAAAAGTACATCAGTTTCTCAAAAACCGTAGGTAAAATTAAACTTCGCTTTGTAGACTCTTATAGATTTATGGCATCTAGTTTGAGCAGATTGTCTGAGAATCTACGAAGAGAAGACCTAAAAGAAACCAGCAAGATTGTACCTGAAGATAAATTGGACTTAGTATTACGTAAAGGAGTGTTCCCCTACGACTACATAACATCTACAGAAAAATTTGAAGAAACCAGTCTACCACCGATCGAAGCCTTCAACAGCAAATTAAACGAAAGTGAAATCTCCGTTGAAGACTACAATCATGCTTGTAATGTTTGGAACCAACTAAACATTCAAACCTTAGGGGAATATTCTGACTTTTATATAAAATTGGACGTAACTCTGCTGTGCGATGTGATGGAAGAATTCCGAAACACCTGCTTCTCCGCCTATGGACTGGACCCTCTACACTCGTACACATCTCCAGGATTAGCATGGCAAGCTATGCTAAAGTCAACCAACTGTCGACTGGAACTTCTAACGGATATTGATATGGTGCTCATGATGGAATCTGGTGTACGGGGCGGTTTGACACAAGCTGTAACACGTCATGTCAAAGCCAACAACAAGTACATCCACGGCTTCGACGAGCAACAACCATCGGTCTACCTTGGCTACTTTGACGCAAACAACCTTTATGGTTGGGCAATGTCAAATCCGCTTCCCTACGCTGACTTCAAATGGATCGACCCGGCCACCATTGGAGACATCTCACAGATTCCGAAAAATGGTCCAAAAGGCTATATTCTGGACTGTGATTTTGAATATCCGGAGCACCTTCATGACCATCACTACGACTTGCCTCTGCTAGCCAAGACTGAAGTTTCACCGACAGGAAGATGGCCAAAATTGATGATGACCTTGGAGAATAAGGATCGCTATGTGGCTCACTACTGGGTAGTTCAACAGGCTCTTGAATTGGGTCTACGTATAGTGAAAATTCATAGAGCAATTGAATTCACCCAGTCTTGTTGGTTGAAACCATATATTGATTCCAACACTGCAAGAAGAGCTGCAGCGACAACAGCATTTGAAAAGGACTTCTATAAATTAATGAACAATGCCATCTTTGGGAAGACCTTGGAGAACAAAAGAAAACACAAAAATGTAAAATTAGTGAGTGATCCTAGGAAATTGGAAAAATTAGTGCAAAAACCAAATTTCGGAACATCCATGATTATAAACGAAAATCTAGTCGCTGTCAGTATGAAGAAAACAACAATAGTCATGGACCGTCCGTTATACATAGGTATGTCGATTTTGGACATAAGTAAAACCCTGATGTATGATTTCCATTATAACAAAATGGTTAAACACTACGGAAGGGAAAACATTGGAGTCGCATACATGGATACGGACGCGTTTATCTACTGGATAAAGACTTTGGACATGTATGAAGACCTAAGGACTTTTCCATACAAAGAAGATTTCGACTTTTCTGACTATCCGAAGAACCATCCAAATTTTAATGAAAAAAATAAAAAAGTAATTGGAAAATTCAAAGATGAAGCAAATGGAATGCCTTTAGAAGAAATAGTGGCGCTGATGGCAAAATTGTATTCATTTAAGATGTACCACGAGAACAACACACCGACAGTGAAAAAAGCAAAAGGAGTGAAGACATCTTATTTGAAAAAACACGTAACATTTGACCACTACAAGACTTGTTTGTTTGAAGATACTACGATATCAGCAACATTCAACAATATCCGAAGCTTCAAGCATCAAGTCTACAGTGTCACCGAAATTAAAAAAGCACTGTCAGCTCGGGATGATAAAAGACATATTTTGCCCGACAAAATCCACACTCTTCCATTCGGCCATTACTCCCTAAACCCTATCAACTAGTAACCTATTCTTCGTCCTTCTACAACTTCGACCTTATTCCTTTCTCCTTCCGTAAAAAAAATGGGGAACACGGCAAGTCCAACGCCGTGTTCCCCATTTTTTTTACACAAGTTTGGATGACCTTGACCCATATAAATGATGTGAATATTTAAGACAACGTTCATTGTGATTATACATGTGATACAACAAACATTGAAACCTGCAATATGAAGGACTTGAAGCAACAAATTGTCAACGAACTTCATAAACCTGCAAGAAGAAAGTTTCCACGAAGAAATACGGTGATAAAAGGAATTAATGATTTATATCAAGCAGATTTAATCGAAATGATTCCTTATAGCAAACAAAATAAAGGATATAAATACATATTGACTGTTATTAACTGTTTTTCAAAAATGGCAGATGCTTTACCAATAAAAGATAAAAGTGGCAAAAGTGTTACAAAAGCAATGGAAACAGCTATACAAAGAGACAAACATACTATTAAACATTTACAAACAGATGATGGAAAAGAATATTTTAATAAGGAATTTGCAAATTTAATGAAAAAACACAATATAAACCATTACTCAACCAATTCAGAGGTAAAAGCTTCAATAATCGAAAGATTCAACAGAACTTTAAAAAGTGCAATGTATAAAATGTTTTCCAACAGAGGATCGCACATATGGATTGATATGTTACCAAAACTTATAAACAATTACAATAACAAATTTCATAGGACTATCGGGATGAAACCAAACCAAGTAACTAGTAAAAATGAAAACCTTGTATTAAAACGTATAAAAACGAATACTAAACCAAAAGTTGAAAAACTAAAGCCTAAAAAATTTAATGTGGGTAATAAAGTGCGAATAAGTAAATATAAAGGTGTATTCAGTAAAAGATACCTGCCAAATTGGACCAATGAGGTTTTTACTGTATTCAAAGTACAACCTACAGTACCTGAGACATATATTTTAAAAGATAATAAAGGACAATTGCTTGAAGGAGGGTTTTATGGACATGAAATGTTAAAATCAACAGTAGGCGATGTATATTTAGTTGAAAAGGTGTTGCAACGGAAAAAAGATAAGGTCAAAGTACGATGGTTAGGATTTAATAAGACGGAAGATTCTTGGATACCTAAAAAGGATTTGATATAACGATAGAGAATCATTTTAGGTTGAACCATTATAAAGGATGGAGATAGTACCACTAAAAGAGAGTTTTACTATTAATAATATAGATGAACTCACAGTGGATAATTCAGAATTCAATAGTGGGAAACATGGCAAGGAGATGCGATTGCACCTATTACGAAGTTTGAAAGAGAAAATGTAAAATCAGAAGAGTTTAGTGATGAAGACCTGGAATCCTCTACGTATAGTGGTTTTACCGGTGGAGAACCCGAAAGAGAGCTAGAATCACCGGACTATAGTGGAATAAAAGAATTATATGAAGTAAAAGCCAAAAGAGGACATGAAGTTGTATCAACTGCTAGTGAAGAGGAAAAAGAAGAAGAGACAAGGGAAGGTCCGTCAAACATAAGCTTGTTGGGTGAAAACATTCATAACAAAGGACCTTTAGGAAGGAAATACATGGTAAAAATGTTACTTGGAACAATTCCTAATAAGAATTACCATAGTTATGGAGCGAGATTAACAGAAGACGGTTTAATGATAGGTAATAGCCCGTTAAACGTTGACGAACATGATAATATTGTCATTGGTGATCAAAGATATAAGGGCACAAAAGGATTATTTGAATTATTATTTGAAAATAAGCCTTCAGTATCATTAGTGAAAGAAAAAGACATGGAAGCATATAAAAATATTTTGGAACAGAAAAATGCATATAGGAGAAAGTATTTACCTGACCAACCTCCTTTTAGATCTAAGTCTTTAAAATATAAAGAATTTGTATCCAAGTTAATACCAACTAGAAGACAAACAATGCCGTTAACACAAAGAAAACCTGTAAAACGAAGATTTATGGCATCCACTTTGGATGTAAGTGCTCAGGAACGAAGAAAAAGAAGTAAGTCCGTTACAGGTACAGGTTTAATGAAGAAATTATATAACACAAATGTGATTTATTATAATAACATCAATAAATTGGTGGATAGAATGAAACTAATACATGAAGCTAAAGAAGCGGGTCATACTGGATTGGAAAACGAATGGGTGGCTTTAGTGGATGAACTCCGAAACCGTGGGGTAATCTCATAAAAATGCGTTACTCCTTAGAGTACTATTCAGTTGCACCATGAGTGTTGACAAGTTCGGACGTTACTCCTCGGATGGGTTATATTATGCGAATAATTTAAAAAGAAGTGCTGGTTTACCACAAACACCTGATGGAGATTATGATATGAGTAATAAAAGGTTAAAAAACATAAAAGATCCTTCGGATGAAAACGATGCAATAAACTTAAAAATTTTAAAGGAAAAGATATCGCCAACATTAAAACTACAAAATAACACATATGACGCGGAAAATCATAGAATTATCAACGTTGGTAAACCAAATGAAAATGGTGATGCGATAAACAAAGGTTATTTGTCATCTGAATTAAAAAATACGTTAAAATTCAATGGGAAAACGTATAGTGCCAACAATAAACGTATATCCAACGTAGATGACCCTAAAGATGCAAAAGACAGCGTAAATAGACGCTATTTACATTCTTTGATACCTGAAAAGACAAAAGATGGATTTTCTTTTTATAAATTTGTTATTAATGATATAGGCTATCCAAAAACTGAAAACGATGCTGTAAATCTAAAATATATTAAAGATCATTGCATCATACGTGATGTAGGGGTTATAGATTGTTTTAATAATTGTTTAGCAAATGTTAAAGATGGTTCGGCGCCATCAGATGGTGCAACAGTGGGTCAAATGATGGAAACCTTAAAACAAGAAACAACCTCTTTTGTAAAACAAGATCAAGTAGTATCGAAGCAAGGGGATGAATTTGTTCAAGGTAATGAAAAATTTAATTTATTAACATACAAAAATGATGCTTGGGATTGCATGGATAAAAAGTTATCAAATATGGGATGGGGTTATGAAAAACAAGATGCAGCTGCTTTATCACAAACCGTACATCTAGATCCAGATCGATATTTTAGATGGTTTACATGTAATAATAGAGTGATAAGAGACTTGGCACAAGGAAGAGAAGCAAATGATGCTGCAACTGTAGGACAAACCATCACAACATCATTAAAGGATAGTAAAGTGTATGATTGTAATAATAAACGTATAACAAACCTTAAAGACCCTGAACATGTAGATAATGCTGTCACTGTTAATTTTCTTGTAAAAGTTTTAGGTAATGCGATATTTGATTTACACAATCATTTTACACCAGATATTCTTAAAGGAAAATCAGGTCATAATACTTATGCTGAATCCATGAGAGGTGAGTATATTAAACGAGAAATATATAATAAATACTTTACTAACCCTAAAACGAAACAGTTTAGATCATCAGATTGGGGTGATATTGATATTTAAGTAAATAACTCAATAAATGACTTCATTTATGTGCAACCTGTCATAGAGTTAACACATGAGTTGCACATTGCCATTATAAAAGGACAATAATGACGTTCAAGTACATCAGTCCATATCGAGACACTGCAAGAAAAGGAGGTGGGATCACGTCCACAGCGGTTTCTCTGTTAAGTAAAGCTTTAAAACAAATTCCAGTAGGATCCATAGTAAATAGAGCAATAGACGCATTACCATACAAATTTCATATACCAGGAGGTTATCAGTATTGCGGACCAGGAACTAAATTGAAAAAACGACTGGAAAGAGGCGATCCTGGCATAAACAAGTTAGATCAGGCTTGTAAAGAACACGATATCGCATATTCCACGTTTGCCGATTCAAAAAATAGATCAATAGCTGACAAAAAGCTTGCGGACATAGCTTGGCAACGAGTAAAATCAAGTGACGCTAGCATAGCAGAAAAAGCAGCAGCTTTAGCAGTAACAGCAGGTATGAAGGCTAAAACAGCAGTAGGAGGTGGAAGAAGGAGGAGAAGGAGAGTAAAAAGGAGGTCAACCACAAGAAAACATGGAGGAAATATAAAAAGAAGACGACGATCTACAAGAAAAGGCAGGAAGAAGCCCACCGTGTGGTCAATGGTAAAAAACGGGGCAGGTCTTTACCTAAGACCTTATCGTGCATATTAAATGAAAGAAATCAATTGGTCATACCACATAAAGCGTTAACCAATATTGAATTATTTAAATATATTTCCTGTTTAAAAATACCATTTTTCCGCGGTGTGTTTATGAAAGACAGTTTACCAAAGAAAATGTGGCAAAATGAGACTGGAATTGTAAATTTGGATAATACTGAAGGGCCTGGCACCCATTGGGTTTGTTATAAGAAACTAAATAACAATGTATATTATTTTGATAGTTTCGGTAATTTGCCACCACCAAAAGAACTTCAGAATTACTTTAAATCTGCTAAAAACATATATTATAACTATAAAAGAGAACAACCTGATAATACTTCAATATGCGGCCATTTATGTTTGGAATTTCTAGCTAAAAGTATCAGTCACTATTGAGATGTCTTCCTATACGGTATCATTAACAGGAAAATCGTCCACTTTACGAAGTATCCTTTTTCCAGCGTTACGCTTGCAAAAAGGAAGGTTTTGGGAGGCGGCACTATTGGATTTTACAACGTACAACTCTATTCCCAATGTTACGGAAGGTAAAAATAACATATTGCATTATTATAAGGGAAAGGATGCCAGTGGAAAATTTACAGACTTACAAGAGTGCAGGTTACCCACAGGTTCTTATGAAATTGATCATATAAATGAATTTTTGCAAACTAAAATGGGAAAAGACAATATAACATTAAAAGGTAATAATAATACGATGAAAGCTGAAATTACTTCCAAATATTATATAGATTTCACTCAACCAAACTCAATTGGTGATTTATTAGGATTTTCCAACGATGTGCCTGTATTAGAACCAGATGTAACACATTCCGGTAAAAAAACAGTAACAATATTAAAAGTCAATAGTATAGACATAACTTGTAACATTATACAAGGTGCTTACAGGGATGGGGCTAACACCCACATCATACATACTTTTTACCCAAGTGTACCACCTGGATTTAAAATTGTTGAAAAGCCACAAAACCTGGTATATCTACCGTTGAACACCACTTTCATTTCAGACATCGTGTTGAGCGTATTGGATCAAGACGGTAACTTGGTAGACTTCAGAGAAGAGCCTATTACGATTAGATTACATTTAAAATCAACACTTTAATACAAAACCATGGGTTTAACATTTAAAAGCGAACAACCTACGGGAAACCGCATTAGTAGCTCTTCAGCTGTGGAGGAGTTAACACGCGAGAACATCCGTTTCTTAGAGAGAATTGGATTAAAATTAACCGATTATGGATATACTGGATATAGCGCAGGGTCCAACATTCGACGAAACCCTATGGGAAAAAGAATATCACACCCACAACCCTTACACTTCATCGAAATTAAACAATAACGATGAAATTCGTATTCCCGTACAAAATCAAGACATTTACACATTACCATGTGAAAGTTACTTGTACATTGAAGGACAAGTTACTAAAAAATGACGGTACTACTGTTGGTACAACAGTTCCATTTATAAATAATCCTATGGCTTTCTTATTTGATGAAATTAGATATGAAATATCAGGTGTAACAGTTGATTCCACTAAAAAAGTAGGTATTACGACAACTTTAAAAGGATTAACATCTATAACACCCAATGAAACCAATTTACTTAAACCTGCCGGATGGGTATTACCTACAATTGACACGATCACTCCAAATCCAAATGGATATTTTGATTTTCATATTCCATTACGTTTGTTGCTTGGTTTTGCTGAAGATTATAGGAAAATAATATTAAACGTTAAACAAGAATTAGTTTTGTTGAGATCTTCTAACGATAAAGACATTATTAAAGCTGCAGATGCTACTACAGATGCGACTTTAGAATGGAAATTAAAATTAGACAAAATTGTATGGAGAGTTCCACATGTTAAATTGGCTGACGAGCATAGAATGCTACTTTTAAGAAAATTAAAAGCCGATCGTGATATTGTTATTCCATTTAGAAGTTGGGAATTTCATGAGCATCCCAGTTTACCTACTACGGATCGACACACTTGGACTGTTAAAACATCAAATTATGTAGAACGAGCCAGGTATATTATATTTGGTTTACAAACAGGTAGAAGAGACGCCATTACTAAACATGCAGGACAATTTGATCATTGTGACTTGAAAAATATTAAAGTTTATTTAAATTCACAATTCTTTCCATACGACAATTTAAATGTGTCATTCACTAAGAAGAAATACAGTATATTGTACGATATGTACGCGAGATTCCAAAGTTCATATTACGGTAAAACAAATACACCTTTATTATCACCTGACAAATATTTCGATGCCTACCCAATAGTTGTAATCGATTGTTCTAAACAAAATGAATCAGTAAAGTCATCAAGTGTGGATATAAAAATAGAAATGGAATTCAACGATGCTATACCGGCTAATACAACTGCATACTGTTTAATTCTACATGATAAAATCGTAACATACACACCTTTAACTGGAATTGTTAAAAATGTATTGTAAAAACCGGTTTTGTTTCATTCCGCGAGTATAAAAGCAGAGCGTACAGTCCGCTCCTCATCAGTTTGTTGCCTACTGTTGTATGGGTAGCATCGTATTCAATATGGCTTCTCCTAGTGGTACACCTGAAAATGTGGTAGATATTGAGAAGGAGATATCTGAGTTTTTAGATCCTCAAGGTCACCAGGAAGGAGGTGAACAAAACGTTTGCGGACAACTTCACGCCAGTAATAATGTTGAAGAAAAAGGTAAAAGAAGAAAGACTATACAAAAGAGAAAAAGGGATATTGAAGATAATATTTCTCCAAACATATTGAGTGAGGTATTTTTGCGAATATTTTACCCGATCTCTTCCAGTTTGGATAAAAGTGTTTTAATCGGTGTTATGAAATCTACAGATTATTCCCCTACTGTAATTTTAACTCATGGACCCAAAATGATTTTGTTTACGGACAGTGCTTGGGAATCGTTTATGAAACATTTGCATCTGCTAGAATGCTATTTAAGTAGTAACATGTTTGGAAGAAAGACAAGAGTAGGACTTTTGGATTCAAATGTGGAAATTGATATTATTAAACAACGTGGTGATCATCAGCTACGGTTTAGAGACACAACAAGACATGATAACAAAATTCAACTTAATCGAGAGGAGTTTTTCATTTTAACTTGTGCTACTGAACCTATAACAAGATACTTGAGACAACTGGTGTTTTCAAGTTCGATTATTAAAGATTATCTGGAAGACACTTTGGACAAACAACCGGACGCACCTATATTATACGGACCTGTGGATACTTCTATATTTAATAGAGTTCCTCATGAAGTACAGATGTGGAGACAATTGGAAAAGTACGCTCAACTACATAAGAAATCAGTAAAACAAGAAGAAGAGGAAGATGGAGGAGAAGAATCAAGTGTTAGTGATGAAAATGAAAACAAGGAAAATATAAAGATGGAAACTTAAATGACAATGGTTAGTTTTTAAAACAATAACCAACATTTTGTGGGGTTAGGCCTATTGGGGACGGTGCCCACGTTAAATATACACCAACGCGCCAACAACTGTACGGCCTGGTATAAAAGTAGTACCTACCGTGGTGTGGAAATCAGTTGACCTCCTGACTTCGTAATGAGCAGACGTGTGACCTTCAAAATGGACAAGGGAGAAGAAGAACAACAAGTAAAGTCCAAGCCTGGTATTATTGAGTTTCAAGCGTTTCGTGGTAATGATGATAGATTCATTATAAAAGAACTTGTGTTTTTGGACATGAATACAAGTGTTCCTTATTCGTTTTTATTTAAACCACCATGTTCTTATTCGTCTTTAACTAGTAAAGCCGCTACTACCAACAGATGGATTTCAAAACATTTCCATCATATCGATTGGTATGATGGTTTTACAAGTTACACGGACTTGTATCACATTATGCATCACTTTTCAGACAAGTTTACCAATATTTACACAAAGGGGCTGGAAAAGAAAAGATGGATTGAAGGATTTACTCATGTTCCGGTTAATGATGTGGAATTGGATAAGAATTATCAATACATGCTGGAAACCATATGTATTTGTACAAAAAGCCCAGAACATGATAAAGATAGACATTGCGCTTTGAAAAATGCCTATAAACTCGCCTCTTACCTTCAAAATGGGGAAGTGGGGAGTGGTGGGGGTAACGGAGAGTATATAAGTGGGGAGCAGACAGGGACCTGGCATGAGTATTACTCGAGATTCCGAGACGACAACATCTCCGAGCAAGAAGACGATCTGTAACCTGACCATGGCATCTCACCAGTTCCTTCAGACTTTGGTCGAGCAGTTCAATGCTCACTCCAAGTCAACAATATTACCTGTAAAGAAGTGCTCGGAACTAAAAGACGAGAAGCACTACATAATCCATGCTATGAAGAAGATGGAAACTACAGTTGGGGAGGCCATCTGCTGCAGTCTCAGCGAGGCGCCATTTACTCCGGGGGATGAACCAAAGTTCCAGGTGTACCTGCCCAAGAGATTCGTCCATCTTCTACAAAACGAGGATCTTCGCTCTATTCAACCCGGGTGTCTATACCTGGTGTCGCACGGTTGCACGGGTAGCAATTCTACAGAGTTGACCATCCACATCGCTGACAAGCAGCAGTGTTAGATTTAAGTTTTAATGTTGTACATATGTTGTTGTTGTAATGTTTTATAAATAAACGAATCATAAAAGACAAAAAAAAAAAAATAAAAAAAAACAAAAAAAAAAATGCAACATATCAATATGTGACAGACTTCACGTATTGATATGTTGCATTTTTTTAAACTTCGCGGGTGACCTTGACCTTTGACCTTTGCATTTCACAATTACCCCCACTACCGCACTAGGATTCAAACCTGCTTGGATGCAAAGAACGGTCAGTCTGTTGCCAACTAGCAAACGATGAGCACCTTGTACGAGCTTTGCTTACAACGAGTTATAACTGACGCATCTTTATTCCAGACGGCTTTACGAGATAATATCCCTATAACAGTAAAGCAGGATATCGAGGAGTACAAGAAAGATAATAGAGGGTATTCGGGATACTCCTGGTATAGGTTTCAAGACGGGGAAAAGTTTTGTAGGCCTTGTGGCAATGCTGCCGTCAGAGACCTTCGACGGTTTGTACAGGAAGGTGGTAGAAAACAGTTTGGATTTCTAGCACCAATGTTTAGATTTGAAAACTACAAGGACACCTGTGCTATTTGTTCCATCCCTTTGTATCAATGGAAAAAGTTTAGAAGTGTTTAATTGCATCTTCCATACCCCCACCACCATCACCCCCACCACTTTTCCATGTACCTCCAAACGCTGTGCCTCGGCTTCATTTCTACTCCAGCAGCCAACCTAGCAGCATCAGGATGTCTCTCAACGTCAGTTGCGCAAGTTACGAGGAGGTGAGCATCAAGACTCAGCAGGAGCTAAACGACTTATACAAGGAGTTGCAGCTGATGGTGGCACGAGGCTACCGTATAAATGTGCAAGTTTACGCTTGCAATATACGGAACACCCGGCAGTCAAAGGAAGAGCCTGGACACTCCTCGACGGCTTCCTCACCAGCGTCCATGAAGACCGAGCCAGACAACTTGGACTACTTCAGCTGACTAGCAGTTGTATTTCTTGTCCTAACCATTGTAGAATATGTATATTTTTTCATTATATTAAAGAAGTAAAAGAGCAAAAACACCTATCTTGTTACTGACATATAAGCTCAGTAACAAGATAGGTTTTTTTAAAACACAATTTGGATGACCTTGAAACTTCCCCCTCCACTGCTTTGTTACCCCCACCACTTGACTATTGGTGTACATGGCACATCGCAATTGGAAACCTCATTCCATCTTCAACAGCCACACCGACAACATCAACAATGGCAAACCTACCAACAGATGAAAGATGTCCTCACGCATGTTGTGACTTCGTCCACGAGTTGGAGAAGAGGATGCAGGAGAGGGCGATAAGAAGAAAACAGATCCACTCAGAAAATATCATGATAGTTAACGGCTATCTTTTATTGTTCGGCCTTATTATGGTTGTACTTTTCATACTGTATGGCATAGTCACATGTGTCGGCAAGGTTGCAGAAGAAAACGCTCGCCACCATCAATTGGAAAGTTTCAATGTTACTTTGTAAGTTTTCCTTTTTTTTAAAACTCCGTTTGGATGACCTTGAAAATTCCCCCACTACTCCACCACACCCCCCACCACTTCACCATGTTCCTGCATGAGCATCACATCAACCGTCATTCCTTGTCCGACAAGCAACCATGGCAGACAACAACACCATCAGCCAAGCTGACTCCACTACTGATGTCGGTACAAGTACGGGTTGGACACTGTCGATCGATAGTGTACACTATTTGGAGTCAATTTGCGAACGTATGAAGGAAATACTGCGGGACAACCCTGGGATCATAATACAAATGAATTTAAATTATGATTGGTCCCAAGTTAGAATGCAAGGGGACGACAACAACGGTCAACAATCTCCACAATATTCGCCCATGTCCCCGATCTATCCTTACGGCGAGTCTGACGTCGATGAAGATGAGGCTGATGAAGATGCAGGGGACAACGAGGCTGAAGAGGAGTAAGCTTCATTCCTTTTTTTTAAAACCTAAATTGGATGACCTTGAGAATTCCCCCTCCACTATTTCCTTTTTTTAAAACCCAAATTAGATGACCTTGAAAATACCCCCTCTACTTTTCAATACTGTTACCACAGTCTGTAGCTCACATCATTCCTTGCTTAGCTATCATGGCGGACAGCACTCTTTCTCGAGTTGACTCCACTACGGATGAAGAATGGCCATTTTCCTGGAATGTTCATCTGCAAGACTCGGCAGAAGTGGATATGTTGCATGAGAAATTGGTGTATGTATTAAACGAAAACCCCAACATTGAATGTAGAATGACTATGGATTTCGATGCGACAGGGGTCCACACTCAACCTTCCACTTCAAGCCAGCCTGAGCCTCAGCTTCAGCAAAAGAACTTTACACATCTTTACACTCCAATACGGCCGGAGGATGTGGTTATCAGCGAAGCGGACTCTACTACAAGTTATATTGAGCCAACGAATTGGAAGCTTGTTGTTGACACCTTACACAAGGTCGACTTAGTATGTGACAAATTAAAGGAATTAATGATGCAAGATCCTGGTCTTCGTTTTAAAATTGATTTGTTTTTCATCTGGGGAGCACCTGCACGGGGCTCTTCGTCTGACAGCTCTCCAAGTACAACGGACGAGGAGGAGGAGGACGACTAGTTATCTTTTTTAAAACTCCGTTTGGATGGCCTTGACCTTTCCCCCTCCACTGAGTTTATTTAAGGTGCACTCTCAATGACTGCGGCATCATTTCATCGCGCACCTTCACCACAGCAGCATGGAGAGTCGACTCAACTACTGTTGCGAACAGAAATGTTTTTCATGGCCAAATGACATTGATGTTGCGGATGGCCTGGCGTGTAGAAAATGTGAAGCTTTTGGTCAATGCATGTGTAAGTGCAAGTCTTGGAAGAAGCCGAAACCAGAGTTGAAGACATTCCATGTGTACCAGATGAGAGGGCATAAGTACACTTGTTGCCCTGAACGTTGCATTGAATTCACACTAAAGCAGCTAACTGGCTGCAAATTGTGCAACAATCATTTTGCAGGTTTTTGCAAACATTATTTAGGAGCCTGTCAGTACAGATCAACTTGGCATACAGAAGCACTCACTATCAATGAAATCACTATAGATACACAAGAGTAGTCTTTCTACTCTTTTCTTTTTTAAAACTCCATTTGGATGACCTTGACCTTTCCCCCTCCACTCACCTTAGTTTATATAAACCCCATTCCCACTGACCACAGCATCACTTCATCGTGCACCCTCGTCAGAGCAACATCGACTATGGAAAGTAAGCGCATCTCATGTTGCGAGCATAGGTGTTTGGAGATACAAGGCGTCACATATTGTGCAAAGAGGCGTTGGGAGGAAGAGACGGGGACAACCTATTGCTGTGAGGATAAGTGTTTCCTCTTGCCAAAGTGGCAAGTGGATGGGCTGGCCTGCCGGCAATGTGAATGCTTCGGATGTTGCAGGTGTAGATGTAAGAACCAACAGCTGCCACCACCGGTACTACAAACTTTCAAAATCTACAAATCCAAATACTTTTATACTTGTTGTCCGCAGCGGTGTATTAAATTTCACTTCTCCAATCTTACCAATTGTCGGAAGTGCTACGGACAACCTGATGGGTGGTGCACCTGTTTTCTGGACTCCTGCCGCTACAGATCGGATTGGCTTACAGATCCGTTGGAAATTGATGAAGTCGCCCAGGAAGCACAAGAGTAGTCTTTCTACTCTTCAACTTTTTTAAAACTCCATTTGGATGACCTTGAGATTTCCCCCTCCACTTCCCCATATACCTAGAGTACACGGAGCCTGGCAGTCAGTCACTCGGTGGCTGTCGTGGGGTGTGCATCGGTGTCGGCACTCCGTTGTTAGGTTTTCAAGGTCACAGTAATATGAAATTGTTGGTGTTGTGCTGGTTCAAGGTCACCTGAGGGATTACCGATTGCCCATTTAGGCTGAGTCATGTCAGAAACTCGAGTTTAACTTGGCACTTTTGCCTTTTCTCGTCGAAAATTCGCTCCAAGTGGTCAAGGTCACGGGGACTCTGACTGAAACTCGGAGCGTAGTGCGAGAAACGGCAAAAGTGCCAAAAAATTTTAAGTTTCGGCATGACCTTGACCTCAGTGGCGTCGGTGACGTCATTTTGATGACGTAAGGGGTGATGACGTCATCAGCACGTCATTTCTGTGACGTCATGGGTGTGACGTCATCGAAATGACGTCATAGGTGATGACGTCATCGATGACGCAATCGATGACGTCATCGATGACGTCATCGGTGAGGTCATTGACCTCGATGACGTCATCCCTCAGGTGACCTTGAACTGGGCCAGCACCAACAATTTCACACTACTGATATGAATTTCGTCTCTTTACAAAAGTTGTAGCCAATAAAATTGTGCATCTTTCCATGTATAATTTTTGCACATTACTCCTAAAACAAAGGCTAAAAATATTTTAAATTTTAACTTTTATGTAGTTTGAAGACAGGTTAAAAACAAATTATAATTTGAGCAGGCAAATACAATGTTATTATCCTAGTGAAACCACTCGGAACTTGTTTGGCATGGTGTTTTGTAGAAATTCCCATTTATTCCAACTTTGCCATCTTCCGCCATCTTGGAAAATGGTGGCCAAGTGTGTAATTATGAAGAATTTTACTTAAAAATTAGTTGTCCGATAACGATACGGTGTAAAAGCACAGACAAGACTTGTCTCCTCGAAAAGATATCATTCAAGAAATTATGGTGTTTATTAATGGTATCCACGCCAGGGTCAATGATTGAATATAAACTTGAACCTATATTACATGTTTTTGGCTTGGTCTGAATTGAAAATATGAAGTTTGTACCTTTACAAAAGTTGTAGCCCATGAAATTGTGCATCTTTCCGTGTATGAAATTTGTATATTACTCTTAAAATATTTTAAGAAATATTTTTAACGTTAACTTTTATGTAGTTGGGTGACAGCTAACAAACAAATTATAATTTTAGCAGGCAAGTACAACATTAGTAACTAAGTAAAACCTTTTTGACATGTTTGGCAATTTCAACCATATTGGAAAATGATGGCTAAATAATGTAGGCCTAGCCATATCACACTTATATTTTAAAATTAATTGTACATCAACCATGAAATGTAAAACCCTTAAACAAGATGTATTGCACTTGTCAATGCATTTCCTATTAAAAAAGATATATAAAAAACATGTGGTGTAGTCTATTGAAGGTAAGTATTACGTGCCACACAACCAGCTTAAACCTCTGTTGGTTCAATTCTGTTACAATATTACATAAATAATCTAATTGAAAATTGAAACTTTCATTCAAGGAATAGAATTTTTTCTGTTGAGATTATAATGAAACTTGTTTGAGGTTTGTATACCAAGCTTGTTTTAGGCCTAAATAACAACACAGCCTAATAGGCTGCAGTTTATTATTTTTAGTTACAAGTAGTTTTATTCACCCCTGACTATGCCCATGACTATGCCCATGCCTGACTATGACATGAAGTCATGTACCTGTCCAACAACAATAAAGATTTTTGATTTTTAGATGTATTTCTATTGATTTTTGAGAAGTGAAATAGTGGAAAAATCAACAAATTTTTAAAAATCACTATGTCAAAACGATCCCAGTGTTTTTTCTGTGTTATTATTGTACTTGAATAGTTTTTATCTCATTTTTAATATCATCGCAAATCAAAATAAAAAGTCCAATTAGGAATTTTCTTTTGTTTTGTACTTTCAGTAGGAATAATTATGTGCTGATGAACTATATTAAAAGATGCACGAATTAAAGGGCTACATATTTTGTGCAAGTACAAACTGCATATGTTCAATACCAATAAAGCAAACTTGGAAATACATAGAAATATAAATGATATTTTTACAAAATTGAAACTAAACGCTAAAATTGTTGAGTGTGGCATGTAAGATATGCCATCAATAAAGACCACATTTTCTTACGCGAAACGCTTTGATGAGTGCAATAGGCTTACATCTTGTTTGAGGATTTTATATCTTATGGTTAATGTACAGTTAATTTTAAAACAAAAAACGTGATATGATTCTGATACTTAGCCACCATTTTCCAAGATGGCGGAAATAACCATTTAGAAAAAGGTTAGAATTTTCACAAATTATCGGGGAACCATGCCAAACACGTCAATAAAGGTTTACTTACTTATTAATGTTGCATTTGCCTGCTCAAATTATAATTTGTTCCTTACCCGTCTCCAAACTACATAAAAGTTAAAAATTAAAATATTTTTTAGCTCTTGTTTTAGGAGTAATGTGCAAACATTATACATGAAAAGATGCACAACTTTATTGGCTACAACTTTTGTAAAGGGACGAAATTCATATCTTCAATATAATAGAAGTAAACTAGGAAAATTCGCAAATATGACATGAAAATTCTATAAAATTTTAAGTTTATGTTCAAACATTGTCCCTAGCGTGTAAGATACTAGCAATAAATACCACATTTTTTATAGGAAATCTTTTCGTGAGTAGAATAAATCTTGTTTGAGGTTTTTACACTGTATTGTTATCGTATAATCGATTTTTAAATGAAAGCTTACACAATGACATGTCTTAGCCGCCATTTTCCAATATGGCGGAAAATGCCAAGGTGGGAATGAATGGAAATTTTCACAAAATGATCAGGGAACCATGCCAAATAAGTCCAAACTGGTTTCAATACGTTATTAATGTTGTACTTGCATGCGAAAATATTAATTTTTATGTTGCCTGTTGCTAAAATACATTAAAATTAAAATTTAAAATATTTTGTAGTGTTTGTTTTAAGAGTAATGTGCAAACATTATACATGAAAAGATGCACAATTTTATTGGCTACAACTTTTGTCAAGGGACAAAATTCATACCTTCAATACAATCTAAGTAAACTAAGAAAATTCTCAAATGTAAATGAAAATTTTGTCAAATTTTAGGTTTACGTTCAAATATTGTCCTTGGCGTGTAAGATCCCACCACTAAATACCACATTTTCTTGTAAAAAATCTTTTTCTGAGTAGAATAAATCTTATTTGGGGGTTTTACATTGCATGGTTATAGTACAATTAATTTTTAAATAAACGCTTACATGATAAAATATTTTAGACGCCATTTTCCAAGATGGCGGAAAATGCCAAAGTGGGAAAAGTTGGGAATTTTCACAAAATGATCAGGGGACCATGCCAAACACGTCCCAAGTGGTTTTGTTTTGTTATTAATTTTGTCAGATTGAAATGCTAACTTCCCCGGACTATATACCAACTACCTTGCCAAGCCTTAGCTAGATTGTCCTGACCCCGTCAGGCAAGAAATGACAAGCTCAACGTCGCTTCGGTGGACTACTGAGCGCCGAGGGATGTAAGATGTAAGGAGAGCCGCTCTACCGTCGCGATACACCACCCGACTGAGCATCCAACCTGACATGTCCGCCTAGCTGTTGTGTCCTACGTTGGGCCCTACATGGGACCTGACGTTAGAACCGACAGCTCGATGGACATGTTCGATAGTGTGTGGATCCCTTTAGTTTACATTAAATCTTTTGTTTTTGGTTTGATTTAAAACGAGAATCAAATAATCACACTGAATGAAAATGACATGTAACTTCAAAAGTATAGTGTGATAGCCAACGAATTGTTAGTATTCTGCGAGTCAAATTAATTATCAAATTATCCCATGTAATTTTTGGGATTACATATTACAAATTGTAGAATGATAGGATTGAGAGTGTTGAAATTAAAGATGATTAATCCTAAGACTATAGAAAACAGTAACAGACCGAAACCCTTAAAAATAAATTAGAAAGAACAAGGAAAATTCCCCAAAATATTTATTGGAATTGAAAAGTTTACTTTGTTTATGCGAAAAAAAAACATGTTTTTCATAAGGAGTGCAACCCTAAGGAGTGCACTCAGGAGTACAAATCTAAGGAATGCAAACAATTTACAGTGAGTGAGACGGTCTACTTTGATGTGGCGTGTTAAAATTTTGTTAAAAATTACAAAATCTAATAGGAGCGAAAATATTAATTCAACTTATGGACAAACAAGATAATCAAAGGTTTAAGAAAAGGTTAAAATGGGCGCTGAGCATCCGTCATGTTTTTTCTCATCGCCACTTTGTACATTACGTTAATTTTCCGTCGTAGCTCAAGGACTATGATTTCTTTTAAACCACATTTCTTAGATCGATATAGGCTTTAACGATAGGCAAAATTAAGCATTCATTCATAAAGTGTCTCAAAATTGTAAAGAGTGCTTTAGAAGTGGACGGTATATGTAAACGATATTACTAGAATTTAGTAAAATAATTTAATATTATTGATAAAAATTCAATGTTTTCTTTAATTTTTTTCCTAAAGTACTGATCATCTGCTAAGTTCTATATTATTTTTATTATACTATTAGGGGCTTTTGCCCCTATACCCCACTAGTTTGAAATGAAAAAAAAATTGTGTACAAACCAACTTCAAGTTCTGATATGAAGTAGTAATTACTTCATATTAATACGGTGTCATCCATAAACATTGGATTTATCACATTTATGTTTAAACTGATTACACAGAAGACAGAAAACTTGTTTCTGACATATTATTAGTTTTGAGAGATTTCTGTTAAACATTTTGATTTTAGATTGTGTAAACTAATACAAATGAAGTGGTTTCCTACAAAAGTTGCACAAGTCTGTGCAGAATTAAGTTTGGTCATAGAACCAATGTAAATAATATATTTTTCTTAATTTTATAATCTACTTTCATTTTAGCGAATTTCCCATAGGGAATAAGCTATTACCGTAGGTCTAATGGTAAGACCTAAGCCCGGGACCATGTTACTTTTTCGTTTTTAGGTGCTCTGAGACCAAAAATAATAGTCATTAAAAATTTTATATATATGTATATATATATATATATATATATATATATATATATATATATATATATATATATGTATGTGTCCCTAGGCACGATAACTCTCGTAAAAACGGTCCGATCGACACAAAATTTGGTAGAGATGTGTAATCCTACGTTTATTCGGATGAGTTCGTAAACCAGACATATCGACCTACCGAAAGGGGTAGTTTTGGGGGGTTTTGTACCCCAAAATTGGGTTTTTTGCATTTTTCATATGTAAATTTAAAAAATTTTAAATTTTTATTTTGACCATTGGATTTAGCTAAAAAATACACACAATTTAGTATTTTGAAGCTTTGCTCTATCTCCATTGGTTACCGAGATATTACAAAGTCTAAAGACAGTACATTGTATTTTGGGGCTCCAATGTTAATCTTATGGAGAATTTGGATGTGTTAATATTTCACTTATTAACTAATATTTTTCGATGAAACTTGGTATTCAGCTTCATTTGGTTGAGATTCATCCATTTACGTTAAAAAATCTTGGTTTTTGTGCTTATCATGGCAGCAAACCTGCATACTCTTTTCTCATGTTAATTATATGGAGAATAGGAAAACTCCTTTAGCAATGGACAGATATTGATAAAACTTAGTACATGGCTTCATATGGTCGAAATAAATTTTTTATGATAAAAACCTACTTTTAGTGTTCCCCTTGGCAGCATACCTGCATACTCTCCCTATATTTATCATAAGGAGAATAGCCATTTATTTCCCTATTTATGAGCATGTGATTTTATTTGGTTTACAGTTTTATGTGGTCAAAATTAATATTACTAATTTGGAAATTCGCTGAGTACGCAGGTCTGCTGCGACGGGTAGTATTAAACTTACCCTGTTATTCATATCCATACGTAACATGACTGTGATTGGATCTTATTGGGCAAACTAAAGAGGTTATGTTTTAAAATACAAGTGAATCTATATCTATAAAAGAGGAAGTATATATATATATATATATATATATATATATATATATATATATATATATATATATATATATATGTATGTATGTTGCCTATAGACTCCAAAACCTCTCAACAGATCGTAATGAAACTTTCAGGCATTATTAAGAGTAGTGTCAAATTGTTGGTGCTGGGCCAGTTCAAGGTCACCTGAGGGATGACGTCATCGAGGTCAATGACCTCACCGATGACGTCATCGATTGCGTCATCGATGACGTCATCACTAATGACGTCATTTCGATGACGTCACACCCATGACGTCACAGAAATGACGTGCTGATGACGTCATCACCCCTTACGTCATCAAAATGACGTCACCGACGCCACTGAGGTCAAGGTCACGCCGAAACTTAAAATTTTTTGGCACTTTTGCCGTTTCTCGCACTACGCTCCGAGTTTCAGTCAGAGTCCCCGTGACCTTGACCACTTGGAGCGAATTTTCGACGAGAAACGGCAAAAGTGCCAAGTTAAACTCGAGTTTCTGACATGACCCTGCCTAAATGGGCAATCGGTTATCCCTCAGGTGACCTTGAACCAGCACAACACCAACAATTTGATATTACTGTGACCTTGAAAACCTAACAACGGAGCGCCGACACCGATGCGCACCCCACGACAGCCACCGAGTGACTGACTGTCAGGCTCTGTGTACGCTAGGTATATCGGCTTGAGAGACTAAGACTCTAAACTGTCAGGAATGGGAGTAACTAACTGAATCTTGCAAGGAAAAGTCATTTCATCCAATATTCTAAACAAATCTTCATCAGTAAAACTGACATTAGTCTGTTTGGTATAAAACCTAGGGTGTCCACGCAACAGTTTGCGCCACTTAGCTAAAGTCGAAACCTTCTTAACTTTGAGTGGTGGACAGTGAGCAACTAACAAAGTCTTAACACGGCTAAGTTTGTTACCTAAAGCGTCCCGCGACATGGCGTCCCCTCACAAAAGTCCGCACAATACTGAGAGACTGCTTGTAGCGTATGAGTCAAGGGAAAAGAGGTGGGGGAAGCAGCAGGAGTGGGGGAAGGTCACAGTGGTGGGGGAAGGTGAGGTGGTACGCTGGAGTATCGCATCACTTCACCATGAGCTGTCCTACAGTCAACACACTGTTCTCTTGGCCCGAGTTGGCACTAGAAGAAACATTTCTGTACAGCTTAGGCTGTGAGAGCCGAGGAAGCAAAGTCAAAGTGGAAATTTTGTTAAACTCCAAGATGAAGAGTCTCCTAAATAAACTAATGGTATCCCTGCAATCTCCTATAACTTTAGAGAAATACCACTTTATTAAGCGACACCTTATACGTTGGCAAAACGAAGCGGAAATGGAAAAGATTACAGTAAAATTAATTTAACTTAAAACTTGGACTGGACACTCATGGCGATACCACGTGGCGTGCAAATGCCACCCTAAACATTACAAGTTAGGTTATTGAGCACCTCTGGTACGATAACCGATGTGCTAGAGTTAAAGTGTGATGCCCTTGAGTCAAAACACTGAAATACTACAAGTCGATATCGTCCCAGAGTTAAAGTGTAGTGACCTACATTCAGAACTTGTAAAATTACTTACATATAGAGAGCTAGAGAACAGCGAGACGCACCGCATGGAAGCCGGAGACATACTGGCGAAGCGGTGTTGTGCAGCCTAGGGACCCAGTTGTGGTGGGGGTATAGCCAACACTTAGAGTACAAGTGTTGTGGGTGACCTTGACCCACTTAACTTACCTGACCCCCCCCCCCCGACAAAAAGTGCGAGCCCCCCCCCAAACAAAAAGTGCGAGGCCCCCCCTCCCCCACCCCCACCCCCTCCCCCACCCCTGATATCCTGGGCGTGGCAGCCCCGGCGGGGATATAAGGGGGTCCAGCCAGAGCCGGCTCGCAGTCCGCTCCCGCGCGTTGAACGTGAACGATCGGGACGGACCGCCATAGGCATCACTAAACATTGAATGGCGCCTTCAGTGTTTAGCGAAGTCTACTCTAACTTTAAGACTTGTATTAGTTGTAAGATATTGCGCTTGCGTTTGGGTATTGCGAATTGTTTTATATGAGAGTGTTTTACTTGTACCCTATGTCTCCTGTGTGTCTTTTATCCTTTGTGTCTTGTTTGTTATATGTGTTTAATGTGTATGTGCTTGTTCCAGCATTGACTACGTTGAGCTCAATTGTGTGTTGTAAGTGTGTTATATGTTTCTAAAGTGTATACGCTTGTTTTAGCAATCCCCCCTTGAGCTTTTTCAATGCTCAAAGTAAATTGTAAAGTCAGGGAACGGGAGTAGGCCCCCGTGTAAAGCCACTTTTAATAATTGGTAAGCTCCTGCCAGGCATGCAAAAGGTTGCGGATGGCATTTGGGAGCATGTCCGTTTGTACGCTGGCAAGCAAAAGGTTGTGGCGGCCTCTGCACTCGGACCGAGGACGTAAGCCACTAGGGTGTCCTCAGTATGTTTCCCTTCTGGAAACTCAAAATTATGTAAATGAATCTTTGTTAGCTATTTGTGTTTTTAGTCCCCAAGGCCCCCGAACATTCGTGGTTCGCCATGGATGTACGGGGGCCGAAATTTTTTAATGTCCGTGTGGCCTTGACCCACAAAGACTTGTAAAAATTCAATGCATTGTAAATTAAAAATATTAAAGATAGGTTACGGGAGTAGGCCCCCGTGTAAAGCCTATTTTAATTATCGGTAGGCTCCTGCCAGGCATGCAAAAGGTTGCGGATGGCATTTGGGAGCATGTCCGTTTGTACGCTGGCATGCAAAAGGTTGCGGCGGCCTCTGCACTCGGACGAGGACGTAAGCCACTAGGGTGTCCTCAGTTTGTTTCCTTCTGGAAACTCAAAATTATGTAAATGAATCTTTGTTAGCTACTGAAAAGACAATGCAGTAAATGTTTACAAGTCTTGCGTCGCGAAGGGTACACGACATTGGATGTTGCCTTGTTGTCATAGTTGGGTCTCTTCGGAGGCTACAGCGATGACAACCCAAGTGCCCCACACCCCCATAGGGGGGTGTGGGGCTTAATTTTTTTAAATTTTTTTCATGACCTTAATATAAGTAAGTAAATAAGTAAAAGTTTTTAAAATCTTTAACAGTCCGGTCTTATCAACACAGTAAATAAATTAAGGTCTTTTAAAAATCGAACAGTTAGGTATTAGTAACACACAAAGTTGGAGTTGTCTATAGTTGGGTCTTTTAGGAGGCTTTAGCGATGTCAACACAAAGGCCCCAAGTGGGGTTTATTTTGTTAAATTACCCCCCCCCCCCGACAAAAAGTGCGAACCCCCCCCCCTCCACCCCCACCCCTGATATCCTGGGCGTGGCAGCCCCGGTGGGGATATAAGGCGCCCGGGCTGTACGCACTTCTCATTCCGGTCCAAGCTTCCATACGGACAGGTACTCCCTTACTCTCGAGATTTTTATAACCACTTTACTTCTTTCTTAACATCTACTCTTTTCATTTACTTCATTCATTCAAATGGGTAAAATGGGTCTCAAGCTGAAAAACTACCCGCCAGCTTCAACCTCGACCGACACGTCTCAACCCTCATCATCCTCCACTTCGATCCTGGAATACCTGATGACTGCGAACATCCTGAGCTGCCTGACGATGCCGCCGCCGCCGCCACCGCCGCCACAGCCCGCCTCAATGCCCAGCCTGTCGCCATTGCCGGCGACAGTGGAAGAGGCTGGTGCACAGCCATCGTCAGGAGAACTCGTCAAGTCGTCAGGTCGTCAGGTTCCGGTAGCGTCTCCAGCACTCTCTCTGCTATCGGACTCAGGATCGGAGTCTGCGGTTTTTGAAGAGACGTCCAGGTCGAGGATCACTCCCTACAGCAGAACCCGGAAAATTTTATCCTATACCAAATCCCAATGTCCCTTACCCATATCCCCCATGCCGTCCACACCAACCAAACCACCCCGTAAATCCATCTTTTCCCCTGAACTTCCCACTATTGACCTGCCATCCAAATCGTCTCAAAAACCCATCCTTTCCCCCGAACTTCCCACCATAGACCTAACACGTTCCCCTACCCCACCCAAAATTGTTTGCTCCATTCCTCTTGACCAATCTTTGCCACTTCTACCCCCTTCCACCCCCATTCCTTCTAGCCAGCCTAATTCGGAGAAGCTCCAAGACACTCCACTAAAGAGTCCAACACAAAAACGTAAGCGTGTTAAAGCCCCTGCTGGCAAGGGTAAGAAATGCGATTACGCTTGGATGTCAAGTAAGTTTGGGGTTTTGTGTTGCCAGAAACTTGCCTGTGCAGAAGGAGATCGCTGCCAACGACACCTTAAAAGTACAGTCAAATTTCGGCAATTCAAACCCTACACTCTTTATATTAAGCCTAAAACGTTCAAGTTCAGACATCCCCACGGCCCGCAACCGGGGGATATTAGAAGGCTAAAGGTTGATGAAAAATATTATTTTATTGGTCAGACCTATGGAGCAGGTAATAAAAAAGTAGAAATCGTTGTAAAAGGTGAAGGCCACCTTTGTACAATGCAAGTACCACCTCGGATGGTACAAAGAGAATTTTTCATCCCTAAAGCCTATCTAATACGAAGGGAAGGATGCCAAACCGTGTGGGAAATGAACTAGGACATGGGCCTACTAAAAAAAAATTCAAAATTGTTAGGTTGTGTTGGACAATATTTAAAAGTCTTTTTTCAAATTATTTTTCCAAATTTAGTCTTAACCCTCTTAAAGTAAGGGAGAGGGGTATTATACAAGTCAGGTAAAAAAAAAAAAAAAAAAAAAAAAAAACACTTGACTTGTATAATACTTTAACCTGGCGGTGACGTAAAGTCACTGGGACAATCTCAAACCGTGTCCTTGAGGGTGAAGACTAAGTTACAAAAATCTTTAACAAATTAAAACCTACCTCCAAACACTTGTAGCTTGCTACAAGTGTTGGAGGTAAAAATTTTTCAAAGTTTGAATGACCTTGACCCACATAAATTACTGTTTAAAATAAAGTGCTAACCTTACAACTAATGTTGTGTATCACGTGATACCCCCACTCTAACGCTCTTACCAAGCTCGTATGAGCCGTTCATTTGCTTCAGTCTGTTCCTGTGCTTTGTAATAAACATGTCACGGTACAATTACAAAGGTGGTGACTTCTTTATAGATCAACACAATGCTTGGGAAGTGCTAAACCGGCATAGAATGGAAGTTGAGTGTTTTATAAGACGAGATGGGTCTACATTTTATTTATGTATTATAAACAACCAAACTCATAAGTATGAACACTGGACAAAAATCAATTATAACAACATAGATGAGCTGTTTGCTTGGGTGTTTGAGGTGTGTAAAATTATTGAAGAAACAAAAATAATGGGTGTGCTAAAGGTATGTAAAACTGATGACCGGGAAGACTAAGCAAAATTCCTTCCCCCCCCACTGTGTTATCCCCACCACTAAAAACGGGTATATATAGGAGTGGTGATCAACCGTCCTCTCATTCTGCTTTACACCGTTAAGCTGAACACCACCATGTCTGCTATGAACATCCCAGCCTCTACCTCTGGCCCGGCCGCCTCCAACTCCAGCCCGAGCATTGGACCAATCCGATCGGGGCCTTCTTCAAGGAGTCGTGTCTGATTCTCCGGCTTTGGTCCTGTGAGGAAGGAGTTGCGAAGCAGCGGAGCTTCTCAACCAACCACGAGGGACGCATCGACTCAGACTCCACCAAACATCATTGAGTGGTACGACGAAGTCATAGAGCAAAGGGACAGAATGCTAGAGAATACTCGCAGTGAGCTACTTCATATCCGGAGTAAATGGGAAAAACTGATTAGGAAGTGTGAAAGCCTGTTGGACAGTGATGATAGTGAGGATGAGAGTGGATAGGTGTGTGGGTAAAGACTTGGACTGGGACTTGTGTGTATGTATGAATGTGTGCGTGAATGTGAAATACAGAGCGGGGGATAGATCACTCTGTGGCAATGGACTAACATGCCACTTAGTGATCTATCCCCCGTTCTGGTAATGTTTTTGGATGGCCTTGACCCACTTTACCAAGGTTAGCTAGTACCCCCACCACTGATAAGTGTATATATACAGGTATTGATGTGCAGTTTGGTTATTCTGCTTTGTATCGCTTAGCTGAATACCGCACTTCAACATGGCTTCCAACTGCAAAACTTCTCGGGCTTCTTCTTCAAGAAGGCGTTCTGCCAACGTTCTGCCTGCTACTCGTGGACCTGCTCGACCATTACATAGCATAACTGTTGCTCGGGCAAACGCTTGCAAAGCTCCAATGCTACGGACCTTGCTGGAGGTGAGCCAAGACGGACAAGGCTTGCTCAGTCCTGGTCAACGGCAGGAGCAAGAAAGGCGTATGGCGTACTTCAGGCTGCAGGGTGTAGTTCCCAGCTTGAAGTTAGGCGATCCCAGAGTAGCAAGCATCAACGAGGCAGCGGACTATATATCACACCTTCACAGTGTTTTAGAAGTAAAGGACCAACAAATTGAAAACTTAAAAGAACAATTGAAACAATTTAACTTTAATCCGGTGGAGTTTGTAGAAACGGTGATGAGTGATAGTGACGATGAAGGTAGTGAATATATATTAGGTATGTAATGAAAAGACAGGGACATGTGTGTGTGTGTGTAGAATACAGAGCGGGGGATAGACTACTTTGCGGCAATGGACTAGCATGCTGCTTAGTGGTCTATCCCCCGCTCAAAGGGTACTTTTGAATGACCTTGACCCACTTTAAATGAAGGACAACCGGTTAACTGGTATAAAAGAGGGAGTCTGTACATCCCGACTTCATTCTGCTTTGGACCTTCCAGTGGAACGCTAGAAAATGAGTGGATCACTGATCATTGGTAAGGAGTGGGAGTATGTGTCCATTAACTATTTAAATTGTAGAGGGATGTTGAAGAAGGTGTATGATAATGTTAAAAGAATGGTTGTTGAAGAAGGTAGGGTAGTGATTGTAGCGTGGAAGAAGAAGCAGTATACAGGACAACAAGTGAGAGCAAGTGACTTTGGGGGGAGTAGTGTGTTTCAAATTGGACGAGCGAACTTGGTTAATTTAGACATTGTGTTTTGGGACTTGGAAAGGTTAATTGAAAATAGTGGCAAACATGGGGAACTCTTAATTGGCAGGGAGGACAGAGTATATGGCTAAGTGTAAAAGACTGGGGGCTTATGTGTGTGTGTAAAGACTAGGACTTGTGTGGAATACAGAGCGGGGGATAGATCACTTTGCGGCAATGGACTAGCATGCTGCTTAGTGGTCTATCCCCCGCTCAAAGGGTATTATTGGATGGCCTTGACCCATATAAAGGTAGAGGGGGAATGGGTAATGGGAGAGGGAATTGGTATATATGTAGGATTGATGAAGAGCGGGTTTAGTCAAGCAATTGTGTAGACACCAGCTACAATGGAAAGCTTCAGCGTTGAGTTCATCCTTATGGAAGAAGATGTTAATGAAGTTGTGGAATTGATCGAAGAGAAGACAAGCCTAGGTACATTGGAACTTGTAAACTGTGAACCTTTAGACAATGCTGCAATTGATAAGATTTCATATTTCATGATGCATTTACATACCGAAAATACAACTAATATGGAGTTTGTTCAGTACCTCTTTGCAAACCAAGTGAATGTGCGAATAACTATTACCTGGTGGCAATAAAGTGTGTAAAATTCTTGGCTTGGGCTTGGACTTGGACTTGGACTTGAGTGTGGTCTGCGGAATAGAGCGGGGGATAGATCACTTTGCGACAATGGACTAGCATGTCGCTTAGTGGTCTATCCCCCGCTCAAAGGGTATTTTGACGTGACCTTGACCCACATAAGATGTATAGTTGGTGGGGGTATAAAAAGGGCAAACCAATTGGATAGATACACCACTTTCATACCATGGCTCCACTTGACAACACCGTGTTCCATCGCGACAGAATTCTTTCAATTCTGGAGGTAATACCTGTAGAAGTTATAGAAGCAGAGGACCAACTACCTGCGGTTGACCAGGAAGAGGAGGAAGAAGAAATAATGGACATTGAAACGGAGTCGGACGAAGCTAGTTTAACGGATAATGAAATGGACTTGCACGCCTACGAAACATTAGAGTCATCATCTGAGTCGGAAATTGAAGAAGAAGAACAAGACACTCCTCATCGTCCAATGGATAGGATGTTAGTTGCAAGAAGAATTATGTATTGTCATCGCTACCTATTTCGTGATGAAAATGATTCCGACTCTGATGGTGATGTCTCACCGTTGTAAAAAGTTTAAACAAAAAGTTAAAAAAGAATGTGAGCGGGGGATAGAGCACTTTGTAGTAAATGATGCTGCTTAGTGCTCTATCCCCCGCTCAAAATAATAATTCCAAATGACCTTGACCTACATAAACTTGCTCAAACAGATGTCTTTGAAAAAACCTGCACAAATTATTGAATCTAGACCAAATATCATCAATTTATCAAGCCTACTGATAAATGTATTACAAACGGTTGTGTAAAGGCTAAATTTAGCACATGAGTTATAACCTGTTTCTATATGACGTCACTTTCCCCACCTATCTGCCTCGGATATAAAGGGTCCCGGTCGAGCGCGCTGCTCATTATTGCGTGGACATTCACAGAGTGTGCATTCAAAGCCAAACTGTTTGAAATGGCTCTTTGCGACATTTGTGGGGAAATCTTTCAAGACGATGATCTTTTCACCCTACACAGAGAATTACATGAAGACGAAGATAGAAAAGAAGATATTACCATGGATGAAATAGACTTAGACTCAATTGACCGGTTTTTGGAAGAGCACCAGAAGCAGACGGACTACTGGGACAGCTATCTACAGCAAATGCAAAGAAGAAGACCTAGTGTGATCCAATTTGCTGGTGCTGGACCATCTACTGCTAAAAGACCTTTTGAAGAAGAAAATTATATGCAAGAAGAAGAAGAAACTGAAGAAGAGGACACTGAAGAAGAACTGGAAGATGTGAAACAACTGCGCACCACGGCTTTGCCAGGACGAGTTGTAACTCATTTCAAAATTAATAATGTTCAATTGGAACTGGAAACATTTATAACCCAGGCTAAGGAACTTGTTGGTGAAACCTTGAGGGAAGAACTAAGAAGATTAAATTTTATTAAATTTGGAATGGTGTTAGAGGCTATGTTTAACAATACTGATGGTGAAACAGCATTGAGAGCGTTCATTACCAAAAACCGAACCCTTACCTTTACCTCCAACATTGATGATATTATTGAAGAATGCTTGGAGGAACTTATAACCAAACTTCAAGAACATGAAGGAAGAGGATCTGGATGGACTTTATCATCAATTGAAGGTATGGATGTAAGGGTTCATAAGCATGGATATGGTTTAAGGGGTAGTAGTTTTATCCCTCTACCAAAGAAAATCCAAAACACCAACTCGTGTAGGAATGTGCAAAATGAAGGTAATGAATGTTTTAAATATGCAATGATAACCAAGTATGTTAAAGATCATCCTTGTAGAGTTGGTAGAGAATATTACGAGAATGAACACCGCTACAACTTTCAAGGTCTCACCTACCCAGTTACCTTGAAAGACATTGACAAATTTGAAAAGAAAAATCCTGGCGTTTCAGTCAATGTTTTTGGTCTGGATGATTCGAACAACGTTTATCCTTTGCGGGTAGTAAAGGTAGAGCAAAGAAACCACACTGATTTGCTATTGATAACTAAGGGTGAAATTTCCCATTATGTATGGATAAAGGACTTTGAAGCCTTAGTTGTAAAACAATTGACCAAAAGAGTAAATAGGATTACAGTTTGCAAGAGATGTTTCTGCTTTTCTTGGAAAGATTCAAGACGTGGAGGATTGGACTGGTTGTCGGAACATAAAAGACTTTGCAACGAGAACTATGAAGTAAAGATAAGTCTTCCACCGCCTACCCGAGCTTCAATACAATTTAACAAGACAGTTCACCAATACCGAATTCCACTAGTGGTCTACGCAGATTTTGAATCAACGTTAGTACCACAGGAGCTGCCGGACGGTGAAGTGACTAGAAGAACAAAATATCAGTTGCATAAACCCAACAGTTTTTGTTTACTAGTTAAATCAACCTTGTCTGAAAACCAATTGCAAGACTATGGTTTAACATCCACTCCAATACTCTACCGTGGTGAAGAAGCCGCTAAGTATTTTGTAGACCAACTGTACGATATTGCTGGAAAGGTTCAACGCTTGTTCGGTAGTATTGTACCTATGGAACCTTTAAACCAAAATCAACAAGAAGAATACAACGTAGCGACAAGATGCTATTTATGCAAGAAGATGTTCAGTGAAGAAAATCAAAAAGTAAGAGATCACGATCACCTGACAGGGTTATACAGAGGAGCTGCTTGTAATTCATGCAATATAAATTACAAACTGCCAAACTTTATTCCTGTCGTTTTACACAATCTTAGCGGCTACGACTCCCACTTTATTATCCCGGAGTTAGGAAGAGATGACAGTAAAATTGATGTTCTTGCTACAACATTGGAAAAGTACATCAGCTTTTAAAAAACAGTAGGTAAAATTAAACTTCGCTTCGTAGACTCTTACAGATTTATGGCATCTAGTTTAGCCAAATTGTCAGAGAACCTAAGAAGAGAAGACCTAAAAGAAACCAGAAAAATTGTACCTGAAGATAAATTAGACCTAGTATTACGGAAAGGAGTTTTCCCCTATGATTACATAACGTCTGCAGAAAAATTCTAAGAAACCAGTCTGCCACCGATTGAAGCCTTCAACAGCAAATTAAACGAAAGTGAAATCTCCGTTGAAGACTACAATCATGCTTGTAATGTTTGGAACCAACTAAACATTCAAACCTTAGGGGAATATTCTGACTTTTATATAAAATTGGACGTAACTCTGCTGTGCGATGTGATGGAAGAATTTCGAAACACCTGCTTCTCCGCCTATGGACTGGACCCTCTACACTCGTACACATCTCCAGGATTAGCATGGCAAGCTATGCTAAAGTCAACCAACTGTCGACTGGAACTTCTAACGGATATTGATATGGTGCTCATGATGGAATCTGGTGTACGGGGCGGTTTGACACAAGCTGTAACACGTCATGTCAAAGCCAACAACAAGTACATCCCCGGCTTCGACGAGCAACAACCATCGGTCTACCTTGGCTACTTTGACGCAAACAACCTTTATGGTTGGGCAATGTCAAATCCGCTTCCCTACGCTGACTTCAAATGGATCGACCCGGCCACCATCGGAGACATCTCACAGATTCCGAAAAATGGTCCAAAAGGCTATATTCTGGACTGTGATTTTGAATATCCGGAGCACCTTCATGACCATCACTACGACTTGCCTCTCCTAGCCAAGACTGAAGTTTCACCGACAGGAAGATGGCCAAAATTGATGATGACCTTGGAGAATAAGGATCGCTATGTGGCTCACTACTGGGTAGTTCAACAGGCTCTTGAATTGGGTCTACGTATAGTGAGAATTCATAGAGCAATTGAATTCACCCAGTCTTGTTGGTTGAAACCATATATTGATTCCAACACTACAAGAAGAGCTGCAGCGACAACAGCATTTGAAAAGGACTTCTATAAATTAATGAACAACGCCATCTTTGGAAAAACCTTGGAGAACAAAAGAAAACACAAAAATGTAAAATTAGTAAGTGATCCTAGGAAATTGGAAAAATTAGTGCAAAAACCAAATTTTGGAACATCCATGATTATAAACGAAAATCTAGTCGCTGTCAGTATGAAGAAAACAACAATAGTCATGGACCGTCCGTTATACATAGGTATGTCGATTTTGGACATCAGTAAAACCCTGATGTATGATTTCCATTATAACAAAATGGTTAAACACTACGGAAGGGAAAACATTGGAGTCGCATACATGGATACGGACGCGTTTATCTACTGGATAAAAACTTTGGACATGTATGAAGACCTAAGGACTTTTCCATACAAAGAGGATTTCGACTTTTCTGACTATCCGAAGAACCATCCAAATTTTAATGAAAGAAATAAAAAAGTAATTGGAAAATTCAAAGATGAAGCAAATGGAATGCCTTTAGAAGAAATAGTGGCGCTGATGGCGAAATTGTATTCATTTAAGATGTACCACGAGAACAACACACCGACAGTCAAGAAAGCAAAAGGAGTGAAGACATCTTATTTGAAAAAACACGTGACATTTGACCACTACAAGACTTGTTTGTTTGAAGATACTACGATATCAGCAACATTCAACAATATCCGAAGCTTCAAGCATCAAGTCTACAGTGTCACCGAAATTAAAAAAGCACTGTCAGCCCGGGATGATAAAAGACATATTATGCCCGACAAAATCCACACTCTTCCTTTCGGCCATTACTCCCTAAACCCTCTCAACTAGTAACCTATTCTTCGTCCTTCTACAACTTCGACCTTATTCCTTTCTCCTTCCGTAAAAAAATGGGGAACACGGCAAGTCCAACGCCGTGTTCCCCATTTTTTTACACAATTTTGGATGACCTTGACCCATATAAATGATGTGAATATTTAAAACAACATTCATTGTGATTATACATGTGATACAACAAACATTGAAACCTGCAATATGAAGGACTTGAAGCAACAAATTGTCAACGAACTTCATAAACCTGCAAGAAGAAAGTTTCCACGAAGAAATACGGTGATAAAAGGAATTAATGATTTATATCAAGCAGATTTAATAGAAATGATTCCTTATAGCAAACAAAATAAAGGATATAAATACTTATTGATTGTTATTAACTGTTTTTCAAAAATGGCAGATGCTTTACCACTAAAAGATAAAAGTGGCAAAAGTGTTACAAAAGCAATGGAAACAGCTATACAAAGAGACAAACATACTATTAAACATTTACAAACAGATGATGGAAAAGAATATTTTAATAAGGAATTTGCAAATTTAATGAAAAAACACAATATAAACCATTACTCAACCAATTCAGAAGTAAAAGCCTCAATAATCGAACGATTCAACAGAACTTTAAAAAGTGCAATGTATAAAATGTTTTCCAACAGAGGATCGCACATATGGATTGATATGTTACCAAAACTTATAAACGATTACAATAACAAATTTCATAGGACTATCGGGATGAAACCAAACCAAGTAACTAGTAAAAATGAAAACCTTGTATTAAAACGTATAAAAATGAATACTAAACCAAAGGTTGAAAAACTAAAGCCTAAAAAATTTAATGTGGGTGATAAAGTGCGAATAAGTAAATATAAAGGTGTATTCAGTAAAAGATATCTGCCAAATTGGACCAATGAGGTTTTTACTGTATTCAAAGTACAACCTACAGTACCCGAGACATATATTTTAAAAGATAATAAAGGACAATTGCTAGAAGGAGGGTTTTATGGACATGAAATGTTAAAATCAACAGTAGGCGATGTATATTTAGTTGAAAAGGTGTTGCAACGAAAAAAAGATAAGGTTAAAGTACGATGGTTAGGATTTAATAAGACAGAAGATTCTTGGATACCTAAAAAGGATTTGATATAACGATAGAGAATCATTTTAAGTTGAACCATTACAAAGGATGGAGATAATACCACAAAAGGAGAGTTTTACTATTAATAATATAGATGAACTCACAGTGGATAATTCAGAATTTAATAGTGGGAAACATGGCAATCTGTTACCAAACACCGTGCGCTGTCTGGTTACCGGACCTTCCAACTGTGGAAAAACTAATGTGGTATTCAATTTGATTACAAACCCTAAAGGATTACGTTTTAACAATCTATATGTATTTTCAAAATCACTACAACAACCAAAGTATCCATTATTGGAAAAGATACTGAATAATGTGCCTGAGGTTAAATATTTAAAGTTTAATGCAAGCGAGAGTGTCATGCAACCACAAGAAGCTAAACCATTCTCCGTGTTCATATTTGACGATGTATCTTGTGAAAACCAAAACACAATAAGGAATTACTTCGCTATGGGTCGACATAACAACATAGATAGCATTTATATTGGTCAAACTTACAGCAAAATACCAAAACAACTCATTAGAGACAATGCAAACATGTTAATTGTATTTAAACAGGACGAAACCAACCTAAAACATTTATATTTTGATCATGTAAATGCGGATATGACATTTGAACAATTTAAAGAGTTATGTGGAAAGGCTTGGGCTGAAAAGTATGGGTTCCTAACAATTATGAAGGAACAACCGCTAAACAATGGTCGATACAGGATAGGATTTGATAAATTTATATTAATACATTGAACATGGTATAAAACATTCATTGTTGTACAACACGTCTTGCTACAAACATGGTTAACCAAGAAAAATTAGTAAAAGAAATAAAATCACTTAGTGATTCTATTCGGGCTAAAAACAGAGCATTAAAACTAGGTATTAGCGAGAGGGAGAAATTCCTTGAATCTACTTTTAAACCTATTACTGAACCTTTGAAACAATTAAACAAAAAGTTCGCTAAACCTGTATTGGAAGGGGATGCAATTGCACCTATCACAAAGTTTGAAAGAGAAAGTGTAAAATATGAAGGTTTTAGTGATGAAGACCCGGAATGCTCTACATATAGTGGCTTTACCGGAGCAGAATCTGAAGGAGAGCTAGAATCACCAGGATATAGTGAAAGGGGACCTGAAGAAGAAGCACCACCTGCTAGTGAAGAGGAAAAAAGAGAAGAGGCAAGAGAAGGACCGTCAAACATAAGCTTGTTGGGTGAAAACATTCATAACAAAGGACCTTTAGGAAGGAAATATATGGTAAAAATGTTAGCTGGAACAATTCCTAATAAGAATTACCATAGTTATGGAGCGAGATTAACAGAAGATGGTTTAATGATAGGTAATAGCCCGTTAAATGTTGACGAACATGATAATATTGTTATTGGTGATCAAAGGTATAAGGGCACAAAAGGATTATTTGAATTATTATTTGAAAATAAGCCTTTAGAATTGTTAGTTAAAGAAAAAGACATGGAAGCATATAAAAATATTTTGGAACAGACAAATGCATATAGGAGAAAGTATTTACCTGACCAGCCTCCTTTTAGATCTAAGTCTTTAAAATATAAAGAATTTGTATCCAAGTTAATACCAACTAGAAGACAAACAATGCCGTTAACACAAAGAAAACCTGTAAAACGAAGATTTATGGCATCCACTTTGGATGTAAGTGCTCAGGAACGAAGAAAAAGAAGTAAGTCCGTTACGGGTACAGGTTTAATGAAGAAATTATATAACACAAATGTGATTTATTATAATAACATCAATAAATTGGTGGATAGAATGAAACTAATACATGAAGCTAAAGAAGCGGGTCATACTGGATTGGAAAACGAATGGGTGGCTTTAGTGGATGAACTCCGAAACCGTGGGGTAATCTCATAAAAATGCATTACTTCCTAGAGTACTATTCAGTTGCACCATGAGTGTCGACAAGTTCGGACGTTACTCCTCGGATGGGTTATATTATGCAAATAGTTTAAAAAGAAGTGCTGGTTTACCACAAACGCCCGATGGGGATTATGATATGAGTAATAAAAGGTTAAAAAACATAAAAGATCCTTCGGATGAAAACGATGCAATAAATTTAAAAATATTAAAGGAAAAGATATCGCCAACATTAAGACTACAAAATAACACATATGACGCAGAAGATCATAGAATTATCAACGTTGGTAAACCAAATCAAAACGGTGATGCGATAAACAAAGGTTATTTGTCATCTGAATTAAAAAAATACGTTAAAATTCAATGGGAAAACGTATAGTGCCAACAATAAACGTATATCCAACGTAGAAGACCCTAAAGATGCAAAAGACAGCGTAAATAGACGCTATTTACATTCCTTGATACCTGAAAAGACAAAAGATGGATTTTCTTTTTATAAATTTGTTATTAATGATATAGGTTATCCGAAAACTGAAAACGATGCTGTAAATCTAAAATATATTAAAGATCATTGTATCATACGTGATGTAGGGGTTATAGATTGTTTTGGTAATTGTTTAGCAAATGTTAAAGATGGTTCGGCGCCATCAGATGGTGCAACAGTTGGTCACATGATGGAAACCTTAAAACAAGAAACAACCTCTTTTGTAAAACAAGATCAAGTAGTATCGAAGCAAGGGGATGAATTTGTTCAAGGTAATGAAAAATTTAATTTATTAACATACAAAAATAATGCTTGGGATTGCATGGATAAAAAGTTATCAAACGTGTCATGGGGTCATGAGGATCATGATGCAGCTGCTTTATCACAAACCGTACATCTAGATCCAAATTTACACTTTGCAGTTTTTACATGTAATAATAACAATATTACAAACTTGAGAGCAGGAAGACACCCGAATGATGCTGCAACTGTAGGACAGACCATCACAACATCATTTAAGGATAGTAAAGTGTATACTTGTAATAATAAACGTATAACAGACCTTAAAGACCCTGAACATGTAGATAATGCCGTCACTGTTAATTTCCTTGTAAAAGTTTTAGGTAATGCGTTATTTGATTTTCACAATCATTTCACACCGGAAATTCTTCAAGGAGGACCAGGTCATAAAATTTGGGACGAAGCCGCGAGAGGTGGTTGGATTAAACGGGAAATTTTTAAAAAATACTTTATTAACCCTAATACGCAAAAGTTTAGATCATCAGATTGGGGTGATATTGATATTTAATATAAGATCACAATAAACGATTTCATTTATGTCCAACTCGTCATAGAGTTAACACATGAGTTGCAAGTAGTGGGGTTTGGTTACTTTCAAAACGGAAGTCGTGCCAATTGCCAGCCGCTGCCGGCCAGCTGCCATCGGCCAGCTGCCAAATCAGTAGCTGCCGCCATATGCCATGCCATATAGCTTTAGGTGGGGAGAGGCTAAATCAAATGAAGGGGTGGAGAAGGGGTGAGGAGATGGTGTTAAGTTTTGAAGTAGGAGTTAGTGTATAAAGGAGAGGGGATAATTGCTTCAAGGTCATATGGAGGGGGTTTTAAAAAAGACTGAACTCTAAGAGTTCAGTTTATCGGTGATCATCATACAGGTCAGTCGAAACCGACAAGGGATTGAAGAATAGCTTCTACATCATTTATTGTTGTAGAAGATACATCTGGAACTTGTACAGGGTTCTGAGGAGTTGTTGAAGTTGAATTTCTAGAAGGATTTTCCCTTGGATGAGTTGTTGATGATATTTCATGAACTTGAACATTTTCTTGGTTGGTTTCCATTATTATTGTAGTGTGAATTAGAGTGGAGATGTTGTTAGCTGAAGAGCATAGAAGATAATGAAGTAGGAATTATTGTCGGGGCCCTTATATAGGGAATGGTGGGGGTAAAATAAAAAACTTGTTGAACACAGTCGATAGGTGTAACAAGTTCTAAGTTATTTAAGTGTAACATAGAACGTAAAATGTCGTAAATAACACTATCATCAACATTAACCTGAGAAGTTGTTGAACAGTATAATGGGTTAAAACTGTACTTCTTCCTAACTCTATTTAAATAGTTTTACACTTTGAAATTGAAGGTTTAGAAGTACTTCGTAATATGTGTTGTGTTCGCAAAAGCTTTAATTTTAAACTTGTGCAGTCATTATAATCGATGTGTTAAGTTCAGAAGTTAAAAGAAGACTGAGATATAAAATGAAGTGTAAAAGAAATTGAAACAGAAAGCCAGAGTAGTAATTTTATAGGTTAGAATTTACAAAGGCTATTTCATGGATAATTCTAACCTCAAACCTAGTAAGTGAAGTAGTCATAACATAAAACTAACGAGAGATGATGACCGAGCGGATGCGAGGCAATGAATGTTTGTAGCGAAATAAACTACCCACCTTTATAGAGGCAATAACTCCAGCCAGATGGCGGCAGATGGCAAGCAAATGACTGGTTGACCGACTTTCACTTGAGTAGTAAGAGAAGTAGGGTTCTGTGTCTATCCCTACTCCTTGGGGTCAATGACCGACCGGAAAGGTGAATGACCCCCCCCCCCCCCGAAAAAATGGAGCCCCCCCCCCCCCTTCCTTTACTCTTTCCCCCACTCCTTCCCCCACTCTTCCAGGTCAATGGCCGGTCACCACCGGTTGTTGACTTTATGTGGTGAAACCAGACTAAATATGGCAGCTGCCATGGATAATTCTAACCTCAAACCTGCTGCGCATGCAACGAGTTCTCCGGATCGGAATAGTGACTATGCTATTGCGCATGCGCCTAGTCCTGTATTACTCACTTTAGCGCTACTGCACATGGATAATTCTAACCTCAAACCTTGGTTTTGCGTTGCTGTGCATATGCTGCTCCCCACTCCTTTGCCTTCCTTTTACACTGCTGCGAATTGGACTGGATTGAACACTGTACTGGAGTGAAACAACTTCCCCCACTCCTTGAAAACCCGAGGAGCGATAGGAGCTATATCTTTGCTTCAGTCGCCAACAAACTTTCATAGCGAAAGGTTGTTGGCGACTCAGCAAGAAGTTTCAAATATATAGTAGGGCCTATATATATTTGAACTTCTTCTACTATGTTGCGTTTTTTAATGCAATGTGGTATGTGTGTGTGTGTGTTTAGTTGTAAGGTGTATTTAATTTAAGAAATAATTTGCGCATTGCGATGTTAGTTATAAGTTGGGTTTAGCATAAGGTGTATTAATTTTTAAGAATAATGATGGTATTTAGCATTAAGGTGTATTAATTTTAAGAATAATGATGGTATTTGGTTGTGTGAATGTTTGGTTTTAATAATGATGTGTTGGTACTACTAATTTATGTTTGTTTTGTGCATTTGTTGTGCCTTACAGCTAGATGTTAGGGGGTAGATTAACTGTAAATTCAGAAGTTCAGTTGAACTTCATTTAAAATGGGTGGGACATCCGCAAGTCGGACTTTTTTTTGCATTTTGTTTAGGAATATGATGGGTGGGGTTAGTTTGGGGTGGGGTTAGAGTTGCGTTTCTGCATTAGGTGTTCCAGTTTCCCTTGGAATTCATGGTTACGGTAGACCCGGACCGGACCGTTACGGTAGACCCGGACGGTCCAAACAAAATTGCGTCGATGTCCCTTGCAGAACGTAACTAGTGGGTTGGGAGTGGGAACCGTTAGGCAAACAGGGTGGTGGGAACAGTATTACTGTTCCCATCACCTTGGATCATTATAAATCTTGAATGACCTTGACCCACTTTTGGAAGGGTCAATGACCCCCCCCCCCCCCCGAAAAAATGGAGCCCCCCCCCCCCCGAAAAAATGGAGCCCCCCCCCGAAAAAATGGAGCCCCCCCCCCCCCGAAAAAATGGAGCCCCCCCCCCTTTCCCCCACCACTCCTTCCCCACCAGTCCTTCCCCCACCTCCGGGCCAATGACCGGTCATGGCCGGCTGCTAACCCCTCTCATTTGCATACCGTTATAAAAGACGCGTTGGCCGGGGCTAGTGTTTCATTCCGATTCCAGACGTTAGGCTGTGAACTTGGAGTTATAACGATGTCTTCTGTGCCTACTACTACTTCTACTACTTCTACCACTTCAACTTTTACTTCGACTTCGACTTCGACTTCGATTTCTACGGCTGTTACTGCATCAAACAAAACTCTTCGCTTGAAAAACTGTCCGGATTGGTATAAGAAGAAGCTTTCATCTGAACCTTCAACTTCTGGAGCTATTCTTCTGCCAACCAACTCTTCTAGACTTCGCAGTATTTTTTTCACCACCTTCACCTTCGCCTTCAAACGACTCCGCACCACCATCAACTATGATGCCGCCACCGCAGAAGCCAGTTCCCCGTCTTAATACTCCTTCCATTGAAACTATTGTTCATCACCTTAGTACACCCATTATCCCACTATCACCATTGCCTCCTACCCCACCACTTGCTACAGTTGAAGACCATACCTATCACAAAACTAATTCCTCTAAACCAGTTCCTAAACCTGCCCCTAAACCTGCCCCTAAACCTGCTCCTAAACCTGCTCCTTCAGAGCAATTTCGATCATTACAAGAAGAGCGTCGTAGGGCATTTAGCCGTCCCACTACTTGCCCTGAAATGCTTATTAAGGGAATTAAGAAAGGATCAGCTTGTGGGAGGAAATGTGTTAAAAATGAAAGTTTTTGCCGTGTACATATCGTGAAACATATTTCTGAACCACAACTGACAGAAACCCCCACCGTTGAAGACAATCCTAAAATAATATCCGTCAGAGGAGAGAGGCTTAAGAAAGGTTTGAAATATTTTTTTCTAAGTGTTGTTGACCACCAACACATTTTGGCAAAATGTAACGGCTTAAAATATAAAATTAGAGTTTGTGAGAATTTGTGTAAAGAGAAGAGATTTAATACTTTAGATTCTCAAGACTTTCTCCTCAGGGATAAAAAGGATTGTATTACAAGGTGGGGGCGTAAACAGTAAATTCACTTAGTTTTTTCCAAATTGTTGCTAAAAAAATAATGGGGGAGAAACACAACGCGTTATAGCGTTGTGTTTCTCCCCCATTATTTTTTAACACTCTAAGTCTCGTGACCTACTTTCATGTGAGTAGTGAGTAAAGGATGGTTCTGTGTTTGTCTGCATTCCTTCGGGTCAATGACCGGACCTGAAAGGTCAATGACCCCCCCCCCCCCCAAACCCCCCCCCCCCCCGAAAAAATGGAGCCCCCCCCCCCCCGAAAAAATGGAGCCGCCCCCCCCCCTTTCCCCCACCACTCCTTCCCCCACCATTCTTTCCCCTACCACTCCTCTGGGTGAATGGCCGGTCATGACCGGTTGTCTACCTACATCTAACCGTTATACTAGCTACTCCAGAGTCTTCATTCCAATCCGTGAGACCACTGCTGCAACATGCCTACTCTATTAGAATTATGTTTGCAACAGATAGTTTCAAATATAGTGTTGGCGGAACTTGCATTTGAAGATGGAAACCATCCACTAACACTACGTCAAGAAGTGTATTCTTTTTATAGGGAAAATTTTGGACTTTTTCATTATCTTCAGTATAAATTTATGGATGGAACAAATATGTGTCCAGAATGTGGTTCGGCTGCAATAGGAAATGGATTATTGGATTTTACAATAGATGGTGGAATTTATGAATACAAATGTTACTTGTCATACAAGTTTATCATCCCAGAAGAAGAAAAATGTGATATTTGTGCAATTAATTTGTACAAGTTTACACAAGCCAATCCTGCTGAAATCCATTTGGAAAACAACATTGAAGTCCCTTATTTTTTTATGCCTTAAGCTCCATAGCAGTCCACCAAACCCAGCCAAACGGCCTTTTCAGGGCCACCTAAGACTTAAATTTAGGGATGTAAGCTATTTAGCTTACATGCGACTTAGCAGAAATAAGTTCTGGTACATGGCTAGTTTGATCCGTGTAGTAGTAAGCAAAGGAGGGTTCTGTGTCCATCCCCACTCCTTAGGGTCAATGACCGGACCTGAAAGGTCAATGACCCCCCCCCCCCCCCGAAAAAATGAGCCCCCCCCCCCGAAAAAATGGAGGCCCCCCCCCCTCCCCCACTCCTTCCCCCACTCCTTCCCCCACCTCCCGGGCCAATGACCGGTCATGGCCGGCTGCTAACCCCTCTCATTTGCATACCGTTATAAAAGACGCGCCGGCTATGGCTAGTGTTTCATTCTGGTTTCTTCCACCACTCTCGTTGCTTCGCCGCTCTTGTTGCTTTGTTCCTGCCAGTTTTAATATCTTTATTTTTAAAATGCTTCCTTACTTTAATGAAAATTTTAATCCTTCAGAAAATGCAGATGTTTTTCAACCACCTGAAGATGGTTTCCAACATCATGAAGAAAATGCTTTCCAAGAACATGAAGAAGATGTGATAGAAGACATGGATAATAGCAGTGAAGATGAAAGTGAAGATGACAGTGAAGATGAAATTGAAATTAATGAACAATTCAAAGTATATTTTATAGAAACACAATTCCCTTTTGATGTAGTTGAAAGATTTATTTTTGAAGCACATAGATGGCTAAATTTAGGATTCAACATTATAATTGGTTCACCTATTGTCTACAATAACAGTAACTTCTTCCTTGTAACTCCAAATGATCGAGAACAAATTCTTACTTGGCAGGATGATGTGATGAGATCATACGAACTGAACATTGGTGTTGGGTACTTTGTTGCAAGAGTGGCTTAATAACCACATTACCCTTCCCCCACCTCCACCCTATCCCTTCCCAATCCTTATTCCTTCCCCCTCCCCATATTTAAAATTTATAAAAGTGGGGCTATGAACCTTCAGGTTTCTAGTCTGTACTCGCACTTTGTGCCGTGAAGTACATCTCTTGTATTTTTTTCTCCACCTTTTAAAATATTATTTATTTGAAAAAATGCCTCCTAATGTGAATTACCATTTTAATTCTTCCGAAATTTCCGATGTTTTTGTACAACCTGAAGACATTTTAAATAATGATAGTGAGAGTGAGAGTGAAGAAGATGATGATTATAGTGTTGAACTTAGTGAAGAACGTAAAGTTATAGCAATTGATCCACAATTTCCATTTGATACAATAGAAAACTTTTTGGTTGAAGCTAATAAATGGTTAAATTTAGGATGTTATATACGAATTGACTCTTTTATATTGTATGGTGATAGTCATTCTTTCCTTGTCACACCAAATGACAGAGACCGCATGTTGCAGTGGGCACAATCTATGATGGAGTGCTATGAACAAGGTGTGGACACTGGTGGCTATTTTCTTGCACAAGTAGTGTAATAACAAAATTACTTTTCCCCCCACCCTATACCCTATCCCTTCCCAATCCTTATTCCTTCCCCCTCCCCATTTTTAAAATTGATGAAAAGGCAGGCTATGAACGTCCAAGTTTCTAGTCTGTACCCACACCTTGTAGCATCAAGATGCTTACCAGACTTGATGGTTTTATAGCCAATGATATTAATATATGGAGTTTAATAACAAACTTACGGATAAAAATTGAAGAAAAAATTATGGGAAATAATGAGCTAGGAGTTATTGTTTTTGTTTCATTAGTAGAACATTTTGAAATTTTGTATAGTATAAAAGTAACAATTAACAATATTAATGAACTATTTCCTTGGACAATATTTATTCGCAATAAAATTGAAGAGCAGAAAATTATAGTAGATGTGACAGCAATGAAATATAACCTAGATAGAGAAGAATAGATAGTAACCCCCTTCCTATTCCTTTGTTTTGCAAAAATAGTGGGGGTAGGAGTATATATAAGACTAAGTAAGCGATACATAGTTTGTTATTTGAAGTAAAAGAAGTAGTAAAGAAACATGTTGTCTAGAGATACTCCATTTATTAATTATTCTCAAGTTAAAGATGTTTTTGAAAGCACAAATGAAATACAGGAAGAAAACATAGAGGAAACTTATGACGAAACTGATAATGATTCTATGATGGAAGAGGAAGAAATGGTACAGATTGAACAAGAACTATTTGAAGAAATGATAAATGATAGTGATGAAGATATAATTAAGGAAGCTATTGAAATATTTATATTGGATTCATCATTGGAATCACCCATATCACCTTACTGTCTTCTGAATCTGAATCTGAATTGGACTAAGGTACCCCCACTATTTTGAAGAAGTAGTGGAGGGAAAATATCCCCACCACAAGTTAAAAGTTGGTGGGGAATGTTTATAAATGTGTTAAATATTTGTGCAGGAGATCAGTCTTAAAGAGACTAGTGACCGAAGATGTTTCGTAAAATACCTTTTGATCCTTCATACTACAATCTGTTTGATATACATCGTTTTCCAGACATTGAGGAGAAATTGTACAAGAAATTTTGTTCTCTACTGGATAAACCACAAAAACTACCACCTAATACTTTTACCTACAAGCTACCTATCATGGACAAGGACGATGTAAGCAAAATACCATTGGTTCAAGTCAAATTTTTGGAAGAAAAAATTCTTGTTTGTGTCAGGGAAGTATTTCACAATGATTATTCAAAAAAATTGGCTTTCAACTTTATTCAAGAACATGCGGGATCTGAAAGAGAACAGTATCCCGAACCATATTACAAATATCTTTTCGAGAATGGAGCGAGTGTAACTGTAGAAATAACCATTACATTAGTATAACTCTCCCCACCACTGACGTCTCCCCACCATTGGCATCTCCCCACTACTGACTTAAATTTGGTGGGGGAATGTGGATAAATGTGTTGACTATCTGTGTAGAAGCTTACTCTTCGAGAAATTGTTGATCAAAATGTTTCATCATGTACCTTGTGATCCGACTTCTTCCTTCAGGGAAAAACAAAGATTAAAACGACTAGAAAAAGAAAGACAAGACCGAGAAGATATGAAGATGGAATTTAATAGACTACAATTTCAAATACCAGGAATTGAACTTGGAGCACCAAGATTGAAAACTCTCCACTGGGCTGGAAGTTATATCAAATTTTTGAAAGTACAAGTTGAAGCAAGAGATCTAAAATTGAAAACATTAGAAATGGAAAATCGAGAATTGAAGAAATTAATATCACACATGTCTGGTAATACAACTGTTCAAGAAGGTGAAGAAGAAGGAAAAGAAATTTTAGGAATCTAAATTATCAGCACCCCTTTTAGAGAATAGGGAATAGATCACTTTGTGGTAATGTAATAACATGCCGCTTAGTGATCTATTCCCAGTTCTCGCTTAATATCCGATGACCTTGACCTACATAAAAGTGGTGGGGGTAAGAGCATATAAAGAGATAGTTATGGATATAACTTTCAGTACAAGTGTAACACTATGGACAGCTTGTTAGTTTTGTGTTTACAACAAATTATCAATAATGGGTTTCTTTACCGTTATATAATAACATCAAATAAATGTGAAATACCTCAACCAATTCGTGAAATGGTCATGAAATTTAAGAAGGACAATAGTGGATTTGGTATTTATCTTGCTTTTATTTTTGAAGATGGAACAAAAATGTGTCATGATTGTGGAAAAGCATCTGTTTAGACTTTGAACAATTTGAAGATGATGGAGGTAAATTAGTTCACCTTGTAAAGGCCAAGTGATGAAATTTGAAACAGTCAAGAAAAAATGTAACATTTGTGCACAAAACTTGTTTGAATTTATTAAGTATAGTGCATTAAAATCATGATATCCCTTCTACATATGAAGAAGGTGGGGAAGAAAAAGAGTGGGGATTATAAAGTGGTGGGAGAACTTGTATAAATGTAGGCTGTTTGAAGAGACTTTTAATATTGTTGCAACATTTGTTGAAACAACATGCAGTTCGAAATTTGCCATTTTAAAATTAAATATGAAGATTGGAGCTCTGTTGCAGGATTTGTCAAGTCTAAAGAAGAAAATCAAAAGTTGCTAAATGTACATTGCTATATTCACAATGAAGAAAGTCATGACAAAATAATGGCATATTTAAACACACCTAATGTAACATCAGAAAGCTCTGCATTTATAAAATATTTAAAAGAAGAAGATTTGGATGTGACCCTAGAAGTTTGGTATCTAATTTAAATTATTGTGGTGGGGGGAAATGTAGAAGTTATTGGTGGGGGAAATGAGATAAAACCAGCAAAATTGTAGAACAGAATTCACTCTATACAACGATGGAGCATCCTTCCACAACACCTGTATTGGCATCTGTGGATTGGCATCAAAATTATCAACTAAATACTTCAAGTTCAAATTGTTATGAAAATCATCAGCCTAGCACTTCAAATTCAAATTGGTATGAAAATCAGCTGCCTAGTACTTCAAGTTCAATTTGGTATGAAAATCAGCAACCGGCCACTTCAAGTATAAATTGTTATGGAAATCAGCAAACTATTACTTCAACACAAAATTTCTATGAAAATCAACAGCCGACAACATCAACTAATTTTTGTACATCAGTATTTAAAGTATCAAAACCCCATTTGGAGTGTAATAAGTTAATATCAGCTCAATCAGGAAGAATCAGGAAAAACACATACATGAGAGAAAGGTGCAAGAGAGAAAGGATAGAATTTACAAAATTACAGTTAACAGTTCCCTCTATTAAAGTGGGATGTACTAGAATACAAACTTTGCAAGCAACCAATGCATATTTGTTGGAATTGTTAGAAAAAATTGAAAAGTTGGAGAAGAAGAATGAACATTGTAAGAAGTAAACACTCATTCCCCCCAAGAAAAACAAAAAAAAATAATAAAATAGTAAAATGAAAAAAAAAAGTAGATGTAGAATAGAGAGCGAGGAATAGATCACTTTGTGGTAATGGACTAACATGCCACTTAGTGCTCTATTCCTCGTTCTCGCGTTATATTGGATGACCTTGACCTACATTAGTAGGGTGGGGGAAATTGAAAATGGTGGGGGAAAGTGTATAAAGGAGAAGCCTACTGTAGAGGAATCACTCTGAAAGTAAACTTGTCAGAAGTATGGACTTGACCACAAGCAAAGGAGAAGATAGAAAACAAAGATTTCGAGAAATGGCTAAAGTAAGAGAGTCAAGAATAAGGTTGAGATTTTACAAACTACAGAGATTGATTCCTGGTGTTAAGTTAGGAGAAATAAGATCAAGAACGGTAGACATGGCGGCTGATTACATCAGTTACTTACAATCGGAATTAATGATAAAGGAAGCAAGAATAGAAGAGCTGGAGCACAAGATAAAACAACATATTGAAACATCGTACAATGAACCTATAAATTGTGTAATAAAAGAAGAAGATGTAAAAGACTTAAATTAAACAAAAAAATGAATTTGGACTTTGGTTATTGATTGGACACTTTTAGAGAATGGGGAATAGATCACTTTGTAGTAATGAATCATCATGCTGCTTAGTGATCTATTCCCAGTTCTCGCTTAATCAAAAATGACCTTGACATACTTAGCAAAATATCATATAAGCCGGATCAAAAACAGTTATTCCTCATTTACTGGAAATGGCTCCTGTAGACAACACCGATTATCCAAGGAAATCTATGATTGAAATATTGTATAAAATTCAATTAGAGGATTTAAATATGGAAGAAGATGAAAATAATAGCGAAACTTCAGAAGTAGAAACTATAAATGATATGGATGTGGATGTAACAACATCAGAGAAGAAGAATGCCAATGATGTGGAGAATGAAAATTTGGATATGGATGTAGTAATATCAGAGTCTTCGTCATCATTTGAATATGAAGAAATACATATTGAAACTCCAATTCATATAGAGAATATTAATGAAGAATCTGTTAGTAGAAGATTAATATTTTGTCCAAGACGTTTGTTTTCTTCTGAAAGTGAAGAAGAAGAAGATGAAATAGTAGTGGGGGAACTATTATAAAAGAAGGAAAGGGAGAGCTCATTTCATTTATTGGCGAAATTTTGAAGAGTGAACACTACTAAACATGTATCATTGCGATAAATGTTTGGAATCGTTTAATGATGATATTCTGTTAGAAATACATAAGGAACTAATTCACAACAACATAGAAGAACAAGAAGAACAAGAAGAACAAAATGAAATAACAGCAAGACCTACAACAACTTTACCAAATTTACAAGTATCAGCTTTACCCGGAAAGGTAGTAATGCATCATAAGATTCAAAATGAAGATTTAAACTTAGAAGAATTTATTAGAGAAGCAAAACCAATCATCAGTAGAACTTTAAAAGAAGAATTAAAAAGATTGAATTTTCTCAAATTTGGATTACTACTAGAAGCTATGTTTATAAATGTACAAGAAGAATTATCACCAAGAGGATTTATAACTAAAAATCAAACTATCATAGGAAGTTCAGACATTGATTCAATAGTTGAAAAATGTATAGAAGAAATATTAACTAAAATTCAGGAACATGAAGGACGAGGATCAGGGTGGAGTCTTATAAGTATTGAAGGATTAAATATAAGAGTTCATAAACATGGATATGGACTAATGGGATCTAGTTATATTCGTTTACCAAAAATAATTGAAGATACAAGATCATGTGTTAATGTGAAAAATCAAGATAACGAATGTTTTAGATATGCGATGACATGTAAATTTGTACCAAATCATTGTAATGAACCAAACCAGCACTATGAAAATCAAAGATATAGATATAACTTTCAAGGAATTAGTTATCCTGTATCACTAAAAGATATATCAAAATTTGAGAAGAAAAATCCCGGCACATCTATTAATGTTTTTGGATTAGATAGTTCAAATAAAGTTTATCCTTTACGTATTGCTAAAGAAGAACTAGCAGATCATACAGATTTACTACTACTAACACAAGGAGGTGTATCTCATTATGTGTATATAAAGAAATTTGACTCTCTTGTTAATAAACAACTTTCAAAAAATCGAAACAAAAGCTGATCTGCAAAGATGTTTTAATTTCCAACGAGAAGGAAGACAAGGAATGGAATGGTTACAAGAGCACAAAAGATTATGTAACAATAATTATGAAGCAAAAATTATTTTACCTTCAGAAAGCAGAGCATTTATTACATTTCAAAAAGTTCATCATCAATATCGTATCCCTATAGTTGTATATGCTGATTTTGAATCAACACTAATTCCTATAGAAGATGAAAATTGTGAAGCTAGAAAAAGTGTCAAATATCAAATGCATAAACCAAATAGTTTTTGTTTAATGGTTAAATCAACATTATCAGAAGAACATTTAAACCAATATGGATTAACTTCAGAACCTCTAGTATATCGTGGTGAAAATGTGGAAACAATATTTCTTGACCATTTATATTTAATAGCTGAAATGTACAAAGATTATATACAAATATTATACCAATGAAACCGATGGAGGAAGAAGAGGAAATTCAACATGAAAATGCAACTCATTGTTTCTTATGTAAAAATGAATTTACCATTGACAATTATAAAGTTAAAGATCATGACCACCTTACAGGTTATTACAGGGGTGCTGCTTGTAATAAATGTAATTTGAGCTATCATTTACCACTATTTATTCCTGTGGTTCTCCATAACCTCAGTGGGTATGATGCTCATTTTATAATACCTGAATTAGGAAGAGACGATGGTTCGATAGATGTATTGGCTGAAACTTCAGAAAAATTTATAAGTTTTTCTAAAACAGTTGGAAATGTCAAATTAAGATTTTTAGACTCCTACCGATTTATGCCGTCGAGTTTGTCTAAACTTTCTGAAAATTTAAGGAAACAAGATTTTATTGAAACAAAAAAGATTGTAAGTAACGACAAACTGGATCTCGTACTTCGGAAAGGTGTTTTCCCATATGATTATATAGACAGTTTAGAAAAGTTTAATGAAACATCACTTCCGCCAAAAGAAGAATTAAAAGTAAACTCATACGACATGGACATATCTCAAGAGGATTATGATCATGCATGTAAAGTATGGAATGAATTAGGATTTACAACATTGGGAGAATATTCAGATTTTTATGTTAAATTAGATGTAACTTTATTATGTGATATAATGGAAGAATTTAGAAATACATGTTTTGCAGCATATGGATTGGACCCTCTTCATTCATACACTTCACCTGGACTAGCATGGCAAGCCATGTTGAAAGAAACAAATTGTAAATTACAACTTCTTACTGATATAGATATGGTTTTAATGTTAGAATCAGGAGTTCGAGGGGGATTGACACAAAGTGTAACCAGACATGTTAAGGCTAATAATAAGTATCTGCCCGATTATGATGCATCAAAACCAACAACATTTCTAGGTTATTTCGATGCAAATAACTTATACGGATGGGCAATGTCAAATCCCCTTCCATATGATAATTTTAAATGGATAGATCCAGAATCAATTGGAAACATAATGGATATACCAAAGCATGGTGAAACTGGTTACATTTTTGACGTCGATTTTGAATATCCTGAACATCTTCATGATCATCATTACGATTTACCACTTCTTCCAAAGACTGAAATTTCCCCTACTGGAAGATGGCCAAAATTATTAATGACTTTAAACAATAAGTCTAGGTATGTTGGACATTATTGGATGATACAAACAGGCTTTAGACTTGGGATTAAAAATTACAAAAAATTAATCGAATACTACAATTCTCTCAATCTTGTTGGCTGAAACCGTACATCGACAACAACACAAGAAGAAGAGCTGCTGCTACATCAAGTTTTCAAAAAGATTTTTTCAAACTGATGAACAATGCAATATTTGGCAAAACTTTAGAAAACAAAAGGAAACATAAGAATATCAAATTAGTAACTGATCCAGTAAAATTACAGAAACTAGTGCAACAACCAAACTTTGGTTCATCGGTAATTATAAATGAAAATCTTGTCGTCATTTCTATGAACAAAAAATCAGTTGTATTGGATCGTCCTTTATATCTTGGAATGTCAATATTGGATATTTCTAAAACACACATGTACGAGTTTCATTATAAGAAGATGGTTAATTATTATGGAAGAGATAACATTGGTATTGTATATATGGATACGGATGCACTTATTTACTGGATTAAAACAAATGACATGTATGAGGATTTACGGACCTTTGTATATAAAGATGATTTTGATTTTTCCGATTATCCTAAGGACCATCCAAATTACGACTATGACAAAAACAAAAAAGTATTGGGAAAATTTAAAGATGAAACAAATGGTGTGCCGATGATGGAAATTGTAGCATTAATGTCTAAAC